>CM065731.1:66665901-66670901 GCA_033310375.1 Conus canariensis | reverse complement strand
GCGACTGCTCGCACTATTTTACGTAAGACTTGTAAGCTGTAGATTTTGATGTTGTGGAAGAGCTCTTCTTTCTATCGGTTGCCTTCTCTGACACCTGTAGTTGTTTGCAGTGTTCACGGATTACAAAGCACTGATGTGCATGGTTGGTGGACCGTGCATGTGAATGTTGCCTGGACGTGTTCTTAATATCTCTTCCCCTCTCTGTTTCTCCACTTTGTTACACTTCCCTGCCCCTTGCCCTTTCTCTCTCTCCCAGCCATTTTTTTCTCCTTCATCCCGTTACTACCCCCCTCCCCCCAACACAGCCTCCCCTCAGCCCCATCCCTTCCCACCTCTCCTCTCTTCACCGGTGCTGTGATCTTCATAATGGGTTCGGACATTTTGAGGCGCACCGTGGGTAATGCTTTCATCAACCGTCGCCGTTATTTCCGAAGATGATTGGTTGGTTCAGTTCGTCCTGGTCTGTTCCTCTGTGCTGCTGATTTTATGCAGCAAGTATATTCCAATCTTATTGTTTAGTCAGTAGACCAATGCTTGCCGATAAAAGAAACAACAATGACCACAAAAGCAAGGACAGAGAGAGAGAGAGAGAGAGAGAGAGAGAGAGAGAGAGAGAGAGAGAGAGAGAGAGAGGGGGTTAGAAAGATGGCTTGACAAGGGTTACAAGGAACGACTAACCGTACTATGTTTAAGATGAAATGCCAGACTTAAGACTCGAGACAATCTCCATCCAAAGTTGGTTTTGTTTCCAGCCTACCCTCGCTCCCTGTGCATTCTTCGTTCATTTCACACTGTGTTCTACCGTCTGTTTCAGCGACTTGATCACCACGGCCCTACCTCGTCCCCACCAGGGATCCGCAGCAGACGGACATCAAGACAGTCAGACTGTTTAGAGGACGGTGAGATAAGGGATGACCTCTGGGAGACGTCCAGCCTGTCGGAAAATGACAGAGATTCCACATGTCCAGACGTGACAAGGTCGCCTAAGGATGGTAGAGAAAGGGGGGGATCCCCTGAAAGCTCATGGCCGATGTATGACGTCAATGGACGCGATACATCCCGGATGTCAGAGTATGGAGAGGAGACGGACCGACGAGGGGAGCCTGGTTGGATTTCAAAGCGGTCAGGCAACGAGACGTGGTATGGCTCATCAGGTATGTCAGACGACTACGATTTAAGGTATGAGTTACCCCGCCGGTCAGGAGATAACAGGAGGATGCGCGCTTCACGGCAGATCTCAGGAGACAGCAGGAGAAGAGATGTTTCACCACTAAGAATCTCTCTGTCTCCACAAAGGCCAGAAGACGACTGGACATGGAACGATTCATCACCGAGATCCTTCAGAAGGCATCATTCGCCACGTAGATCACAAGAAAGACAAGAAGAGTACAACTTACTGCAGATGCCAGATGACGGCGGGAGAAAGTATTCTCCAGGCATGCCAGGCAGAAGATATGGCTCACCAGACACGTCAAAAGACGTCAGGGAAAGTTATGATTCACTACTGATGTCAGATAGAAGAAGACGTGATTCGTCACCAATGTCAAGCAGAAGGAGACGCAATTCCCCGCCAACGTCGAGCAGACGGAGACAAGAATCACGACCAACGCGCAATACAGAGTACTTCTCTTCCCAGAGAGCAAACGACCACAGGACAAGAGGTTACTCACCACAGAGACCACACGGTTCACCATCAATGTCTGGAAACTACATGAGACACAGCGAGGAGACGAGGTTTGAATCGCAAGCCTCAGGATGGTCAGGGGCCAACGGAATACTAGAAGATGCACAGCGGATGCTGCAATTGTTGACACACCGTAGAAGAAGAAAAGATAACTCGCCGAACAGTCTTTCCGACAGCAGCGACACTGGCAGGCCACTAATGGCAGTGCCGCGGGTAGACCGCCAACTGAGACCTGTTTCTCCACCACACCGGGCAACTTTCCCAGCGGAAAACGAGGAGACAGATGCCTTGCATCCTTTTACAGGCTTTCGAGAACGCATCGACAGAACCGCCACCGGGAGAAGGAGTCCAGGCGGCAAAATAAGAGGCCGCCGCACCCATCCAGCAAAGTCCGGGAGGCCATATCAACATCCGGGCTCTCGTCGTGAACGACAGTTCGTGAAGCAGGAGAGGTCATCTTCAAGTCGCCGTGGGAATCAACGTCAACGAAAGCGATAGCCGCGTGGAAGAAAACAAAACAAAACAAAACACACACACACACACACACACACACACACACACACACACACACACACACGCACGCACGCACGCACGCACGCACGCACGGGACGCACGCACACACGCACACACACACACACACACACACACCCCGCTTTTCATACTACTCCCGACTTTCAGCACATACTTCAGCGTATGTCATGTGACACATTCTAACTATAGCTGTTCCCAAACCAATATCAATTCTTTTAATCGAATAGGAAGCCCGAGTTACTTATTTAGCATATATGTATTTGACTTACTATTCGACATAAAAAAGACCCTCGATGGGAAAGAACCCGTTGGTATGTTTACATAAAAGGTCGCAGATTATAATACCCGTTGATCTTAAACTTTTTTTAATTTTTTTTTAAAAAATAAAACTAACATTTGCCGAAAGCGCGGAAAGCAAAATGTACACGCGGAGTTGTTTCCGGTGAAAAACTGGATTGTCTTTTCGCAGTCTGTCGCTTCTATCTGAAAATGTGACGTGTCAGTTTTCGTCGTCTCTCCATTTAGCACGTCTGATATGTAGCTCGTTGTTGCAAGCTAATTTGTCCGTAAGCCCGAGCGGTCCATGCTTTTTGCTTTCATATAACAATCTGTTCGTTGATGGCGGAGGATTGTTAGGAAAGAAAAAGTTGCACTGAATTGTTTTCTGGTTATGTAGCATATTCATATAACAGATTTGTGTGATATAGTCCTCGCCCGCTTAAAACGGTACACTACACACACACACACACACACACACACACACACACACACACACACACACACACACACAGCGCGCGACCGTACACACACACACACACACACACACACACACACACACACACACACACACACACACACACACGCACGCACGCTCGCACGCACGCACGCACGCACACACACACATTTTGCGCTTCCTGTCTTATCATATAGCGTATTGATGTATTCCTAATTGTGATAAATCATCCCACCGTTGTTTTATAGCGACATGTTTAATCGTTAAAGGTTTCACGCCGTTGGGGCACCAGTATGATGCATATAAACACTTTTACGGTCTCCCTTTACTGTACAGATCAAATGAACGCATATAATTCTGAATCTCAAACACACACTGTTGTCAGTATTATTAGTGCTGGTTTATTTCAAGCACAACTAACAGCGTAAATTTGTCGCTGATTTATCAAAACGTTTATGCTATAACCAAAACCGCGTCAAAAGAAAAACAAAACAAACAAACAAACAAAAAATCAACTAAGGCAAACTGGTCCTGACATTGATTGTACCTTAGACGTTGAAGCTTAATCAGTAAAACAAGCACACAATCTCTCTCTCTCTCTCTCTCTCTCTCTCTCTCTCTCTCTCTCTCTCTCTCTAATACATCATATTTTATTATTATTATGTTACTGGTGTGAAACGATAGTGGTTTGCGGATATAGGGGACAGTGGACGTGTCATATTGCATAGATCATTTGAAATTTTGCTTGTGCCTTAGATTTTTTTTTTTTTTTTTTTTTTTTCTAAAGTGGAGACAAACTGCTTCACAACGTTTGGGGCGAGACTTACGTTAGGAGTAAGAGACCTTAGTTGTTGGTTTAGGTATGTCTGTTGATGTATTTTGTTGATTTTAGAATATTATGGTGTAGTCAAGAGATAATCAGACTGAGAAAAAAGAAATCACACACGCAAAAAAAAAAAGAAAAAAAAAAAGAAAAGGAAAGGAAAGAAAAGGACGTGTGAAGCGGAGGAGGTATAAACCTTCACAGAAACCGCTTCAAGTACAACACATGTACAGTTACGAACAACTGTCCCTGTACAGAAAAAAAGCAAAGGATAAGAAGCATCTTTCAGTGCCTTCAATACGGTTACCAATGTTCTGAGACCAACTCCACCACATTCTGAAAATCGATATGCATCTTAAGTTTTACCATACATGTAAAAGTGCAAATGATATAAGCCAGTCGGTGTGGTTTTGGTACATATGTTTTATCATGAGAAATCTCTGGTTAATTAATGTTATTGCTGTCATATGATAAGAAACAAAATATTGAGAAAAAAAAAAAACGCTACAGATTACTAAGATGATTAAAAAAAAAATGTATTCTGACATTACTCATCTTGTGACAGAGCTGCTGCGTCATAAGTTGTTGAAACGTTGCGAGCACCTGACGCATCTTGTGAACCATCCTTGACTCTTCCTTTCGGTTCCGTCGTCAGATTCCATGCTTAGCATGCCTACAGCACGACGGATAGTAGCCTACAGTCACAGGGAAAAGCTTCAGCTTGAGTCTGAGAAACGATGATCTTGTTTCTTCAGAACCGGTTCCAGTTCTTCCAGAGCTGCTGCTTTCGTGCTCTTCGTGATATGAGGACGTTCACATATTCTCTTCCTCCTACTGTCCCATGTCCCGCCGACCCCTCCATCCCTCTGTCTGTCTGTCTGTCTGTCTGTCTCTCAGTCTGTCTCTGTGTCTGTCGGTCTGTATATCTCTCTGTCCCTGCTTTACTCTTTCTTTCTCCGCACCCCCCCCCCCCCCTTCTCCCAACACCATCAATCCCTCCTCACACTAGAGAATGTTGAGGATACAATCAAAAAACAATCACCAACTTACATCGGACCACTTTTTGTATGACTTCAAACAGATTTTAATAAAGTTTAATACACTTAATAAATCTGTGTTATTGATCATGTAGGAAAGATGCGAGCGCGCTTTTGTGTGTGAGTGTGTGTGTGTGTGTGTGTGTGTGTGTGTGTGTGTGTGCGTGTGTGTGTGTGTGTGTGTGTGTGGTG
>CM065731.1:66658401-66663401 GCA_033310375.1 Conus canariensis | reverse complement strand
TTGATAAAGTGGAACACAAGTTTGCAGAATTCGAAGATGAAACACAGTTGTTTAACATTGGCGACAAACTTCAATCTAAATGAACTATAGATATAATCAACAGTTTTTTGGTAAGGCCTATGGATTGCTTATGAACACCGATGAACACAAACAGTAATGCTTGGAAGTAAGGAAAGATAAATAAAACATGTTTTCCTGATCTAAACATGACATGGAACCCTGCTAAATTTAACATATTGGGAATCTAGTTTACTCAAGAGTTAGATGAATGCAAAACCAGCTACAACAAATTGGAAATTACAGTATTAGTTAAGATATGGTCCAAATATATTCGGTAGAATAGCACTTTTAAAGTCTTGTCTAACAGATTTCGATTTTTCTGCCCGATCCACCAGAGTACTTTATACATAATCTTTAAAAGGCGTGCTGTCGGTTTGTTTAGAACGACAAACAAGACAAATTCAGTAGAAAGGCATCCGATAAAGCTACAAAACAAGGTCCATTAGATATACTAGACATACGAAGACATGTAATTGCTCTAAAATCATTATGGATCAGAAAACTGTTAACATAAGATATGCAATTGCTCTTGAATTATAATACATCAGGATCTTGTCCACATACAATCACACATGGAAATACTATGCAACGACCATGTATCTCTTCCTCGGAAGCAAACGAACAAACAAACACAAACACACGAACAAAACTGAATATAATGGATCAGCAGTTGGACAAAATTTCAAAAAGAAAGCAAATTTTGGCCAAACATTTTTAAAGCATACGGAACGTTTTACTTTTGCATTATACTTAAGAACCTGAGTGAATTGCTTTCGGAACCTTTCACAATGACTCTACAAGAATGGGTAATGTGATGATAAAGCAGAATAAGTAAATGGAAAAAGGAAAGGATTCCATAAAATATTTTCTTAAAAGAAATGAGGAAATCTTGAGAGACAGTGCATTTCTAACTGATCGTGACTGCTGTGTTGATTTTGATGCTTACAATGGTATGATCGCTTCAATTCAGCACTTTATTGCGAAGGTGGTTATCATACAGGCACGTGATATCAACAGTGGTGATTTAAAAACGCCACATGCATTAGGGATTATTGCTAGTGTACATTAGTCTGCTAAAAACTTACATGCGTTGTTGAAACAGGACGATTTGTAGCCCAACTAGTGTTTAAGGTGGTCTGAAAAACTTAACGATGATAAATCTTTAAAAAAAAATGTTTGAAATAACCCACCTAAAAACGTGCACAAACGAATCACAAGACAAGACACTTTTTGTTTTGTCATTTGAATCGTTTGTCTGTGTTGTTTGGCGGAGTTATCTCAAACATTTTTTTAAAAAGATTTGTTTAGATTCCCGCCTGCAATCGTCTCACTTTGCAACTAAACTTCGATATTTCTGGAAAAAAGTGTGCCTCTTAAAACCCACAGAATGAGAGATGTTGAAAATAAAATGAGACAGGGAACAGTAAACAATAAACAGTAAACAAGTAGCGTAACTCTTGCTTCCGTAAGAAAACCTAACACAGAAGGGTAACTCTTGCTCCCATAAGAAAACCTAACACAGAGTAACTTTTATTCAAGACTGGCACAGTCTTTTAAACATTAATAAAGTCAGACATCCGGAGTCATGAACCGGGTGTGGCCCAACCCCCCTAGAGTGTCAGGAGATAAGGGCCGAAACACTTGCTTGAAGGGGGCTTCTCTTCTGAGGACTCTCTGCTGCCACGCTCTCCACGAGTTTCTTTCTACTGATGCATGGGTAAACCATTGACTTCCGGGAATAGGCCGGAGGACGTCCGGGAAAGACCGGAGGACACTGGGAAAGACCAGAACCAAGGGCTCTGTGGGCTGGCTCCCCACTTTGCCTTAAACATGTGGCTACTAAAAATAAAAGGAAAAGATGCTCCCAGGATTCACCGAAAGGGGGAGAGAATGATGAATCCATCGGTGCTCAACCAATCATGACTGCAAATCCCAAACGGACTATGAACATGGACCAAATGGAATATCCATGTGTCTGTGGAAAGCGTTTCGCTACCACCCGTGGCATGAAGATCCACAGAACAAAGATGGGATGTGTGAAGACTCATCTGAATGAGCAGCAGCGCACTGCATCAGCAGATAAGACGTCGGAAGACCAAGGCCAGGATTTAAACCACAGTGCCAAGGACATCCACGCTGTTGGTTCGGATGAGGAATTTGCACAGGCCCTCGATGCCAGGCGCCTGAAACTCAACTTGCCACGAGCAAACGAAACTGAAGATTGGGAGAAACTGGATGCAAAAATCGTCCAAAGACTCGATGCACTGATAGGGAAAAGCACCCTGGAACACAAACTAGCCACATATGGGGACATTGTGTATGCCACATGTAGAGACGCCTATGGAGCAAAACTACCCAAAGAGAAAACACCTCCAAAGAAATCCAGACGCCAAGAAAAGATGGACAAGATCAGGGTCCAAAAGAAAAACCTCAAGATGCAAATGAAGACCGCACTGCCAGCTGAAAAACAAGGCTTGGAAAAACTGTGGAAAGACCTGAAAGAAAAACACAGTGCCCTCAGCAAAGCGGAATCTGCGAGGAAGAGGAAGAGCAAAAAGAAGAAGACACAAGAGCGCTTCTTCAGAGACCCCTTCCAGTTTGCCAGAACACTGTTTGAGCAGCCAAAATCTGGGACCCTAAGTGTGGACAAAGGAGTTCTTGAGCAGCATCTGAGGAAAACATACTCTGACCCACAGAGCAAAGCACCACTCGACATTCAAGGTCTGGTGTGGCCAACCAACCCTGAGGAACAGTTCAATGGCAAGCCTCCAACGTTGGCGGAAATCAAGAAGGTGGTCGACAAAGCCAGAGCCAAATCATCACCAGGGCCAAACGGAATACCTTACCAGCTTTACAAGAAATGTCCCAAGGTGCTGGAGTGGCTCCACAGGCTGCTGCGATCGGCTTGGAGAAACCAGAAGATCAGCGGCCAGTGGATGACGGCAGATGGTGTGTACATCCCCAAAGAGCAAAACTCAAGTGACATTAGCCAGTTCAGGCCAATATCACTACTGAACGTCGAAGGGAAAATCTTCTTCTCTGTCATGGCAGCAAGGCTGACCAAGTACCTGATGGAAAACAAGTACTTGGATGTGTCAGTCCAGAAAGGTGGCATCCCAGGCGTGGCGGGCTGTGTAGAACACGCCACAATGATCTGGGACGCAATCCAAAAAGCAAAAACAGAAAAGAGAGACCTGGACGTAGTGTGGCTTGATCTGGCAAACGCATATGGATCTGTGCCCCATGAGATGATACAGTTGGCTCTTGAGATGTACCATGTGCCAAAGAACATCCGCGACATGCTCAAGAAGTACTTCAATGGCTTCTCAATGCGGTTCTCTACCAAGGAGTACACAACAGACTGGATCAACTTGGAAGTGGGTATTGCAATGGGCTGTGCAATTTCCCCAATACTGTTCGTGCTGGCAATGGAACTCATCTTGAAAGCAGCAACAAACAACGCCAGACAAACAGACCTTGGCGATGGATACAAGATGCCTCCTCTCAAGGCCTTCATGGATGACACTACAGTGATTTCATCCAGAGAAGACGAGACACGTCATGTGCTGGAGAGGCTGGACGACATAGTTGCCTCATCCAGAATGAAGTTCAAGCCAAAGAAATCATGGAGTCTCTCACTGAGGAAAGGAAAAGTGGCCGGATCTGTGGTCTTCAGTGTTGCCAACCAGGCCATTCCAACAGTCACAGAAGAACCAGTCAAGAGCCTTGGAAGATGGTATGATGATACGCTGAAAGACACACAAAGAGCAAAAGAAACCAAGCAGATGGCGGAGGAAGGCTTGGAGACCATTGACCAGTGTGGGCTCCCTGGCAAATACAAGGTCTGGTGTCTGCAGTTCATGCTGATACCAAAGCTGCTATGGCCTCTGATGATATACGACATCTGCACCAGCATAGTGGAGGCAATGGAAGCCAAAATCAACAAGTTCACAAGGAAATGGCTTGGTGTCCCACCCTGTCTGACTGACATAGCGCTGTACTGTCGCCAAGCAAAGCTGAAACTACCCCTGAAATCCATCCTGGAGGAATACAAAGCAGGGAAGATCAGACTTCAAAGCATGCTGGAGGACTCAGGAGACAAGGTGGTAGAAGCAATTAAGCCCCAGCTGAAGACAGGCAGAAAATGGAAAGTTCAAGAGGCGATGGATTCTGCAAAAGAAAGTCTCAAGATCAGAGAAATAACAGGACACACACAGACCAACAGACAGGGACTGGGGGTGACCAAAACTGAATGGTGGTCAAAGGCCAAAGGAAAAGCCAAAAGAGACATGATGATTCAGGAGATGAGAAAAGAAGAAGACCAAAAAAGACTCCAAAAAGCAGTCCAGCAGAGCCAGCAAGGGCAACGGACAACGTGGGAGAATGCACTCCAAAGAAGTCTCACTTGGAATGACATTTGGCACATGGCCCCTCTCAGGATCAGCTTCATTCTCAGATCTGCATATGACCTTCTGCCCTCAAATGCAAACCTGGTGAAGTGGGGAAAACAGACGATCCTGCATGCCCCCTCTGCCATGAAAAACAAACAGTAGAGCATGTCCTAAGCTCATGTAAAGTAGCCCTGGCTCAAGGAAGGTACACATGGAGGCACAACCAAGTGCTCAAAGAAATTGTACAAGTAGTCTGGGCTAGTACCAACACCACAAAAGGGAAAATCAGGACTCCAAAAGCACCCGCAACATTCTTCACGGCAGGAGGCAGCAAATCATGGCCAAGAACAACAGTGCCACTCGAAACATGCAGGCAGAGTCTGCTGGACGGGGCAGATGACTGGGAGTGCACTGCAGACCTCCCAGAATGGAAGAGTCACCCAGAGATCATCAGCAAGAGTGGCATGAGACCAGACATAGTAGTCCACTCTAAGTCAACCAAGCAGCTGATCATGATCGAGCTCACGGTGCCATATGAGAACAGAATGG
>CM065731.1:66638401-66650901 GCA_033310375.1 Conus canariensis | reverse complement strand
CTGCGCCCATATTTTCTTAAAGACTGCTGCTTACGGCATCGACTAGCTTGCCAGAAATGCAGACATACAGCACACACAGCAAACAGAGGGAGCTCCTAAAAAAAGAAAAAAGAAAAAGGAAAAAAAAGGAAGTTTCGTGCTCACACATTCACTCTGTACCCGACACATGTACATAGGTTACCTGTATTTGTGTTCTATTGTGTTCTCTGGTTGACAATGTTGAAGATCAAGAGCTATGTCGGTCTTGAATAAATATGAATTTTTGTTTGCATATATAGTTGTTTCTTTTTAGTATTTGCCGTGTGCCTCTGTCCATTCTGTGTTCATATATATTATTATGTCTTGAGCTCGATAAGAATCATTAGTTTTGATGAACTTGAGTGGAGAACTAAATCCGATATAATGCTACTTTTCCTGATGATCTTTGGTTTAAAAAAAAATAATAATCCGGTATTGACAGTTCTGCTATTACTTGACCATACTTCTTTTCAGTTCAGTACCTACCTAGAGAATATAAGACTGAAACCGCTTCTAGACCTCTACCTTCATAGCTATTGGATAACAATATTAACGGCCACGATACTGATGATGCTAACGGTGATAACAATATTGATACTGCTACTACTACTGCTGCTATACTGCTACTTCTACCTCCATTACTACTTCTGTTTCTACTACTATGGCTGTTACCACTGCTTCCTTTTTTGTCATCTCCTCCTCCTCCTCCTTTTTTTCTACAGCGCATTATTTTGCACCACACACACACACACACACACGCATGTACACACACACACGCGCGCGCGCATGTACACGCACACACACGCATGTACACACACACGCACACATACACACAAGACACACACACACACACACACACACACACACACACACACACACACACACACACACATTATGTAACTTAAAACATTAGCAGGCAGACACAGACAGCAGGGGAGAAGGGGGGATGGGTGGAAGAGAGGGACGTGAGAATGGGAAAAGGACAGTTTGACGGCTGATTTCTACAGTCCAGGGGGGGATGGGTGGAAGAGAGGGACGTGAGAATGGGAAAAGGACAGTTTGACGGCTGATTTCTACAGTCCAGGGGGGGATGGGTGGAAGAGAGGGACGTGAGAATGGGGAAAGGACAGTTTGACGGCTGATTTCTACAGTCCAGGGGGGATGGGTGGAAGAGAGGGACGTGAGAATGGGAAAAGGACAGTTTGACGGCTGATTTCTACAGTCCAGGGGGGATGGGTGGAAGAGAGGGACGTGAGAATGGGAAAAGGACAGTTTGACGGCTGATTTCTACAGTCCAGGGGGGGGGGGGATGGGTGGAAGAGAGGGACGTGAGAAGGGAAAAGGACAGTTTGACGGCTGATTTCTACAGTCCAGGGGGGGATGGGTGGAAGAGAGGGACGTGAGAATGGGAAAAGGACAGTTTGACGGCTGATTTCTACAGTCCAGGGGGGGATGGGTGGAAGAGAGGGACGTGAGAATGGGAAAAGGACAGTTTGACGGCTGATTTCTACAGTCCAGGGGGGGATGGGTGGAAGAGAGGGACGTGAGAATGGGAAAAGGACAGTTTGACGGCTGATTTCTACAGTCCAGGGGGGATGGGTGGAAGAGAGGGACGTGAGAATGGGAAAAGGACAGTTTGACGGCTGATTTCTACAGTCCAGTCTTTTTTCAACACAGTGGAACAGGTCTTTGTTTTTACAGAGTGGGACAGGTCTTTGTTTTAACAGAATGGGACAGGTCTTTGTTTTTGCAGAGTGGGACAGGAAGATCATTTCAAGTACAATTTAGAAAGAGAGGGGGTTAGTTACCGCCAAGGACATAGACAAACAAAGTACAGGACAAGACGCAATGCATTTCGACCTCTTGGGTCTTCTTCAGGCGAAAACAAATAACATTTAGGAATAAATGGGCAAAAACAAATACCATTTTGATCGTGCGCCGAATATGACAAGGTAGTGGTTTCTCGTTCTTCGTCTTCACTGTCCTAAATATTATTTGTTTTTAACCTAAAGAAGACACAGGAGGTCGAAATGCATAGTATCTTGTCCTTACTTTGTTTGTCTATGGCCTTGGTGGTAACTAACCCCCTCTCTTTCTACATTTTGCTTCATTTTCCGCCCTCAGTCACTCTGTTTTGAAACTACCATTTCAAGTATGTTAGCAGGAGAAAGAGAAGGAGCATTATCTAGCAGTGGAATGCTTAAATCTGGAAATTCGGAAGCAGAAAGGAACTGACGGAGAACAAAAGAGAACTGGATGGGGTGTTGAGCTGAAGACGCAGACAAGCAAAGCTGTGACTGCCTTGATATGACAGAGTATTGATCTTATATTTCATCCTCAGTGAGATACGATCAAAAAGTATTGATCTTATATTTCATCCTCAGTGAGATACGATCAAAAAGTATTGATCTTATATTTCATCCTCAGTGAGATAAGATCAAAGAGTATTGATCTTATATTACATCCTCATTGAGATTAGAGACAGGAAGAGTTGTGATTGCATTTAGACCATAGAGTGTTGATAAAATACTTGATCCTGAGCGAGAGAAAAGAAAGAAAGAAAGAGTTGTGATTGCACCCATAGCACATGATCTGATACTTTACCCTGAATGAAACGAGGGGTTGGGAACAGTTGTGACTGCATTGATACCACAGTGTACTGATCTTACAGTTTATCGTTGGAGAAGAGATAGGACATATTGTGAATGCATCTATTAACAGACAGCATTGTCAGAGAGTCTGACGGAGGGGAGTGATGCGATCCGAGGTAAGCTAAGGTAATGTTGCTTATAGCCCAGCCGACCGCAAAGGGCCACATCAGGGGCTGTCACCTCGAGTGATGCGATCGGATATTTCCTTTCTGAGCACGAGTCGTGCGTGACATGGAACTTGGCACTCGTCTGAGGGAGTGGAAAGGTGACAAAGGCAAACCAGGCAGGCGAGACTTCAAGTCTTGGCAGCAGCCTCTCTGCAGTCTGTGTTGTTCATGACATCGATTGGTTGGGAAAGGTCAGACCAGTTCTCCAGGGAAGTAACCCCAGACCAACCTCCCCCGTTGTTCCAAGTTCGCTCCCTTCGTTCAAACTTCTCGGTGTCTCAAACGACAAAACGTATCATAGGACTATAGCACCTGAATTTGAAAGGGTGGGACGGGCGGTGGGGGAGAATGGGGGATGGGGATGGTGGGTGGGGTGGGTGGGAGGAGGGAGGGGCACTGGGGATGAGACAGAACTACTCTCCCCGCCGTTCCAAACCCACATCTCAATGAGTGGCTTTAGCGGGCAAACTTTCCTGCTCTGTATGTGGTGAGGAGGTGGACATTGGGTGGTAATGAAGCATGCTCCGTGGGGTGTTTCTGCACCATACATAAAGCACTTACCAGAGAGAGAGAGAGAGAGAGAGAGAGAGAGAGAGAGAGCGTATTGGTTCATCAATATCCGTGTTTATTATGCACACACACACACACACACACACACACACACACACACACACACACACACACACACACACACACACACACACACACACACATACAGACAGAGAGAGACTGACACTGACACTGACACATGTTTATTGGCATTAGCTTTTTACAGCCTTAGTGCCAAGGGAACAATTTCTGAAATATCAGTATACTAACAGCAACGAGAAAAGGGACAATACTCATGCACATCCACTTACATGTATACTTCAACCACGCGCAATTTCCAATCTAGGGTAACAACACACACACACACACACCCACACACACACACACACACACACACACACACACACACACACACACACACACACACACACACACACAAATCATCATCATCATAAATACCAGACTCGACCATCCATCTGTAGTTATTCAAGTACTAAGCATTCATCGGAACTCAAGAAAATTTCGAGTAGTTATTTTGTCTTTTCAGTTTCTCTCGCTTTTTTTTCTTCACTGTAGCTTTTTTTCCGCCTAATACCTTTTTGTTCTGTCTTTTTTCTTTTTCGTTGTAATTACTTTCGTTATGTTACCATTGTCATTTTTTCTCTCTTTATTTTTTTATTTTTATTTTTATTATTTTTTTGTTTTGTTTAGTATCAGTGTTGTTCGGATGACAGTATCTTGTTCCTCGTATTATTTGCTTCTGCAATAAATTTTGAAAGCGATGTTATCATTTCTTCGTCTCCGGATATAAGAATAGCTACTAAATCATGTCTTCTGGAAACAGGTAAAGAAAACAAACTATACTTATTTCGAATTGATTCATATGCAGGGCAATGAAAGATAAAATGCCGTTCGTCTTCAACTCCCTTACAACACATTAAGCACAAATTATCCATTTCCTGATCATCAATAAACCATCTTCTGTTAGCCTTTAATCCAAGAGTTCTCATTCTTAGTCTGGCAAAAAGGCTTCGATGCCATCTATTTTTAATGACTGAGATATATTTTTCAGCTTGGAAAATACTTTTAAATGAGGAATACCAATTATATTTTGTGTTTTCTTCTACATGGGAATGCCAGTTTTGCTTATATGAATTGATTAAACGATCTTTAAATTCTGAGATAAAGGCAACGTCACTTCCAACTCCCTGACTCATCCAAACTATACCGAAACCGTTCTCAGTAAGAACTTTTCTGATATTGTCTACCCAATTTTGCCTTCCTTCTTCATGTTGCTGCAGCAGCATTTCATACGCCTGTCTACATAATCTTTCCATTGGAAGCTTTATAATCTTCAGCCAATATTTTACACTCTTAATAGTTGTTCGGAGCTTTAGTGGATATCTGCCAGTCTCGCCGTATGCAAGCATGTTAGAGGAGCTAAGGGGTATATTTAAGAAACGTTTTATAGCAAAAGTGTGCACTGTTTCTATCTGCTTATTTTCTACTGCACCCCAGATTTCTGCTGCGTATGTCAGGATAGGCTCGATCTGTGTGTCAAATAACTTCCAGAAAAGTGAAGAATCAGTGGAACTTAATTTGTTCATAGCTCTGAGAATGTCAGTGACTCCCTTCTTCCCTTTTCTACATGCCTCTGTCCAAACTGTATTTAAACTGAGCTTAGTGGTAAAAATTACTCCAAGATACTTATAGGAATTTGTAACCTTTACTTCCATATTTCCATACCACCATTTTTCATGAATAGAAAGATGTCCTCCCTTGCGAAAAACCATTACATTCGTTTTATCCAAATTCACGCTCAAAGTAAGTCTATCAGCTTCCTGTTTTAAAATATTCAACTGATTTTGTAAGCCAACAACAGAATCTGAGAGAAGAATAACATCGTCAGCAAACAGCATCAAAAACATTTCAAGAGCTCCTGGGAGCATCTGTATTCCATGCTTTCCTCTTTTTGATAATTCAATAGCTAGTTCATTTATAAAAAGCGAAAACAACCTCGGACTAAGTAGACAACCTTGCTTAACGCCTCTTGGGCAACTGAAGAAATCCGTGTAAACATGCTTGTCACGCACACATACCAGAACAGTATCATATATACCTCTAATGGCTCTGTACAATTTACCTTTAACGCCACTGTTTCTCAACACATTCCACAATATATTTCTGTTCACCGAATCAAAGGCCTTCTTGAAGTCAACGAATGCAACATACAACTTAGAATTTTTATTCAAATACTTTTGGACTAATGCATATAAGGTGAATATATGGTCAATGGTGCTGTAGCCCTCTCTGAATCCTGCCTGCTCTTCAATTATCTTTCCCTCTTTATCTGCCCAGTTAGTAAGCCTTTTGTTTAAGATATGCGTATAGATTTTTCCTATTACACTTGTCAGTGCTACTCCTCTATAGTTATCCGGATTGTTTTTGTCTCCCTTTTTGTATATTGGTACTATAATAGATTTTGACCAGGCTACTGGAAATGTTCCCTTCTCAAAGAGGACGTTAAAGAGATCCACTAAAAAGTCAATAACAGCAGCATTTGCCAGTTTCAACATTTCACTTATAATTTTATCGATACCAGCACTTTTTCCAGTTTTTAAATGTTTGATTCCATTCATAACTTCACTTTTGGAAATTGGGTCATTGAACAGAGGTTCTTCTACATTATCGTTTTCTTCTTCTGTCATAACATTCTCGCATTGATATGTATCTCCCACCTCATTAAAGACTCTATAGAAATGATCATACCACTGTTGAGAATTAATTTCATTATAAATTACACTTTTTCTATTTACAGATCTGATGGTTGACCAAAATAACTTTGGGTCATTAATCGACTCCCTTAATTTTTGAAGCCTAATCTCGTCGTATTTCTCTTTTTTCTCCTTTCTCAATTTGTTATATATCTTTCTCTCGTTGACATATAGCTCCTTACGTTCTACCAAATTCGTTTTTGACTTTCGCCAGCTCCTTAGAAGCCCTTTAACAGTTCTTTTCTTTTGAGTACATTCTTTATCAAACCACATATTTGTCTGTCTTTTCACTTTCCCACTTACCCGAATCATACATGCTGCCGCTGCATATAATGCATTTACAAAAACATCGACACATCCATTAATATCATCCTTCAAAATATCTTTCGCTCTCTTCAAGCATTCTATAAACTCGCATGAATCAATTTCATCTTTGTAAATCTTCACGTTTTCAGCACACCACACAATTCTTTCTTCCTCATTTTCTGGCAACACGTTCTCTCCCTTTACATTCTTCTCGTTCTTCCATGTCAACTCAACCAGAGAGAAGAGAGAGAGAGAGAGAGAGAGAGAGAGAGAGAGAGAGAGAGAGAGAGAGAGAGAGAGAGAGAGAGAGGGAATATTTATTGCCTCCTCAATATCCGTGCTTATCATTACAAGAGAGAGAGAGAGAGAGAGAGAGAGAGAGAGAGAGAGAGAGAGAGAGAGAGAGAGAGAGAGAGAGAGAGAGAGAGAGAGAATATTCATTGGCTTATCAACATCAGTGCTAACATCAGTGCTTATCAAGCGAGCTGAATGCAGAGAGAGAGAGAGAGAGAGAAGAGAGAGAGAGAGAGAGAGAGAGAGAGAGAGAGAGAGAGAGGTTGTGGAACAGGGCGAGTAGTAGTGTTGGCTCAGGTCCCAAATCACCCCCCCCTCCTCCTCCTAGCTACAGGTGGGATGCCTTGCTGAATATGGTTTGACGTTGACCAGTAAAACATGAAAGTGTAGAAGTAAGTCGTTATCATCATCCTTGTCTAAGGATGCGAGAGCTAGAAACGAGTAACAGTCAAAGAGCGTCAAAATAACTGTCCGTGGAAAATGAAGACATCAAGACTCATATCCTCTCTCTCTCTCTCTCTCTCTCTCTCTCTCTCTCTCTCTCTCTCTCTCTCTCTCTCTCTCTCTCTCTTACACTTACTTGAGAAGGGAGAGAGGCGCAGTGTTGCAATGGGCATCATTAGCGACCTTTTTCACGAGTACATGAACAAAAACGATGTAGCTGACCTCGTGTGTGTGTGTGTGTGTGTGTGTGTGTGTGTGTGTGTGTGTGTGTGTGTGTGTGTGTGTGTTACGTGTGTGTGTGTGTGTGTGGTGTGTGTGTGTGTGTGTGTGTGTGTGTGTGTGTGTGAGAGGGAGTGAGTGTGTGTGTGTGTATGTGTGCGTGTGCGTGCATGCGCGCACGCGTGCACGCGTGTATGTGTGTACGTGTGTGTGTGTGTGTGTGTGTGTGTGTGTGTGTGTGTGTGTGAATTATGTGTGTGCGTGTGTGTGCGTGCGTGCGTGCGTGCGTGCGTGCGTGCGTGCGTGCCTCTGTGTGTGTGTGTGTGTGTGTGTGTGTGTGTGTGTGTGTGTGTGTGTGTAAGTGTGTGTGTGGTGTGTATGTGTGTGTGTGTGTGTGTGTGTGTGTGTGTGTGTGTGTGTGTGTGTGTGTGTGTGTGTGTTTCCCCTTCTCTCCCTTTGTCCCCCGTCTGTCGATTTGTCTCTCTTTATGTGCATGTTATCTGTCTGTTTTGGTTTTTTTATGGCAAAACCAGTTCGTGTCTTCTTCGGGTGACCTCTTTTCTGTCCGTTACTGTCTCTTCTGTCGCACCCCTCCTCTCCACTCCTTTCTGCTCCTCTGTCTGACATGTCATTTATCCTGTTTGGTGTTTTATTTTCCACGGTTTTCTTCTCCCTCTTTCTTCTGCCTGCATGGATTCCTCGTGCGTGTGTGTGTGTGTGTGTGTGTGTGTGTGTGTGTGTGTGTGTGTGTGTGTGTGTGTGTGTGTGTGTGTGTGTGTGTGCTGCGCGCTTACGTGTGTGTGTGTGTGTGTGTGTGTGTGTGTGTGTGTGTGTGTGTGTGTGTGTGTGTGTGTGTGTGTGTGTGTGTGTGGACAGAGGGAGGGAGAGAGAGAGGGAGCGAGAGAGAGAGAGAGAGAGAGAGAGAGGAGAGGACAGGGACTGAGACAGAGAGATGGAGAGACAGACGGGTGAAAAACAGGAATGGGAGGTATTAGAGAGAAAACCAAACTATCCTTAAACTGTATGTGCTGGTAGAAAACATCCGACTGCAGCAGAAACTAGTCACATTGAAGACATTGCTGGTAGAAAGCATCAGACTGCAGCAGAAACTAGACACATTGAAGACATTGCTGGTAGAAAGCATCAGACTGAAACAGAAACTAGACACATTGAAGACATTGCTGGTAGAAAGCATCATACTGCAGCAGAAACTAGACACATTGAAGACATTGCTGGTAGAAAGCATCAGACTGAAACAGAAACTAGACACATTGAAGACATTGCTGGTAGAAAGCATCATACTGCAGCAGAAACTAGACACATTGAAGACATTGCTGGTAGAAAGCATCATACTGCAGCCGATACTAGACACATTGAAGACACTGCTGGTAGAAAGCATCATACTGAAACAGAAATTAGTCACATTGAAGACATTGCTGGTAGAAAGCATCATACTGTAGCAGAAACTAGTCACATTGAAGACATTGCTGGTAGAAAGCATCATACTGTAGCAGAAACTAGTCACATTGAAGACATTGCTGGTAGAAAGCATCATACTGCAGCAGAAATAGCCCCATTGAAGACATTGCTGGTAGAAAGCATCATACTGCAGCAGAAACTAGTCACATTGAAGACATTGCTGGTAGAAAGCATCATACTGCAGCAGAAACTAGCCACATTGAAGACATTGTACATGCGAGCTTTTGGGGCTGACGAGCAAAATATAAAGTTGAAGACACGTCTACAGAAATCCGAACGCCAGCGACAGACGAATAACATTCCAAAGAAAAGGATGAATGTCGTGGTACAAATGGAAACTGCCTCAGTGTTTCAGAAGCGAGGGCTAGAGCAGCTGTGGGTAGAACTGAGCAGCATCCTCAGCAAACCAGTTCAGCACGGAGGAGCCTCATCAGTAAACCAGTTCAGCACGGAATAGCCTCATCAGTAAACCAGTTCAGCATGGAGGAGCCTCATCAGTAAACCAGTTCAGCACGGAGGAGCCTCATCAGTAAACCAGTTCAGCACGGAGGAGCCTCATCAGTAAACCAGTTCAGCACGGAGGAGCCTTAGTAAACCAGTTCAGCACGGAGGAGCCTCATCAGTAAACCAGTTCAGCACGGAGGAGCCTCATCAGTAAACCAGTTCAGCACGGAGGAGCCTCATCAGCAAACCAGTTTAGCACGGAGGAGCCTCATCAGTAAACCAGTTCAGCACGGAGGAGAAGAGGGTGAAAGGAAGGAAACACAAAATGGAATTCTCAGAGACCCGTTCCAGCTCTTCAGGACACTGTTTGGGGCAGTCAGAATCAGGGACACTCACACTGGGAAACAGACACTCAAACACATCAGACGAAACTATATTCCTGTGGTCGTGTGCACTGAACTCCAGTTAACCCAGTAGCAACACCACCGCTGAAGAAGACGGACGGAGGTCTGTTGAAAGCTCCAAGTAAGTGCTATTCCCAGCTGAGTGACCTGTCTAAATCCGGTAGTCGTTATATATTCCTGTCCGCACAGCGAAGCACCACTTGAAAATCTAGGGTTTGAAGCAGCCTGCATGCCGCGCGAGAGAACCAGTTCTATGTCAGTCTAACAACACTGGATGAGGTAAAGGAAGCAGGTTACAAAGCCTGCACCTAATGACCATCAGAGCCTAACAGAACACCCTGTTTGTGGTACGACAAATGTGTCAAGGTCCTTGAACTGGACCAACAGACCGATACGATCAGCAGGGAGGAACTTGAAGATCATCGACCAATGGATGATGGCTGGTGATGTACTTTTTTTTTCAAAGAGCCCAACTAGAGTGACATTAACCAGTTCAGAGCCAGACCCACGCTCATTTGAGTCCATACCTCCTCCCTCTCCCCTCCGAGTTTTTTCCTTCAAAAGTTCAACAAATCTCCTGCGCGCGATACACACTTACATGCATTTTTCTTCATCTGAACGCATACGTACATACACGCATACACACACACACACACACACACACACACACACACACACACACACACACACACACACACACACACATGTATATATATATATATATATATATATATATATTATATTCTCTCGCCATAAATATATATATATATGTATATGTATAGTATGTGTAGGTGTGTGTCCGTGTGTGTGTGTGTGTGTGTGTGTGTGTGTGTGTGTGTGTGTGTGTGTGTGTGCATGTGTATGCGTGCGTATGCGTGCGTGTATGTGCGTGCGTGCGTGTGTGTATGTGTGTCCGCGTGCGTGCGTGCGTGCATGAGATCCTCTGTGTGTGTGTGTGTGTGTGTGTGTGTGTGTGTGTGTGTGTTGTGTGTGTGTGTGTGTGTGTGTCGTGTGCGTGCGCGCGCATCCATGCTGTTACATGATTTTACTTATGAATGATGAGAAAGACGTCGTTGGTTTGGAACGTTGGGTTTCAGAATATGTGACAGGGGTTAAATTCCATGCTTTCTTTCATCAAGGACACCGACGTCAACTTACAGGCCCGAGAGCAGCAGACACCTGCTGTGTTGGCAGAGCTGTTGGTTGAAGCAACGCTGACCGAGTCGCATCCGTGCAGAAGGGTGACACGATCTCTCACGCAAAGCTCCCTTTTCTTTACCCCCCGTAGCAAGTACTCCAACGAAAGCAATGCGCAGTCGGTTGGAATTCGAACCAATACACGGAAATTATCGCTCTGACGTGATCATCTGAGAACAGGGATAACAGGAAGGCGGTGTGTGTGTGTGTGTGTGTGTGTGTGTGTGTGTGTGTGTGTGTGTGTGTGTGTGTGTGTGTGTGCGCGCGCGCGCGCTCGCGTGCGTGTGTTTGTGTGAGCGGAGAAAATTCACAGAACAATCATCACCATCATCATCGTTAGCATCATCATTGTCGGTACTATAATGATAATGATGATGATGATGATGATGATGATGATGATGATGATGATGATTTCTGTTATTATTATGATGATCATCACCATCATAATCATTTTTTTTAATTGCTATTATCATTACCATCGTAATTATTAGTTTTTCCATTAATCTTTTGGCATTACTGATTTCAGTTTGAAGAATATTTCCTTTATGTAACCATCTAACCGATTAGTATTCTGTTTTACGCATTTTGCCTTATCTTGTATTTCCACGGCACGGCCTTGGGGCTGTATTCGAGTTGGTAATGAATGTCCTGATATCCATCAAAAGAACATGCAATGGAACAAACTCAGAAACAACCCACTGGATGGTTCCCAATGGGCTGCTGCTGGTGGTTCACTCACATGCTTAAAGGTCCCATGAGTTGACATTGGATGTCTTCAGTCCAAATGGAGAAAATGTTTTTATGTTTACTAACACGGCAGTATTCTCAGCTTTTGTTGAAAAGACTCGAAATTGAGAGAGATAGAGAGAGAGAGAGAAGGGGGGGGGGGGGGGGGGGCACGGTCATTCATTTTTTGTGTGTACGTGTGTGTGTGTGTGTGTGTGTGTGTGTGTGTGTGTGTGTGTGTTGTGCGCGCGCGCGCATGAGAGAGAGAGAGAGAGAGAGAGAGAGAGAGAGAGCGAGCACGGGGATTAATGTGTGTGTGTGTGTGTGTGTGTGTGTGTGTGTGTGTGTGTGTGTGTGTGTGTGTGTGTGTACGCGCGCGCGCGCATGAGAAGAAGAGAAGAGAGAGAGAGAGGAAGAGAGAGAGAGAGAGAGAGAGAGAGAGAGAGAGAACCTTGGACGTCATAATGTAACGATCTGTTCAGCTCTGTGCACTGAATTGCATACATTAAACGGCTTTGCAGATTATCCCTCTGATTCCTTCTGAATAAGAATTTCCACGTATTGTTTTCTTGTTTTGCTATGATTCAGAGCAACATATTCGACACAGGGATTACGGGCTGCATAATGATTATGACTGCAGCGAAGAAGACAGTATGTTGTTCCTCTGTTTTTCTTTTCTTTGTTAAAAAGAAATTGTAGGATTGATGTGACCATCTACAAATATTCAAGGGAAAGTGAGACAGTTTACTTTAATTTTTCAGTAAACAAGTTGGGTATTTTTTGCTCCCATAAGAAAACCTAACACAGAGTAACTTGTATTCAAGACCG
>CM065731.1:66615901-66633401 GCA_033310375.1 Conus canariensis | reverse complement strand
GGGGAAAAAGAAAAAAAAATGAACAGGATAGACGGTGTTGGAAGAGGAGGATGTTGGAAAACAATTGTTAAACCCATGACCAACATCAGTGAGCATCACAGAATTCTAATCAGGACCATGTCACTGCGCGTGAAAAAGCTATGTGCAGGAAACAAGCCAGCATTTAGCCATGACTGTTCCTCTCAGAGGCAGACATAGGTGGACGTCCGGTCATTTCTGGACTGAAAGGTTGGCATGTCATTACCACCGTTCACGTAACCCTCGAAATAATTCGAATCATTTAATGTCTAACACGGGTAAGCCTTGCTTAACTTTATAATTTGTTTCTCGTGGTCAGGCGTTAATTACATGAAGACGTCAGCGACGACGAAAATGAGAAAGCATGACGTAAAAAGGTTAAGCTTATTTACTGACACGTTTGTTCAGTGACTAGATCAAGGCCTTCCTTTGCTTGTCTTCAGCCAAAGGTAAAACCCGATAAGAGTGCTCTCATTTGACCATCCGACGAGAAGCCCAAATGACCTGACGCATTGAATGTGTCTCCGGACTTTCTGAATCATGTCTGTGTCTTGCTGATCTGTCCTCTAGGTTAGACGTTTGTTACTAACCGTCCTCCGTAATTAATTAAACCGTGCACAAACAGTTTGAAATGAAGTCGTATTCAAGCGACGACAACCAAATTTGTTGGCTCTATCTACTGTTAAAATTTGGCAAGACTGTCTCTGAAGGCTATCTCAAGCTGTTCATCTTCACTGAAGTCTGTCTCTGAAGGCTATCTCAAGCTGTTCATCTTCACTGAAGTCTGTCTCTGAAGGCTATCTCAAGCTGTTCATCTTCACTGAAGACTGTCTCTGAAGGCTATCTGAAGCTGTTCATCTTCACTGAAGACTGTCTCTGAAGGCTATCTCAAGCTGTTCATCTTCACTGAAGCTGTCTCTGAAGGCTATCTGAAGCTGTTCATCTTCACTGAAGACTGTCTCTGAAGGCTATCTGAAGCTGTTCATCTTCACTGAAGACTGTCTCTGAAGGCTATCTGAAGCTGTTCATCTTCACTGAAGACTGTCTCTGAAGGCTATCTGAAGCTGTTCATCTTCACTGAAGACTGTCTCTGAAGGCTATCTGAAGCTGTTCATCTTCACTGAAGACTGTCTCTGAAGGCTATCTGAAGCTGTTCATCTTCACTGAAGACTGTCTCTGAAGGCTATCTGAAGCTGTTCATCTTCACTGAAGACTGTCTCTGAAGGCTATCTGAAGCTGTTCATCTTCACTGAAGACTGTCTCTGAAGGCTATTTCAAGCTGTTCATCGTCACTGAAGTATGTCTCTGAAGGCTATCTCAAGCTGTTCATCTTCACTGAAGACTGTCTCTGAAGGCTATCTGAAGCTGTTCATCTTCACTGAAGACTGTCTCTGAAAGCTGTCTCAAGCTGTTCATCTTCACTGAAATCAAGCTCCATATCTCTCAGAAGATCACTGTCGTCCTGGTGGGTTCGGTGTAGGGAAAGCACACAATTAATCTTCCTCAAATAGCCCTTATCGTCAACGCTTAGCACTTCTTACTTTGGGGTCGATGAAGGGAAAGCACACAATTAATCTTCCTCAAATCGCCCTTATCGTCAACGCTTAGCACTTCTTACTTTGGGGTCGATGAAGGGAAAGCACACAATTAATCTTCATCAAATCGCCCTTATCGTCAACGCTCAGCACTTCTTACTTTGGGGTCGATGTAGGGAAAGCACACAATTAATCTTCATCAAATCGCCCTTATCGTCAACGCTCAGCACTTCTTACTTTGGGGTCGATGAAGGGAAAGCGCACAATTAATCTTCATCAAATCGCCCTTATCGTCAACGCTCAGCACTTCTTACTTTGGGGTCGATGAAGGGAAAGCACACAATTAATCTTCATCAAATCGCCCTTATCGTCAACGCTCAGCACTTCTTACTTTGGGGTCGATGAAGGGAAAGCGCACAATTAATCTTCATCAAATCGCCCTTATCGTCAACGCTTAGCACTTCTTACTTTGGGTTCGATGAAGGGAAAGCACACAATTAATCTTCATCAAATCGCCCTTATCGTCAACGCTTAGCACTTCTTATTTTGGGTTCGATGAAGGGAAAGCACACAATTAATCTTCCTCAAATCGCCCTTATCGTCAACGCTCAGCACTTCTTACTTTGGGTTCGATGTAGGGAAAGCACACAATTAATCTTCATCAAATCGCCCTTATCGTCAACTCTCAGGACTTCCTCTTCGTTTCGTTTCTCCTTTCTCACTGTCTTTCCTGTCCTTTCTCACTGTCTTTCCTGTCCTTTCTCACTGTCTTTCTCTTTTATGTCTTCTGTTTCTCACTGTCTTTCCTGTCCTTTCTCACTGTCTTTCCTGTCCTTTCTCACTGTCTTTCCCGTCCTTTCTCACTGTCTTTCCTGTCCTTTCTCACTGTCTTTCCTGTCCTTTCCTGTTGATTCCTCATCCCTGTTTTCCCTCCGTCCTTTCAGATCCTCAAACTGCTTTTCGCCATTTTGCATCTCAGTCTTAAATCAACAGACTTAGTGAATTTCCTTCCGAACTCTCTGTATCACCCTGTGCCTCGCTAAGTTATCCCCCGCAGCAGACATTATGTGCCAATCGTCTTCTATAATGAACTGAACGGTGCACAAGCAGTGTGAAATCAAGGCGTACTGAAGCGACCGTGACACAAGATGGCAACAGGAAAGACAGACTTAACAACTTGACCAAGATATCACAAAGCAGACAGACTTCACTGTGCAACCTAAGATGGCAACAGGAAAACGTTTACAACTGTGAAAATGCAAAAGCAGTACTGCAACAACCGTGACACAAGATGACAACAAAGACAGACTTAACAACTGTGACACAAGATGCAACAAAGCAGACAGACTTAACAACTGTGACACAAGACGCAACAGGAAGACAGACTTAACAACGTGACACAAGATGGCAACAAAAACAGACTTAACAACCCGTGACACAAGACTGCAACAAAGGACAGACTTAACACGTGACACAAGATGACAACAAGGAAGATTTAACAACTGTGACACAAGACTAACAGGAAGACATAACAACGTGACACAAGATGACAACAGAAAGACTTAACAACTGTGACACAAGAAGCAACAGGAAAGACAGACTTAACCGTGACACAAGATACAAAAGGAACAGACTTAACAACTGTGACACAAGATGAACAGGAAAGAAACAACAACTGTGACACAAGATGCAACAGGAAAGACAACTTAACAACTGTGACACAAGATGGCAAAAGGAGACAGACTTAACAACTGTGACACAAGAACACGCGCAGATTGAACGAATGTGACACATTGGACAATGACGGACAGTGCAATAACACTGTGAACAGACCCTGGCAGAAACGTGACAGAGGCAACAAGGAGCCAGCTACAATGTGACACAAAGCGATTGAGATTGGATCAGATTTACAATGACGGCGTAATAACTTCTGATACCTGGGAATGACTTACGGGTCAAGATGCCTAGCACAATTGTGACTCAGCATGAGTCGACATACAATGACGGTCATTAATTATCATCTGGAAGTTATTTCCTTTGTGACTACATATCTTGACAGCAACTAACGAATGGCGGGTCTATAATGAGTTATTCGTGCTTTTTTAACGTCTTCTGGATGGTTTTTCGCGCATCGCTTCTTCATGTTATTAGCGCTTGACGAATGGCAGACCAGAAATAATTGACATCTTTGAAGCTTCGTATTTCCGTCTTCATTTTCATTGTCTTTGCTTCTTTTCTTGTCTTTTTTCATCCCCCCCCCCCCCCCCCCCTCTTCATCTCCCAAATCCTGTCTGGTCTTCACTAATCAGTGATGGGAGAACTTTTTAAATTCTATTGGCAATACAAGTGGAGCCAATTTTGTATATAAGGTTTAAAAGTGAAATAGGTCTCCAGTTTTTTACATATTCTTTTGGTTTTCCTTCTTTGGGTATACAAATTATAATACCTTCTTTCTGGGTGTTTGATAGTTCGCCTTCTCTAAAACTTTCATTTAAAGCTCGGGTTACAAACACATCAATTTGTTTCCAAAAACATTTGAAAAACTCAGCTCCAAACCCATCCGATCCAGGGTTTTTTCCGTTCTTCATATTTTTCAATGCAATCCCTGCTTCTTCTATTTTTATTTCACCTTGTAATGATTTAGTCTGTTCTTCTGTTAATTTCGGTATCTTATTCACCAAATCTTCAATATTGCATTTCACAGTTGATCTTTTTCGGTATAGATCTTCATAAAAGTGTTTTACTGTAACTTTTATGTCTTCTGGTTTGTCCAGTGTATTACCTTGTCCATCCAGTAGTTTTACAATTTGTTTACTAATGAAGTTACGCTTTTCAAAACTGCAGAAATATTTACTAACCTTTTCCCCATCTGCAACCCATCTTGCTTTTGATCTTAGCAGTACACCATTCATAACCTTTTCTCTTAGTAATATCAATTCTCTATTACTCTCTTCAATTGTCTTCAAATCCTCCTCTGATTTAAGTGCTTTACTCTCAATATCTTTAATAGTTTGCATAAGGCTGTTTTCTTTACATTGTGATTCTCGTTTCTTAATTGTAGCATACTGGATGGATTTTACTCTTATCTTCATTAGTAAGAAGTCAAGAAAGACCCGATCAGACACTGTTAGTTTAGGGTCTGGGCTTTTCGACTGGTTTTCATCTTGGCTATTGTCAGCATTAATATCACTCCCTCATCTTTATCTGTGTATTCCTCTGTTATTTCTTTTATTAGATTGTTGATTCCGTCTACATATTCTTTATCTTTTAATAGAGATGAATTAAATTTCCAAAGAGTTTTGTGTTTAATCTCCTTTCCGAATTGAAGCTTTAGTGTAATTAGTGAATGGTCAGATCTATAGCCTGGTAAAATGTCAGTATCTTCAAAATACCAGATTTTGTGACAGAAGGAAGAAGTCTGGCCTACTTTGTTGCAAGGGGGTAGGTCTACGCCATGTGTATTTCCTACAATCAGGGTTGTTTTCTCTCCATATATCTGCTAATGACAAATCTTGCATCATATCCTCAACTGCTTTTTTAGCTTTGGGGTTATTTATATGTTTATAATTGTAACAATCAATTTCTTGTTCTAGTACTATATTAAAATCCCCCACCACAATAACGTTATTATTTTTGTACTTTTTAATCGTATTTGTGAGTTCCTCATAGAATGCTGGGTCGTCTTTGTTTGGTCCATATACACTTACTAGCAACAGTTCCTTTTCATTTGTTGTAAATAATATGATGATAAAGTTACCCTGCATATCTGTTTCCACCTTGTTTATTTTGAATTCGAAATTATTATTAAATAGTATTGCTACTCCTCGAGCATTAGATCTGTATGAGGAGAAAAAGCAATCATACCCCCATTCCGCTCTTATATACTTTTCTGTATCTGTTTCAAAATGAGTATCTTGTAGGCAATCATATAGAGTATTGTTTTTTTTTTCTTAAATAATGAAATACATCTCTTCTTTTCTGATAATTCCCTAGACCTTGACAGTTCAATGATGAAATTGTTAACATGTTTGCCTTGTTACCTACTGAATCCATGGTGTTTTCCTTGTAGTCAAAAACATTATATGAAAGACCATCAAGTGCTACAGGAGGAATAAAAGCAACAAACAGGAATCCAGTTCAATGTCACAATGGGCAGGCAAAAAGGAATATACTTTACAACAGCATGCATTTGAGTAATCATTGTAATCATGGCTTGCGTAATTACCCCGATGTGATTTAGTACTGTCCATTTTGCTGTGGGAACATATAACACTATACCATGTAGCTAGTACAACCAGTTTAACAGCTCTGTCCCTCAGCAGCAACTGTTCATTATTTGAACAGAGACATTGTTTTGCCCGCAGCACAGGGCACCCCCCCAAAAAAAAAAAAAAAAAAAAAAAATTTCTACTTGCAATGAGTAAAAATTCTTCATGTCTCCCATACAGAAAGATCTAGCTTCTTGCATATAAGCAAAAATTACCATTGACAAAGCAGTAATAAAATAATAAAATGGATTTGTAAGCAAATTTCCAGCCATCAACAATTTTCCAGCCATCAACCTACAAACTGGGATTGTGTCATATGAATAATTCATGAGGTCAACCAACCAATATTTAATCCCTTCTGATTCTTTCTTGCACACAGACAACACACACACACACACAAAAATAAAAGCATAAACCAGCCAGTACACAAACACACGCACATAGATATAGGTTTCCTTGTGCACATGACTCTGTAACTAATCCACTTGAACATTGACTCGCCATTTTGATGTACACTGACGAACTTACAGAAACAGACGAAAAGAAAAAATCAACACTTACCCCCTTGAAAAGAAAAACAACAACAACAACAACAACATAAACCCATCCACCTCCGTTGAGCAAAACTGGGTCATCCGCTGCTATCCCACACCCTTACAATGAATATAAGTTCCATGAGGCAAAGAACACGATGCCTATCACACATTGGAAACAATATAGCCATCCAAACATCCACACGATCCGCTTTCATTTTGACTCGAACCCTTATGTCGGACACGTGATAGCTTCGCAGCTACCAATGATTATTCATTGTTATTAGACGGATTGACAAAGAAAAGGAAACCTATCAGAACATAACCAAACAACATCATTCAGCGATCAGGAGAACTTAGCTTAGTGTAGTACACACCTCATAATCCTAAACAACTGAACAGACTATTTCAGTTTCAGTTTCATCAAAGTGTCACTGCGTGCGGAATAATCCATATATGCTTTACACCCCATGGTGGGGGGTTAAAATTCGTTGACTGAAGAAATGTATCACTGATGATGGTGGAAGGATTCAAGAAGAAGGTCCTATAGACAAAACATAGCACAAACCTGATCGGCAGGGAGCATTTGTGATCAGCTGTTTAGACAGGACAGACGTTATACAGTTCATCTATCTATCTATCTATCTATTCTCTCTCTCTCTCTCTCTCTCTCTCTCTCTCTCTCTCTCTCTCTTCTTATCTACCATCTTCCTTTCCATCTATCTATCTATGAACACAATATCTATGCTTGCAAATATACTTAGGTTCCATACACACATAACAGAAACAGATTCTTTTTTAAAATTTCTTTTACCATGAGACTATATCCCTACAAGTCCCCTCCCACCCCCACCCCTTACATCGATGTCTCTTACGAGAAAAGTCAAAAGAGCGAAAGCCCTGGTCTACGTGTATTTTCAGCAGGTATGTCAGCACCGGTCATTGTTTCTGTTTCTCCCTAATGCGTTCTACGTGCCAGTCAGTTGTACTGGGAATTTGTATGAAAGCTCCAGACAATGAATGGAATGGAAACGTTACTTTCCATCGTGATCTGTCTGTCTCGTTTCCGCCATTTCCACACTAGTAAAAATCTCTCTCCTTCAATTAGTTTCGTCAAGTACCAGTACTCTTGGAACCCAGACGAGAGGGGAGGGGGGGGGGGGGGGTTGGGAGATATGATGGAATGGGGAGGTGGTTGTGAGGGTGGGTAGGAGAGGGAGTGTGGAGGGGAAGTGCTGCTACAATCAATCCGAGGGATAGAGAACTTCACATATGGTATGAAATGTTTCTGTGGTACGCTGATGATAGTTGTACTGTTTGAATCAGTCACACACATGCAAGAAACTTCTTTAGATGCTTCGTCCGATTATGGTCAAAGCCGGAACCTGAAAATAAGCTCTTCAAAAACAAAAAAATTATTTTTTTTATACAAGAGAAAACCGAAACATTCCAATGTTTTTAGAATGATGGTGAAAATTTTGAGAGAGTTTACGATTCTAGAATCTCACTTTGAAATTCAGCCACAAAACTTTGAGAGAGTTTACGATTCTAGAATCTCATTTTGAAATTCAGCCACACAAAAAATTGAGATACTTTACGATTCTAGAATCTCGCTTTGAAATTCAGCCACAAAAAAAAAAAAAAAATTGAGATACTTTACGATTCTAGAATCTCGCTTTGAAATTCAGCCACAAAAAAAAAAAAAAAAATTGAGATACTTTACGATTCTAGAACTCGCTTTGAAATTCAGCCACAAAAAAAGAAAAAAAAAAAAAATTGAGATACTTTACGATTAGAATCTCGCTTTGAATTCAGCCAAAAAAAAAAAAAAAAAAAAAATTGAGATACTTTACGATTCTAGAATCTCGCTTGAAATTCAGCCACAAAACATGAGATACTTTACGATTCCTTGAATCTCACTTTGAAATTCAAGGACAAAATTTGAGACATTTTACGATTCTTGTGACCTCACTTCGAATTCAGCCACGCAACAGTACTCATGAAAGCACTAACTACCCGACGCAATGAAACTTCAGGGCTAGAAGTGTCAGGTGAGGTCCACATGCTGACTATTGTCGCAGACAACTTTGTTAAGTTGTCTGGAATCTGCAGCGTTTTGTGACTGGCTGATAATCTGTGGACTATGATCTCGCGACCTGATATTATGTATGTCGTCTTCCCGCTGAGAACGTAAAACGCTTTGACGCTTGCGTCATCAGAGCAAGTCACTTAGGTTCCTCGATAGTCATGTTACTGATTAACTTCAGTTGAGGTAACGAGGAGCGCTCATTAGGTTGATCATTTATTGTTGTGTGTGTGTGTGTGTGTGTGTGTGTGTGTGTGTGTGTGTGTGTGTGTGTGTGTGTGTGTGGTGGTGCGTGCGTGCGTGCGTGCGTGCAGTCGTGTGCGTGAGCGTGTGTGTGTGTGTGTGTGTGGTGTGTGGTGTGGTGTGTGTGTGTGTGTGTAAATGTCTCCGACCCCTGCACACAGATCACGATTCTTGCTATAATTTCACTTGTAAATGGACTGCTAATTCTGGACTGTCCAGGGAAAAAGCCTGATGTGGTCAATGCAGGGTTGCCCGATATCTAGGCTGCAGTACTTCCATGATGATAGCGGACACACTAAGCACCGGTCCTCGGTCACGTGATGGTCTGGTGACAGCTGATGGTTTGAGAACAGCCCGCCACTACACTACGGCAGCCGGGTTCATACATAAGACAACAAGAGAGAGAGGAGAGAGAGAGAGAGAGAGAGAGAGAGAGAGAGAGAGAGAGAAGAGAGACAGACAGACAGACAGAGACAGAGACACAGAGAGAGTCACACACAAACACACACACACACGCACACGTACACGCACAGAGAGAGAGAGAGAGAGAGAGAGAGAGAGAGAGAGAGAGAGAGAGAAGAGAGAGACAGAGAGACAGAGAGACAGAGAGAGACAGAGACAGAGACATTGACAATGACAATGAATACATTTTAATGTCATCAGCAAAACCTGCTATTTGACATGGGGAACACTGCTTGAACAAAATTAAGAACAATCAAAATTAAAGAGAATCAGAAAGCAAAATGAAATTAGTAAACATCATAAATAGCAAACGACCAACAGGCCTAGTAATCAGTTGAGAGGACAATAGGACTTAATAAGAAAGAACATTAATTCTATTTAAGTATTGAAAAGCTTCCTTTTTCGAAGAATATTTGCTTCTGCGATAAATTTAGCAATAGATTTTAAGTTGTGTTCACTATCACTCTGTAACAAAGTGGCTAAGTCACGTTCTTCTGCTAATACTGATTTAAAGACATCGCACTTTCCCCGTACCTTTTCATACACCTCACACTGAAAGAAAAAGTGAAATTCGTCTTCTATATTATTTTTTTTTACAAATTGGACAGATACAATTAGGTTCATTATTAGATATACCATACCATCTTTCTCTAGCCTATAGACCAAGGGTCCTTGTTTGAAAGCGTGCTAATGAATCCCAGAGACAGAGACAGAGACAGAGAGAGTCATAGAGAATCAGAGAGAGAGAGAATCAGAGACAGAGAGAAGAGAGAGAGAGAGAGAGAGAGAGGGAGAGAGAGAGAGGAGAGAGAGAGAGAGAGAGAGAGAGAGAGAGAGAGAGAGGGGGGGGGGGGAGATGGAGGGAGGGAGACGGAGGGAGGGACAGAGACGTTCATACTGACGTACTTTCCAGCTATTAGCTGTTTTCAGTATTTGTACCACTGGCACGTCTCAGACATTACCACAGCGATGACTGAACATTAACACAAGCACTTAGTGTGGCGCCATCTCAGACATTACCACAGCGATGAATGAACATTAACACGAGCACTTAGTGTGGCGCCACAGATGGATGAACATTAACACAAGCACTTAGTGTCGCGCCACAGGTGGATGAACATTAACACAAGCACTTAGTGTGGCGCCACAGATGGATGAACATTAACACAAGCACTTAGTGTGGCGCCACAGATGGATGAACATTAACACAAGCACTTAGTGTCGCGCCACAGGTGGATGAACATTAACACAAGCACTTAGTGTGGCGCCACAGATGAATGAACATTAACACAAGCACTTAGTGTGGCGCCACAGATGAATGAACATTAACACAAGCACTTAGCGTGGCGCCACAGATGAATGAACATTAACACAAGCACTTAGTGTGGCGCCACAGATGAATAAACATTAACACAAGCACCTAGCGTGGCGCCACAGATGAATGAACATTAACACAAGCACTTAGCGTGGCGCCACAGACGGATGAACATTAACACAAGCACTTAGTGTGGCGCCACAGATGAATGAACATTAACACAAGCACTTAGTGTGGCGCCACAGATGAATGAACATTAACACAAGCACTTAGTGTGGCGCCACAGATGAATGAACATTAACACAAGCACTTAGGTGGCGCCACAGACGGATGAACATTAACACAAGCACTTAGTGTGGCGCCACAGATGATGAACATTAACACAAGCACTTAGTGTGGCGCCACAGACGAATGAACATTAACACAAGCACTTAGTGTGGCGCCACAGATGGATGAACATTAACACAAGCACTTAGTGTGGCGCCACAGATGGATGAACATTAACACTAAGCACTTAGTGTGGCGCCACAGACGAATGAACATTAACACAAGCACTTAGTGTGGCGCCACAGATGAATGAACATTAACACAAGCACTTAGTGTGGCGCCACAGATGGAATGAACATTAACACAAGCACTTAGTGTGGCGCCACAGATGGATGAACATTAACACAAGCACTTAGCGTGGCGCCACAGGTGGATGAACATTAACACAAGCACTTAGTGTGGCGCCACAGGTGGATGAACATTAACACAAGCACTTAGTGTGGCGCCACAGATGAGATGAACATTAACACAAGCACTTGTAGTGTGGCGCCACAGTTGGGATGAGAACATTAACACAAGCACTTAGTGTGGCGCCACAGATGGATGAACATTAACACAAGCACTTAGCGTGGCGCCACAGGTGGATGAACATTAACACAAGCACTTAGTGTGGCGCCACAGGTGGATGAACATTAACACAAGCACTTAGTGTGGCGCCACAGATGAATGAACATTAACACAAGCACTTAGTGTGGCGCCACAGATGGATGAACATTAACACAAGCACTTAGTGTGGCGCCACAGTCAAAAGTTCGGAGCTCAGACAGAGAGAAAGTAACGGACAGACATACAGACAAACAGACGTATAAACAGACAACGAGAAAGAGAGAGAGAGAGAGAGAGAGAGAGAGAGAGAGAGTGTGTGTGTGTGTGTGTGTGTGTGTGTGTGTGTGTGTGTGTGTGAGAGAGAGAGAGAGAGAGAGAGAGAGAGAGAGAGAGAGAGAGAGAGAGAGAGAGAGAAGACTGAACAGGGACACAGTACCGATTTGTGTTTTGTTTAGAGACTATCTATCTATCTATCTGTCTGTCTATCTATCTATCTACCCATCTATCTATCTATCTATCTATCTTTCAACCTATCTATCTGTCTATCTATCTATCTATCTATCTATCTATCTATCTATCTTCTATCTATCTATCAATCTATCTATCTATCTATCAACCTATCTATCTATCTATCAATCTATATATCTATCTCTGTTTGGAACACTGGTTGAGACAACAACAACGACAACAACAATAATCACAACAGCGAGGAGAGAGAGAGAGAGAGAGAGAGAGAGAGAGAGAGAGAGAGAGAGAGAGAGAGAGAGAGAGAGAACTTCGAATAACTATTTTAGAGAACTCTGAAAAACTAGTTTCCAGGATAAAGTGCAGCCAAATCTCTCCAGTATGTCCTTGCTAAACCAGTCAGACATATAAATGTGCATTCTTGTCACGAAATCGTGAGTGATCTATTCAACGTCCAGAGCGTCTAGACTTTGTGCTCAATGATTAGCTCCCGGAGAGCGGAGATTCAGGTACTTAGACCACGAAATCCCACAATGGCGATCTTCGTAAAATGTCAGCAACCTGTGACCCTGCTTTACATACACATTACAAAGCTCCCCAATGCCACCATCATATTACATGAAGAGCCATCCACAAAGTTTTTCTCGTTCTGAAATATAACGGTTTTGAAAAAGAAATGCGCTGTAAGACAAGTTAAAACAAATTAGGGATTGAGAGAGAGAGAGAGAGGAGAGAGAGAGAGAGAGAGAGAGAGAGAGAGAGAGAGAGAGACAGACAGACAGACAGACAGACAGACAGACAGAGAGAGGTGAGGGCCATGATGTCAATGACTCACATTCTCTTATAAATGGCAAGCATATTTACGTCAATTGAAGAATGAAAGTAACAACTATTCAGTCCTCTAAATCTTGTGATGCAGTCAGGCAGGTGTTGCAGTCAGGCAGGTGTTGCAGTCAGGCAGGTGTTGCAGTCAGGCAGGTGTTCTGCCTCATAAGTGCCCAACGGTGTACTTCTCTTCTCTTGTTTATCAGGTTGAAGTCTGAGCATCGTTGCATAACAGGAAAATGTGCAAGATATGAGCACGTCTCTCACGCGTTTTCAATAACATCATGACGAAATAGAGACCAGTTTTTAGTATTCGTGTCTATAATATACATTGTGAAATTACATGTAATATCAATGCACTTTGATAGAGTCATACTACTTTAGAAGCATGTTAGCTAACACGTGATGAAGTTATTTGGCTCTACTTGAACGAAGACCTAGAATTCACGTAATTTCTATTGTCTGTAACACTTCAGTTTATCACTTCTCTTTATTGGGCTTCTACATTTTTTTTCTGAATGTCTACGAACTTTTATTTAATGCAATGTAGGAAATCATTTATACAGAGAGTTCCATGGTAACCACACTAAAAAAACAAACAAACACAGGAGACAAATTTCTCCTCTAACCCGATACCCATGTCTGTTCTGTGGCACTCTTTTTACATTGTCTCCACACGCCTGTCAGGTTTCCTTGCAGCTGCTTAGAGGAATAGAGGAGGGGCAGCAAAGGGAGTGGGGGAGAGAGGTGGGGGAGGAATTGCCAGATGGAAACAGGTTGCTTTTTTTTTTTAAAGAACACCCTTCGACGTCATCTGAGACCAGACGCGGCCCTCTCTGTCTGTCAGCTCTCCATTCTCGGGGATCAGGCGGTCGGTTCTTTGTTGGAGGTCTGTAGTCCTTCCTGTAAGGGAGACCACCGGATCATCAGACCCGTCGCCGCGCTATTCAGGAAGTTTGAAGTGGAGGCCACGTTTCCGGGTCATGTCTGACCACTCCTGGACTGCACGAACAAGGATGGACAGGGTTGTTTTTTTTTTCACACTCTATCTAGCTGCTTTAGCCCTCTTTTTAGTCTAGCCGTCACCACACGTGAAACGTGTCATCGTGTGTATTACACATTGGGTTCCAGGACTTTTCTCCCAAGAGTCCCAGGCGCCCTCCTTTCTCTTTTCATGTGTTTTCACAGTATTTTGGCAAAGCCTTCATCATACACAAAACAAGTCATCGTCTATATTATACACTGGGTTCCAAGACTTTTCTCCTAAGAAACCCAGGCACTCATTTTTCTATATTCAAGGACTTCAGCAGTCGTTCCAGATATTGTCTCACCCCCCCCCCCCCCCTAGTGTTTCATTAAGACATCCAGTGTTCCCTCTTTTCTTGTATTTCCACAACTCCTTTCCGTCCAGTGCCCACCAGACATGGAACAGGTCCGGTTCCATGTGTGGAGGATCTCCAGTCTTCCAGGTCCTGTTGGTGGCAATGAATGCAGACCTTTTACTTCAACATTAGCTGTGTATGTTTAAGGAGCTAGTTCAGTTCCATTTAAATTGAATCGGGTCGAATCGATTTCATTATCTAAGAAGAGAAATTGGGGTTGTGACTATGCACATATCCATCACATACAAATGATCTGACTTGGCGAAAAATCGAGAGGGAAAAAAATGCAAGTGCAAGCAACCTTTATGCAACAGTCACAAAGTTATGATGAAAACAAGTAAGTGTAAAAGTAGCACGTATTGCACAGTACAAGTACTTATACACATACAGACGCATGCCAACTCTACCCCTCCTCTTTCTTCCACATATGCACGTACGCAAGCATCCACACTAAATTCGGAGCTCATAAAATATACTCCGCAGGTATATGAAGATGCGTGCATGCATACGCATGCGCGCAGACACTCCTTTACCCCATACTCATCCTGCCGCTAAGCACTTGATGCCGCTCTTTATCTTTTCCTGTCTATCTTACAAATGATCACCAGCAACCAGAGTTCAGGCTGCAGTTTAGACACTGAATTAAGTCAGGAATAATTTTTGTCTCAACTCGGACAATTCTCTGTTTCACAGTTTGACGCCGCCTTCCTGACTAGGTCATGGCTTTCGTCATACGCAGTCATCCCAGCTTTGTGTGCCACACGACATTTGCACGACTCATATAGGGTTCTGTCATTTGCACGACTCACATAGGGTTCTTCTGTCATTTGCCAGCAATCCTCCTACCTACATTCACAAGTTTGTCCAGAACATTCTTACATTTCACATTTTTCACACACCACACACACACACACACACACACACACACACACACACACACACACACACACACACACACTTACACACACACACACACACACACACACACACCACACACACACACCACACACACACACACACACGCACACACACACACACACACACACACACACACACACACACACACACACACACACACACTCACACACGCATGCACGCGCGCCCGCGCGCGCGCGCGCGCGCGACACACACACACACACACACAAACACACGCACAAGAGAGAGAGAAAAGAGAGAGAGGAGAGAGAGAGAGAGAGAGAGGAGAGAGAGAGAGAGAGAGAGAGGCTGTGACTGCTTGTCTGATTATGACTTAAAACGCGATCTACTTCTGGAGAAGAAAAGATACCCGAAGATGCAAGTGGGACCCAGAGAAATACTGACCTCCTGCACACCCTAACTAGTTTCTGTTCCGCTCACAAATGAAGACAGCACAGACTGGACCAAGCTCTCGCAATGAGGTCTCACGTGCCTTCCGAAGAGGATTCCGGGTTACAGCCTTTCTTGCTGTCAAGAGGACTTTTCCTGTGGTCAGTGGGTCTTTCCCCACCGTCACTGGACCTTTCCCCAGAATTGGCCAAAAGGAGAGAAGAAAACGATATACCCGAAGCGCGAGTGGGACCCAGAGAAGTACTGTCCTAAAGCGCCGAACCAACTAGCCGGGAGCAATCCTGCACCACCCTTGCAAGCCTGCGCTGTGTTCACGTAGGGTGCAGCAGGCACAGGGCAATCCATTAGGATGTCAAGGGACATAACTGCTCCCTGGCAGATGCCGTTGTATAATGGCCACTGGATGTGACACGACAGAACCTCCACGGGAGCGTTCCCATGGGTGTACCAGCCCATATTTTATGACTTCATAACCCACCGGCAAAAGACACCACCGTCAAGCAACTGCCGTGTGCATCCCGCAACCTGACTCGTTGCTGTTCCGTCGATAGCTGGAGACAGCACAACTCCAGACATGACCAAGCTTTCGTAATGAGGTCTTATGTGCCCTCTGAAGAGGATCACAGGGTTAGTCTTTCTTCTTGTCAACAGGACTTTCCCTGCGAAACATGGCGTGCATGTTCAAAGACCTAATCAGTGCAGACTCAGAAGACAGCAGACGTAGATTTCAAATAATTGCCAATCGATAAACAACACTATTAATACCTTTCTCTTCTTTTTCTTTGAAATTACAAACGGAAGTTTAACCAAACGCAGCCATTAAAACACAATCACTTAAAGTTTGTTAATGTGTACCACTGCATAGTGGCGAGTTTTCACAACATCCTGAATCCTACAGAAGACAGCATCAAATCAACGAGATGACATGTACTATAACTGTATCCAAAGACATCAGCGTCGTCGACAGAACGAAATGTACGAAGGCTGATGACGGTTCTCTGAAGAGGTGAATATTATTTGCCCAATATGCAAATACTATGGCATCATTCAACAAACACCAAGACACGATCACCGGCGAGAGCGGTGCTCATCCCAGCGGAGGACGAAATCTGAAGCCAGGAACCATTTCCAGAGAACGGACCCGATCCCTTCACGTATCGTGAGAAATATCAATCACGAAGCCGGATTGACTCCGCAATAAGCATGCCCTATTCTTCATTTACTCTGTTTAGGCCCGCCAGGCCAGAAGTTGATGAACACCCTCTCTCTACCTAGCGTGATTTTCAGATGGTCCTAAGCAGGTTCTGACTTAATGATATTTTGACGAGGAGCTGAGGAGAAGCTAATGTTATCCTGAATCGCCCCGAGCGAGATTCAACTGTGGCGTGATGACAGTCATGAAAATCATCGAGGAACAGAATCCACGAAGGTAATAATAATCGTTTCAGAAAAATCAAGAAAAAAAACAAATACCTAGACACACAGACACATGCACACACACCTAGACACGCAGACACACGCGAACACATTTAGTTTGTTAAAAAAAAAAGAAAAGATTTTTGGGGGCGCATTAATATATAAAGGCTCTGTTGTCAGGAAGAGCGAGGGCTGCAACAAGAACTGCGCTACCACCGGGACGCAGTCCAAGGGCAAGGCTGGACCAGGTTCCCTTCCTGATGTGGGAAGCTTTTGTGAAGCGGGCGTGTTCCTTCACCGTCCCTGGCGGAGGTCATCCCCACAACTGGATACTTGATTTGGTCACCCGTAAAGCATAGGCATAAACATGGCACGATTGTTCCTCCATGGCAACAATTGCTACTCTTATTTAACTAGTATGTGTCTAATCTCTAACGCTAGCTGTACTAAAGCAACTGTGAAAATATAGCTGAAATAGATTACACCCCCTCTCCCTTAATCATCGACCAAAAAAATCTACCGGTACACAACAAAAATAATAGCAATAATAACCATCCGCACGATAGTATTCCTAAACAAATCAGAATATAGCAATAACATCGCACGATGAAGTACTCCTAGAAGCTAAATCAGAATAATAGCAATATACTCGCACGATGAAGGTACTTCTAGAAGCTATCAGATTGCAAATAACCATCCGCACGATGAGTATTCTAAAGCTAATCAGAATAATAGAATAATAACCATCCGCAC
>CM065731.1:66603401-66610901 GCA_033310375.1 Conus canariensis | reverse complement strand
ATAATGGGTTACGGATGATGCCCGATGTTTTAGTGTACCCCGTTATAGCCGTTACTAACGGCTGTAATGGCCTGTAACGGTTTTTCTTCTTTATGGAATATCTCACACAGTACTTGGCCGATCTTTGTGAAAATTAGCAGGTATGTTAATAATGGGTTACGGATGATGCCCGATGTTTTAGTGTACCCCGTTATAGCCGTTACTAACGGCTGTAATGGCCTGTAACGGTTTTTCTTCTTCATGGAATATCTCAGACAGTACTTGTCCGATCTTTGTGAAAATTAGCAGGTATGTTCATTATGGGTCACGGATGATGCCCGATGTTTTAGTTTACCGCTATAGCTGTTACTAACGGCTGTAACGGTCTGTAACGGTTTTTCTTCTTTATGGAATATCTCAGAAAGTACTTGGCCGATCTTTGTGAAAATTAGCAGGTATGTTCACTGTGGCTTATGGATGATGCCCGATGTTTTAGTTTACCGTTATAGCCGTTACTAACGTCTATAACGGCTCATAATGGTTTTTCTTCTTTATGGAATATCTGAGAAGTACGTGGCCGAACTTTCTTAAAATTTGTAGGTATGTCCATTATGGGCGACGGATGATGCCTGACGTTTCAGTTTACTGTTGTAGCCGTTACTGACGGCTGTAACGGCCCATAATGGTTTTTCTTTTTTATGGAATGTCTCAGAAAGTACTTGTCCGATCTTTCTGAAAATTTGTAGGTATGTTCATTATGGGTCACGGATCATGCTCGACGTTTAATTTACCGTTATGGCCGTTACTAACGGCTATAACGACCCATAACGGTTTTTGTTTTTTATGGAATATCTCAGAAAGTACGTGGCCGAACTTTCTGAAAATTTGTAGGTATCTTCATTATGGGTCACAGAGATGCCCGATCTTAAAGTGTACCTTTATAGCCGTTACTAATCGCACATAATGGTTTCCTTCTTGATGGAAAATCTCAGAAAGTTCTTGGCCGATCTTTCTGAAAATTTGTAAGTATGTTCATTATAGGTCACAGATGATGGCCGATGTTTACCAGAATAGCCATTACTAACGGTTACACCAGCCCAAGACGGTTTTTATCTTTATGGAATATATCACGCGTATTCAGGATAAACTGGGGGTACGTTTATATGCTTTGCATCTTGTTCTTATTGCAGAGACTGGATTTACTTCATGAAGATGTGTCACTCCCTTTGGAGACCCGATTGTTTAGGTCTGTTTGGAGAGTGTCTACTGTATCCCCGATCGTATATGCACGTACATCACTTAGGTCTGTTTGGAGAGTGTTTTCTGTGTATCCCCGATCGTACATGCTCGTACATCACTTAGGTCTTTTGGGAGAGTGTGTACTGTATCCCTGATCGTATGCACATCACACACACACACACACACACACACACACACACACACACACACACACACACACACACACACACACACACACACACCCCACACACACACAACACACACACACACACACCACACAACACAACACTACACACTCACTCACACTTGTTCTTTATACGTCCCAGTTTTGGCTACAATTTTAGCCCTGTTTGCAACAGTTCCATAATTACACCAAACTAATTACTTAGTGGGGCGGTTGCTGCCACTGCCTACTGCATTTAAAGGACGTGTGTGTGTAGGGGGGGAGGGGGAGGGGGGGAAAGTTGGAGGGGAGGAGTATTCTGAGTGAATATTTATATCATGTAGCAGATCCTGTGCAAGATGAACGCCTTGAAATGTGGTGCATTTAAACTTAGTATGGGGGTGGGGGTGGGGATGGGGTAGATAAAAATCACCATATATCCTTGCACTTGGAAAGACTGTCAGCATAGAAAAGCCAGAGTAAAATCATACGCTTGACCATTTTGCGCTATTTTTTTTTCATATCTCATGATGATTCTGTAGATTGTTATTCTGTGTACATGTCAAGGGGGAAAAACTCGTCTCTTTCGCATACAAATTGTGGGAATTGTGTGCCAGCATTAACCTGGGGTACGTGACCCTGTGGATGCAATGCAAGCCAGTCTAACAAACAAATACACAGCAGGCCAACTAGTTTTCATTCACATTAACGTTCTGTTCTGACCTGTTGTTCGCTGTTCTGTCATTTATTTCCCCATGTAGGAGTGAAGGAGACTGTGGCTGATTACCTCCTCTCAAGGGGCTGTCTGGCTCTGGGTTACGGAGGGAAATATTATGTGATGACCCTGTTGGGATTACTTCCCCTCCGCACCGCCGGAGGAGAGTGAGCTCACTGTATGGCTCCAGGATCTCAGGGTGTCCATCATATCCTGCTAACACCCCCCCCCCCACCTCCTCACACACACACTTCCATTCTCTTCTGTCCACTTCCTGCCATCTCGGCCCATTGTCTGACACCACTTTTCGTCATGCAGAACTGGCCTCTTTTAATTCTTTTATCGTTATTTCAAGGGAAATGAGTTGTGTAGGACAGGCCAACATTGGGGTGCTTTGCTTCGGGAACCTGCTTGGAAGGCCTGTCAATTCCGAGCAGATTCAGCTGCGATAATGTATCCGTAAGAGAAAGTACCCTGTCTACATTCTTAGTGTCTGTCTGAAGTGATATATGCTTATATAATGATGTTGTGGTCTAAGAAACTGGACAATGTATGCTAGTGCTTTGAAAACTTGGTCCAAGACGGAAAAGTATTTGTAGTGCTCTCATGTCCTCCTTAACATTTCATTTTAATATTATCTTTAGTGGAGTTCTATTACAGCCTACACAAATGTTTTACAACGTTTGCACTTCATGCTGATCCCGAAGCTTCTGTTGTCCCTTCTGTATACAATATCTGCACAGCACTGTTGAATCAATGGAGGCTAAAATCAACAAATATACAGGGAAATGGCTTGGTGCCCCACCACGTCTCACTGACGTCGCACTCTACTGCCCCCAAGCAAAGCTGAAGCTTCCTCTAAAATCCATCCTCGAGGAATACAAGTTGAGTAACACAATGTTATTAACCATGCTTGAGGACTCCGAAGACAAAGATGTGAGATCAGTCTAGCCAAAGCTAAAGACTGGCAGAAAATGGAAAGTTCAGGAGGCAGTAGACGCAGCGTAGGAAAACCTCAAGATCAGGGAAATAACAGGATACACACAGACCAACAGACAGAGGCTGGGATCAACAGAAAAGAAGTGGTGGTCAAAAGCAAAAGGGAACGCAAAGAGAGAGACTGTAATAAAAAATCTGAAGAAAGAAGAGGACGCCAAGAGCATCCAGAAGGCAGTCCAGCAAGACCAACAAGTGGACCACGTGGGAAAACGCATTCCAAAGAAGTTTCACTTGGAAAGACATAATTATGACACATGGCACCTCTTAGAATCAGCTTCATCCTCAGATCTGAAAATGACATCTTGCCCTCGAATTCAAACCTGGTTAAATGGGGGAAATTAGATGACCCTACGTGTCTACTTTGTCACGGCAAACAAGCAGTGGAACATGTCCTGAGTTCGTGCAAAATGGTACTAACTCAGGAACCGTACATATGGGGGCAAAAACCAAGTGCTCAAGGAGATCACACATGCGGTTAGAACTGCTGGAGGAAGCTCTACGCCATCAAAAGCTCTAGAAACAGAGTTCAACACGGCAGAAGGCCTCAAATCATGGTCTGGAACAGCTGTGATATCAAGAGCATGGAAGCAGTGTTTCCTGGATGGAGCAAATGACTGGGAATGCACAGCAGACCTTCCAGAATGGGAGAACCATCCGGTGATCATCAGGAAGAGTGGCATGAGACCGGATATTGTTCTCCACTCAGGTTCGTCAAACTAAATGATTCTGATCGAACTTACTATGCCATTCGAAAGCAGAACAGAGCAAGCGCACCTCTACAAGACTGAGAGGTATGCCAGTCTGGCGACTAACTTGAGGAATCCGGTTTACAGGCCCAGGTCCTCACCATAGAGGTTGGAGCAAGGGGTCTGTAGACTCATCAGTCTATGATCTCATGACACAGCTCGGGAGTTCAGGAACGAAGAGGACCAGAACCCTGAAGGCAATGGCAGAGGCAGCCGAAAAGAGTTCCAGCTGGATCTGGTCGAGGAGGAACAAAGGTGACCTTCATGAGGCTTAGATTTCCTACCAAGAATGGGTGTCCCCATAGCAGTGGGGCAAGACATCCGTGAGATGCTCACCCATTCAAAAGTTGCGGGCTCGAATCCTGGCAGCGCCAGGAAAAAAAAGGTAGCAGTAGAAGGCCCCCTCAGAGTGTTAGAACTTCAGGGCCGAAACACTTGCCTGGGAGGAGGAGGGGGGGGGGGGGGGCGGCTTCTCTGAACACCTGCTGCTTTCAAGATCTCCCTAGAGTTTCTTCCTACTTTTCCTAAGAGAAGGTACATGTCTACATTCATAGCATCTGTCTGAAGTAATCTATGCGTGCGTAATGATGCTGTGGTTTAAGAAACTGGACAATGTATGCAGTGGTTTGAAAATTCGGTCCAAGTGGAAATAGTAGGCATCGTGCCCCCATGTCCTCCTGTACACTTCGTTTTAATGTCATCTTTAGTGTAGTTCTGTTATACCCCGTACAAAGTTTTACAAAGTTTGACAAGACTTGACATGGGGCTGGGTGATATTCATTTATAATCTAAACCTTTGTTTTCGACGTGGTGAGACCCGCTGGTCGACGATTTTTGCCTTTAAAGTGTTTCTGTAGTCCTGTCTGGAACATCAACAGAGAGGGGAGAGAGAGAGAGAGAGAGAGAGAGAGAGAGAGAGAGAGAGAGAGAGAGAGAGAGAGAGAGAGAGAGAGAGAGAGAGAGAGAGAGAGAAATGCACGTACATCCATGCACACACACACACACACACACACACACACACACACACACACACACACACACACACACACACACACACACACACACACACACACAAACACACACTTACGGACAGACAAACAAACAGATAAAAAAAAATTAGAAAGAGAGGGTGTTAGTTACCGCCAATGACATTGACAAACAAAGCACATGACAAGACACGATGCATTTCAACAGATAGATAATTAGACAGACGGACAGATAAACTTCAAAGAAAAAATTCTATGCTGCCTAATGAAAGAAACAAATGACAAGACAAACACGATGCGTTTGGACCTCTCTGGGTTTCTTCAGGTAAGACAAACACGATGTATTTGGACCTCTCTGGGTTTCTTCAGGTAAGACAAACAACATTCAAGACAAGGAAAACGAAGAACGATGGACATCCACTTTGCACCCAATCTGAGGAGGTAAGGGATTGTTCGTTCTTCGTTTTCCTTGTCTTGAATGTTGTTTGTCGTGACTGAAGAAGACCAAAGAGGTCGAAACGCGTCGTGTTTGTCTTGTGATTGTTTATTTGTTTCGTTCGGCAGCAGAGTGAGTTTTCTTTTTAAGTCTGTTTACATTTCCACGTACATTCACTTGCTTTGAGACAGACAGACAGACAGACAGACAGACAGACAGACAGACAGACAGACACGCAGACAGAAATGACTGGAGACAGAATGAGGGCACGTGCTGCTCTGTGCGTTAGAGCCGCCAACTTGTCAAGCATGTTTCGCCCCATCAGCCTGACCGGGAATAAGTACAGCGGAAAATGGGCTGATTTGCATCAGGACCCTAGGGAATATAAATGCGTCAGAGAGGCTATACAGACATTTGTCTTCTCCGCATCTAATGATTTTTTTTCTTTTTTGTTTTCCTTTTTGCTGTTGTCCCCACCCTCGCCTCTTTTTTTCATTCATATTCCCCGTTTGAAGTTGTCTGGGGACTAGCCCTGTTCGTGTTTTTGTTCCATTTCTCTTCCATTTTCTGTGATTATCCGTTCATACTATCACGGTATAAGACAAATGATGGTGTATGATACGTGAAAAGAAAACTCATGTGGGGAATAATAAAGCTGACATCAACAAACAGTCAAGAAAAAAGAAAAACAAAACAACGAGTTCACAACACTGCAGGTAGGGAGAAATAGTGGCGGGAGAATTGAGTGTGGTGTGTGTGTGTGTGTGGTGTGTGTGTGTGTGTGTGTGTGTGTGTGTGTGTGTGTGTGTGTGTGTGGGGTGGTGTGTGTGTGTGGTGTTTGTGTGGAGGGGGGGAAAAGGAGAGCGTGAAGGAAGGGGTTGAGAGACAGAGGAAAGTCGAGGAGAGAGTGAGTGGAGGAGCAATTTACATTTTAGAAGTGAAATTGAACTTTTCTGAAGGTGATCGAGAACAACACATTGTCATCACTCGCTATTGCATGTGAGATGCTGTGCTGTTATGAGTTTTATCTGTTTAACAGTTTCTTCGATTGGTACCAGAAGATACGAATTAGGCCTGACAAAGCCCTTGTCTATTTTTTTTACACAGTGTATTACAAAAGCGTCTGATTCGTAGTAGAATTATACCTGTTCGATAAACGATAAGATACAGGCCTAATAAAACCTTCAGTTGGTTATCGTCATTTTCTTTCACACACACACACACACAACACACACACACACACACACACACACACACACACACACACACACACACACACACACACACACAAAACACACACACATACACGCACGCACGCACGCGCACACACACACAAAAACAACATACCATCACACACACACGCGCGCGCGCGCACACACACACACACACACACACACACACACACCCTGGCTTACTCATTCACTCACTCACTCACTCATTCACACACGCATGCATGCACACACAGGCGCGCGTGTAACAAAGACCCATCCTCTGGAGGTATCCTGTCAAATATTGTCAGCCCTGACCGACAGTTTGACAAAAACTCTCATTTTTGTCCCCCATTGCGCCTTCTCCGTCATCACTCAAGTCTGCACGCAAAGCCCTCCTCGCCTGTAGTTCTTAATGCCATGTGCGTGCACGCTCGTGTGTGTGTGTGTGTGTGTGTGTGTGTGTGTGTTGTGTGTGTGGTGTGTGTTGTGTGTGTTGCATGTATGTGTATGTGTGTATGTGTATGTGTGTGTGTGTGCGCGCACGCGCGCGCGCGCGCGCGTGTGTGTGTGTGTCACTTACTTAATTCATCATAAGTGATAAACTCGTAATGTAACACTTGGTCATATTTTGCAAGTGATATTCATTGGTGGTCTGTCTTAGTTCTATATCAATAGCACATTTGATTAGGTTTCCACATCTGCGTGTTAGAAATCACTATAAAATCTTGACGGAAAGTAGCTTAATTTCTTCCCGATAATCGTATTATAATATCTTCTTTGTTTTGAAGAAAGGCAACATTTGTACACAATTACGATAAACAAAGTCAAGCTTGGAATATTGAACATTTTGTCAAAACTTCAATCGCAGATTTATGGCAGCAGACATACAGATACAGACACACAGTCACAGACACACAGACACAGACACAGACATAGAACACACACACACACACACACACACACACACACACACACACACACACACACACACACACACACACACACACACAGACCGACCGACCGACC
>CM065731.1:66583401-66590901 GCA_033310375.1 Conus canariensis | reverse complement strand
ACACACAGACATACACACACACATTCACTCACACACACAACACATACACACACACACACACACACACACACACACACACACACACACACACACACACACAGTATCACTCTTTCTCTCTCTCTCTCTCTCTCTCTCTCTCTCTCTCTCTCTCTCACTCCATTTACACATGATCGACAGTGACAAGAGTTAAGACTGAAGTTTAGAAATTGAATTGAGTGAGGGATAAAACTTTTCTCAACTCGAATAGTTTTTCATTTCACTGTCCATTTTCGTCTTCCTAAATGGAGAAGGTCAAACAGGTTTGTTAGGACATAGATGACACCACATACCAGCTTGGCAGCTTTGCGAGTCAAAGACATTTGTAGGCCTACACCTCACACAGACTCTTCTGTCTTTCACCAGTAATCGTTCCTATCACCTTCACCAGGATGTTGAAAACATTCTTATAATTCACATTTTCACACACACAGACACGCATACACACACACACACACACACACACACACACACGCACGCACGCACGCACGCACACACACACACACACACACACACACACACACACGCTCACACACACACACACACACACACACACACACACACACACACACACACAGAGAGAGAGAGAGAGAGAGAGAGAGAGAGAGAGAGAGAGAGAGAGTCAGTTGTTCAGTTGTTACGTGAAAAGCAGTCTACTTTTAAAACACCACAGCAAATCATGCTACTGTGTTCAGAAGCTAAACGTGTGCAACATTCTGGGAGACAGCGGACAAACGCTTTCAATAACTGTGATTTGACAAAGAAGTATGTATGCCTTTCCTTTCTTTCCATTGTAGATTACCCAAAGGAAGATTCATCAAGGCAGCTTCAGCATCTGATAATGACAAACTGCTGGGCATCATACTTGACAGCATCGAACATTAGAGCAATCGTTCAGTTCTTGTTAATATTATACCAGCGTGAATTGTAGCTGAGTGTTCACAACAACCTAAGTCCTGCAGAAGCCAACATCCAGTGAATTTGTGGATATGTGCAACAACAGCATCCAAGACATCAACGTGGCCAACAACACGAAATGCGTGAAGGGAGAGGTAAAAGACATCAACGTGGCCAACAACACGAAATGCGTGAAGGGAGAGGTAAAAGACATCAACGTGGCCAACAACACGAAATGCGTGAAGGGAGAGGTAAAAGACATCAACGTGGTCAACAACACGAAATGCGTGAAGGGAGAGGTAAAAGACATCAACGTGGTCAACAACACGAAATGCGTGAAGGGAGAGGTAAAAGACATCAACGTGGTCAACAACACGAAATGCGTGAAGGGAGAGGTAAAAGACATCAACGTGGCCAACAACACGAAATGCGTGAAGGGAGAGGTAAAAGACATCAACGTGGTCAACAACACGAAATGCGTGAAGGGAGAGGTAAAAGACATCAACGTGGCCAACAACACGAAATGCGTGAAGGGAGAGGTAAAAGAAGACGGATTACTTCTCTCTGACATGTCAAAACTAATTTGTCGAGTATGGAAAGACAATGGCGCCATTCAACAAAAAACCAAAGGAAAAAAAAAAAACAGCTGCCCAAGGGCAGCTTATCCCAGGAGAGGACGAACACTGAAACACCTAGCCAGGAGCCACTTCCGGACAATGGACTGAATTCGGTCACGTATTGCCAGAAACAGTCATTACAGTAATCCAAAGAGAGCTCAAGTGTCCATCTCGACCTCTGGCAGACAACGAGACCTGTCGCCCCATCAACAAACACCCCTCATTCTTCAGCTTCTTTCTCCAAGCCCACAACACCAGGTGTCGACCAGAACCCTATTTTGACCCTAGAGTGGCTTTTAAGTGGTCATAACTAGATGCTGGTGTGACCCTCACGAGGTTTTGATCAGGCACTGATGAGAATCTGTTGTGCTCCGGCCGTGGTCCTAATGGTCAACAAAGATGGCTTGATGACTGTCGTTAAAGGTAATCGAAGACCTATATTTACGAAGATGAACACTTTTGACAAAAAAATGGAAAAAAAGCCTAGATCCAGAGTGACATGAAAACAGGCCTAGAGGCACAGTTAAATGTAGCAGAGAACTGCTACGTTTGTACAACCGACCGACGTCTCTGGAATGTGTTCGATGAAAAAGAAAGCCATAAAACAGTCCATTCATTAATATTTTTCCGTTGACGATGATTGCCATAATGATGGTACGTATTATGAAGGCGAAGATTTTATTATGTTTGATGAAAATGGCGAATTTGAGGATAACAATGCTCTTGTGGAGAATGGACTATCAATGGGAAAATGTGCGTGTTTCTGTTTTCAAACCTATTACACAGTGCTGTCCTGTACAAAAACTAATATATCAGTTATTGTTGCCGTCGACAGCATGACACAACAGCGATTCAAAACGTTACCAGTGCACTTGTATGGTGGTCCCCGTAGACTGCTAGTAAAGGATTTTAAAGTTATATTTCCCTGCTTTTTTCATTCTCGTTTTATCTCTCCCCCCCTACTTTTCCCCCGTAGAATCTTTGCCAGGTCATGAACGTAGTGATGGAGAAATTGTCAGCCTGCACTTGTTTTCCCCCACAACTAAATTGTTCAACACACACACACACACAAACACACACACACACACACACACACACACACACACACACATATATATATATATATATATATATATATATATATATATATACACACATATAAATATATATATATATATAAATTACATATATTCAAGAACATAATAATTGATCAGACAAAAATGAAATCAGCAAGCAAAGGTATAAACAAATTAAAACAAACAACCAAAGAAAACCGAAACAAACAAAAAAAACAAGCAAAGAAACAAACAAGCAAACAACAGACACACACAAACATGTAAAACGGCAACGCCCGGCAATCCAGAAATTCCTGGTTTGAATTCTAGCACCGCCAGAAATGTTCTGACAGCAGAAAGGTAGTTTGGAATCATGACATGGATACGGCAAGCTTCCTTAGAGCGTAAGGAGTTCAGGACCGAAACACTTAGCTGTGGGGGTAGGGTGAGGGTTTCCTTTGAAGTCCTCCTCTTGTCAAGTTCCTGTCACAGTGCATTCCCATTACATACGGCTAGAAGTAGCATTAATGGACAGTTTCTATCGGAGTTATCAATAAACAAAAACATTTGAGTAATAAATTCATATTCACAAGTCATGCTGAACGTTCCATTGTCGCTGTGACGGATCGTTTCCCGTCCAGTCACAAATTTTCATGTAACCGTGCTTACCGGAAGGTAGTTGTCCGGAAGCCGGTTGAAAAGTTTACCTGACTGCTGCTCACCTGCGCACTGTTAAAGCCGGGTGAGCTGAACCGGTTAGGCAGTCTCTGCAGTGATTCCGGCAACGCAACAACACAGAAGGCCGAAGAGGGACTCCCGTTTGTTTTGGTGGCAGTCAGGTATTTATCATTCAATGTTTATTTATTAGCAAACCGAAACCGTATTCCCGTTTAGGAGCGACTGAAACTTCCTCAGCGCACTGTGGAGGTTTTGTTTAGAAAAAAAGTATTTGTTGTGTTCTGTTATCCTATGACTTGATAGGGTAGCAAAACGAAATTATTACGGAAAACATGAATAGAAGAAGTGAGTGTTAAAGGAAGCAGTCTTCAAAAAAAAAAAAAAAAAAAAGAAAAGATTTTGTTTTATTCTGTGACTTAACAAGTTATGAACTTCATGATGAAAAAAAGGTGTTTATTTTGATGTGGTTTGCAAGAAGAGGGAGAGTTTTGATGCTATGGATAATAAGCTCCCAGAGTGAGCGACAGAGACTTCATATATAATGGTTTTCAATTTTGATGTGGATGAGTATTTAACTCACTCTTGATATGAATGTTGAATAGTTGTGTGTTGGTAAACAAGAGTGAGTGGAAATCTTTCCCTTACATATATTGAAGTAGATGAATCTTTTGTGAAAAAAAAACAACCTTTTAAATTCTGGTGATCATATGAAATGAAATGAACATTCTTGTCGTGTTACAAGAAAAGAAATGAACATTTTGTGATGACATTTATAGTTTGATGAACAGTAATCATTAATTGTGTGTAATGAATTGTATTCATGGTTTATTGAAGAGGGTCTAGGTGGAAATCCTTCCCCCAATTTGGAAAACTAGATTCTGAAAGGTTTATGTGGAAATCCTTTCCTGTGTAGTGTTGTGATTCTGGAAAAAGGGGATGTTGTAGTGTTATGATTTCGGAAAGGGAATGCTGTAGTGTTATGATTCCGGAAAAGGGAATGCTGTAGTGTTGAAGAAAGAATACGCTGATGTTTGTCTCAAGTTCTAGTGAAATAGGATGTGGCTAATGAATATGAATGTAGTCGTGATTGTAATGAATAGTAGCCATGATAATCAAGGTAGTTAATCAGTTTCCCCCAGGTAGAAGTGTTCCCTGGACTCAGGGGGACAGGCTACCATTTTCCGAGGGTTGGGGCCGTAGCTGTATCTACCCCCTTGTTCTCCACCCTGTGCCGGTGTCGAGAGGTTGGCCTGAGTGCCGACAACTACCCTACCTGCCACTGTGCCCGGGACCGACTACCTGCTGAGCCAGCTGGGCTGGAGACGCCACTGCTGCCAAGCCAGAGCGCCGCTCCCGAGTTTTTGAACCAGCGACCTGTTGGCTAGGCCGTCGTTGTGTTCCGTGTTTTGTGTGTGAGCCACAGCTCCTGTGTGAGACTGTCGCCCTGTCGTCGGCAGAGGCGAAGTGAGTGTGGTAGTGTGTTTTTGAGCCACAGCTCTGAAGTTCTGTAAGTCCTGTGTCGGACTTGACGCTGTAGTCGTCGTCTTCATCATCTTCATCATCTTCGTCGTCTTCGTCGTCTTCATCGTCTCGTTGTCTTCATCGTCTCGTCGTCGTCATCGTCTAAGTCGACGTTGGAACCAGCAGCGCTAACAGATAGCCTATTACATATAGATATATTTTGTGTCGTGCGCCTTGTTTGGCGTACCTGAAGTAGTAATATATATATATATATATACATATATAGTTCTGTGTGTACGCCTTATGGTTGGTGCGCTGACCTATTGATGTCCTTGCATTTATTATATTATATGTTTATCTGATGGCTCGGGCAGCATAAAACAAAAAAAGTGTTGTTCTGTCGCCTGGCTGTCAACGTTCGGGTGAGTGGGTGTGTGTATGTGAATTGGAAAAGTCGTGCATGCATCCATAATTTCTGTGTGAGAGTCAGACAGTCAGACACCTGCACACCTGCATTCCATCCATAACAGTCGCCAAGGGATACATTTATTGCCGACTTCAAGGATCATTCATTATGCCCATCGCTCCCAGTGGAGCATAGGCCATCGCCAACACTTCGCCATCGCACTGTGTTCTGGGCTGTTCTGGCCATTTCAGTCCAGTTGGTCCCTAGTTGCTTCAGCTTAGCCTCAGTGTCTCGCCTCCAGCTGTTGCGAGGTAGGCCTCTCTTCTTCTTTCCCTGCGAGTTCCAGGTCAGGGATTGGCGTGTGGTGCTGGACGCTGGCTTCCTGAGGGTATGTCCGATCCAGCCCCACTTCCTTCGCAGTATTTGTTTGGCCACTGGTTCCTGTCCCACACGATCCCACAGATCTTCGTTCCGGCTTCAAGGATAGGTTTCATAAATTATACTTGTTCCCAACCTTATGTGAATGCACTTCACTTGGAAGCATTTGAATTTCATATTTTATGTTTTAGAACGTTTTAAGATGCATTTGCCCGTATAATGTCCATCGTGTATAATTTATTTTTTCTGTATACTACAAAAAGCTATATTGTAGCGCTTGAATCTAATACATCATTAGACATAACGTTTGCTTGCCATCCTTTTGCCTATGATTTATAGGAAGGAGAGGATTGACTATATGCTCCTTTGTTCTCTCTCTCTCTCTCTCTCTCTCTCTCTCTCTCTCTCTCTCTCTCTCTCTCACACACACACACACACACACACACACACAAAAACACCATACACCCTGAACACTGCACGCTCACAAACGCAATGAAACACACTTGTCAGTTCTGTAAACAACGCAATGACCTCTGACTAGAAGTGGATCACGTTCTGGAAGGTTGTATGAAACAATTTTCGATACATGGTATGGTGTCTTCAGTTCTAGAACTTACCCAAGGCAATTTCTTGCAATGTGCGTGGCCAGGTTTTATTTCTTTGTTTTGTCGCTTTCCCACCGCACTGAGAAGGGAGGGCATATGTAGGGATTTCACGTGAGCCTATAAATTACATCATAAATGTCAACGGTGGAGAGAAGTGGGCAGTAGGGGGGGGGGGGGGGGGGGCTGGAGCTGAAAGTGTTTGAGGAGTACAGAAATGCTTTGAAAGCAGGGAAAAGGGCCAAGGGATCGCCGCACAGCTGTGGACTTGAAATCAAGAGGACTAGGTCTCAGGCAAAGTTCTGGAAAATTCGTTCAACTTTGTGAGCAAGTGTAATAAGACTACACTAAAAGAGTATACTAAAAGAAAAGGTACATTAAGAAGCGCGGGGGTTGGGGGGGGGGGAGACACTATCACAACTTTTTTTTTCCTGTTTGGACCAGGTTGTAAAACTACTACATGCGCTGTCCAGTTTCTCAGATCACCGTCATCGTAACGTAATCCTATCTCTCTTCAGACGGGGTGTACGTGCAGACCTATGCGTTTAGAGTACGAAATGGAACACTGCTATGGAGATCGATCTGGGAAAGTGTTCAGGACTAATGGACATCATAACGATGCAGACAGGGCACCGTCTTTTAACCCCTTCACTGCCACAGTATAATAGCACATTTGAATAGCTGTGTGCCAAGGTAAAATTTTGCTTTTTTGGGTAGGTTCAGTAAAATGGTTACTGCTCACTTATTTCTTGACAAATCTTTCCGATTTTTGGCATGTTTTGTTGTTATGCATTGCTCTGTAATGTCATGTCAAAATGACTTGATTATGTCGATAATTAGTGTAGCAAAAAGTGACATAATTATAAAAATTTTACCAAAAATAACAGTTTTCGAGTATACACAAACACATTGTGCCAAACGAAATGAGTCAAAACACTGAAAAAGTGGTGTGACTAATTATTCAACATCAGAACTAACACATGACAGTCATATAAATCCCAAGGAATGTTGTTCTTGATGATAATCTGCTCATAATTGTGGGTACTATCTTTTAGGTAAAAAGGGGCATAATCATGCTTTTCACGGTATGTTCACTAACATGTACATTACTCATCCATTTATTGAGTTATTTGTTAGATGTTTTGTGAATTACTTCTTTATACCCTTGTCTACAATTTCACATCATTCTAACTTGATTTTAGGTGATGATAATGGTTCACACTAGTAACATATGATAAAACAGTTTTTGTTTTGTTTTCAATTTGATAGTTTTAGAAGAATTCGGCACATAAAAGCCAACTAAACACAGCAGCAATACCTTTTGGTGCTTGCTCAACAACATTACAAACACCTGGGATTCATATTGTTGT
>CM065731.1:66558401-66578401 GCA_033310375.1 Conus canariensis | reverse complement strand
TTCTCTTTGACATGTACACAGTATGCGGCATCACTGTGACACCATGGATTGTGTAGATAGTACAAAAGATGGACCAGAATGATAATGTATTTGATTTGATCATGGCCTTTCTACACAGATAGTCTTTCAAGTGCAAGGTGTGTGCAGCTTTCATTCCTCCACCTCTCCAATCCCCTCCCACCTTGCTGTGTTTAAATGCACTGCGTTACATGATTTTCACCATATATGTAGCTTGTATCATGACGTAAATATTTACTCAAAATGCGCTTCTGAAAAAATGCCCCCCTCTCCCTCCTCTACATGCCCTATAAAAACATAGCCAGTAACTGCTTCAGTCATTCATTTATTCGGTTTGAATGTAACTTAAAAAAAATATTTTCAGACAGATGTTAAAAGTTTACTTGAAATTGGGGTTCCATTAAAAAACAACACATGTATGTGATATGGCCTATGACGTGTACATGGACCATAATGGATACAGTGGAACCCTTGAACAATTAGCACCAGAAATCTTTAAGGGGAGGTAAATCCAGTATCTACAATGAGAAAACTGAGACAGAAAGAAAAAAATCTTGAAGGGGAGATACCCTTGTTCAGTGGCAAATCCAGTATATTTTTTACCCTTCTTTAGTGGCGAATCCGGTATATTTTTTTACCCTTGTTTAGTGGCAAATCCAGTATATTTTTTGCCCTTGTTTCATGGCAAATCCAGTACATTTTTTTAAATCTTTGTTTAGTGGCAAATCCAGTACATTTTTTACCCTTGTTTAGTGGAAAAGCCAGTACATTTTCACCCTTGTTTAGTGGCAAATCCAGTACATTTTTTTACCCTTTTTTAATGGCAAGTCCAGTCTATTTTTTACCCTTGTTTAGTGGCAAATCCAGTATAGTGTTTTACCCTTGTTTAGTGGCAAATCCAGCATATTTTTTTTACCCTTGTTTAGTGGCAAATCCGGTATGTTTTTACTCTTGTTTAGTGGCAAATCCAGTATATTTTTTACCCTTGTTTAGTGGCAAATCCAGTATATTTTTCTACCCTTGTTTAGTGGCAAAACCAGTACATTTTGTACCCTTGTTTAGTGGCAAATCCAGTATTTTTTGCTCTTGTTTAGTAGCAAATCCAGTATATCTTTTACCCTTGTTTAGTGACAAATCCAGTCTGATTTTTACCCTTATTTAATGGCAAATCCGGTATATATCTTTTTTTTTTTTTATCTTTGTTTAGTGGCAAATCCAGTATATTTTTACCCTTGTTTAGTGGAAAATCCAGTGTACTTTTTACCCTTGATTAGCAGCAAATCCAGTATTTTTTTTACCCTTGTTTAGTGGCAAATCCAGTATATACAAGGAGAACAATGTTCAGGAAGAAGAGGTCTTGAAAGGAAGGAAGTCTTTGGTGAGAGCTAAATCCAGTTAAGACACAGAAACATGTTCCACAAAAACAGATGGTGAAAGAAAGGGAGTCTTTGTTGAATGGTAAACCTGTAGGAACAAAGAGAAACATTTTGAGGAGAAACAAGTCTGAAAAGGAATTGTGGATCAATACTTCGGCTGGAGTTGGTCAGGGCTACCTTTCACCTTCCATACTTTTTTTTTTTTTTTGGCTGTCCCAGCCTCTGCGCCACCTCAGAAGCAGTGCACCCACACCGCTCATTCCAACACCCTGTGCACAGCCACAGCCCAGTCGGCCCTGCCGCAGCCCCGGCACCAGCAATCCACAGGGAGCAGTCAATGTCAAGTCGTCGAGAGGCAACCCACCGGAGGAGACACTGCACTGCTGCCGAGTCACTTCGGTGGTGTTCAGTGGCACCTGTTCTGATCTAACATATGCAGGACACCACCTACTAAGCCCCCTACTGACGACAATAATTGCTTAGTCGCGAAGCCGGCGTGAGTGAGCTCTCGCTGCCATGGACTCGCCGATACCGGCGACCCTGACGGAACCAAACCAAGGCCACAGACGTGGAGAGGACATCGAAATTGAGGTCACCATGAGAGCAGGGCATGAAGGGCCACAAAATTTAAGACATTTTTTTAATGCTGATCGATGAGAATGAGGATGATTAAGATGATGCTACGGATTTCCATTTCGGTCTGAGACTACATGACAGGGCTGTACTTTATGCTTCCTTTCATAATATATCCCGGCATCAACCAGGCCCGAGAGATACAGGCACCTGCAGTGTTGGTCAGGAAATTTGAGCAACACTCTCAGAAACGCATCCATTAAGTGGATGAAACTCGACTGTGTGGTCCCAGTCTTCCCAACTGAGTCCGCAGCAACTCAACTCTGGGTAGGAGCTGGTCAAGGCAGAAAACCCCACATGACTCGGATGGGATTCGAACCCACGACCTCCTAGCCGGGAGTCCGCGACGCTAACCACTTTGCCACGGCGGCTGGTACCTTCCATACTTTTTAACATATTCCTGGAACGCATCCCGACTAATGCATGTAAAGAATCATGACGGCATTATTATTTTTTTTTTTTGCGTATGCAGGCCGATACTCCTGCGGGCACTCTCTGTATAGACAGACAAGGATTAATCCCATCTACCCAACAAAGGGAGTGGAGTTTTGTGTGTATGACCGTTTTTTTTCATCCTGCCATTAAGGCAGCCATACTCCAACTTCGGGGAAGGTGCATGCTATGTGTAACGTGTCATCCATACCAACGGCCAGACTAGTCTTCAGAAAGTTGGTGATGGGATTTTTACGAGTGTGCAAGACGTTAAGCGTGCGTTCACACGCGGAACCTCGGTTTATAGTCTCATTCGAAGGACTGTATGGGAAAGGGAGTCAGAACCAATGTTAACTCCGAGTGAAAAAAAACCTGTACTGAAACGGCCCGGCGGAGATTCGAACCTGCATCCCAGGATCACCAAGATTACGAGTCCGGTGCTATACACTGGGCTATTCCGGCCCCCCACGGCATTATTTGACATTGGAGGAAGAAGGAAAAACTACCACCAGCTTTGCTTTGCAGATGACACCGATGATTTGGCAGGCAGTGAAAAGAGCTCCTTAAACTTTATAGAAGAGTGGATGGAATATCAACAAGATACGGCATGGATGCAGGCGCTAAGAAGACAAATCCTTTCCACATCCTTTCCAGAAATACTGATACAACTTTCTGTGGCTGGAAGCTAGAAACTTTTCAAACAGTCATCCCCCCCCCCTCCTCTCTCTCTCTCTCTCTCTCTCGTTCATGAGAAAATGAAAGCAAGACAGAGAGAGAGAGAGAGAGAGAGAGAGAGAGAGAGAGAGAGAGAGAGAAAGAGAGAGAGAGGTAACAGTAACTGGATTACATAAACTGGTCAACCCTAGATGCACTGGAACAGAGTCAACAATCGTAACCTTACTGACCTGCACAAGATCATCACAAGAGACTGAATCATCCTTGACATCCTGGCTCTCTGAGGATGTCTGCTGATGGAAGATCGTCAGAGGCTGACTTACATGACGTCATACAGGATACCGACCCGACATTTTGTAACGGTTGTCATTGATTGTAGTGCGTCATGTGCATTGACAAGACAGGTTACTGACAACAATTTGGCGAAATAACGCTGTTGAACTACAATTGAGTGTGCTGTGGTATTCAGTCAGCTCTTCGCCGTTTCTGTCTTTGCTCTTAGCTCTTTTCGGGATCTACCACCACCACCACCACCACCACCCATGTAGTTAGTGTTAAGAAGAGAATAATTGATTTTGGAAACCCATGGACGACCTCATAAACAAACGAATATGAACAGACAGTTTCTCTCTCTCTCTCTCTCTCTCTCTCTCTCTCTCTCTCTCTCTCTCTCTCTCTCTCTCTCTCTCTCACACACACACACAATGAATTAGCCATTGAATGATCAACAATGGAAGACATGGAGCTTTGTGACACTAGATGCTTTTGAATTGTTTATTCTTTTATTAGCAGATGATGTGGTTTTGATATCGGAGACTGTTACTGGTTTACAGACTCAACTGAATAGTTAACAACGCGCAGCTGCTTCTCTCCAACTGAGGGTTACTTTGTCCAAAAGTAAATCATTGTAAGGGTGGTTATTTAAGTACAAGAGAAAGGTGGTTCTATGATGATGACTCAATGCCTGTTGTGAATGTTTATAAGTATTTGTATACATCTTTCTCTACACGTCTAAGTTTTGTTGGTGCGTTCAAGAATATTGCTAGCAGAGTTTAATATGCGTTACTCTGTATTATGAAAAAAAATGTATGTCCTTAATAATATGTCTGTTAATTATTTCTCAACTTGTGTGATAGTCAGGTTCAGCCAATTGTACAGTATGGGTCTGAATTATGGGGGTTAGATGGCGCTGCTGTATACTATGATTCTGTGCACCTATTCGCATTAAAAGGGTTCGTGGGTGTGGACAGGCGAACACCTTACGACTTTATCTATGGTGAGACGAATAGATTCCCCATGTATATAGCTTCAGCAGTAAAATGCATCCGTTATTGGATGAATTTACTTCTAATGGAGGACCACAGATTACCACGCAAAGCTCATAACATGTTGTTTGGTCTCGATGCTGGAGGAGAAAACAACTGGGTTAGTAAAGTACGTATTTGTCTTTTTGAATATGGTTTTGGTTTTGTATGGTTAAATCAAGGTGTTGTAAATGTTAAGCAGTTTTAACATTGTTTTCGTCAACGCTTGGCTGACTGCATTGGCAAAAAATGGTCAGACCATGTGTAGCTTAGTGAGAGGTTTGATTTCTATAGAAATGTTTGCAGCTTTCATGATCTGAAACTTTATTTAACTTTAGAAATGGACAGACACTTGAAATATAACCAAATTTAGGTTTGGGATATCAGAATTAGCAGTTCACAATTTAAGATACAAAACCGTTGTTGATGACTATGACTTATTGTGTCTGCTTTGTAAGGAGTCTCCAGAAAATGAAATCCATTTCTTTCTTTGCTGTCCAGCCATAAAGAACATTAGAACTGAATTCATTCAGCCACAATTTTATAGACAGCTTTCTTGATCTAAATTGATTATACTGATGTCGTCAACCTCACCAGAAGTTGTTCGAAATTTCTCTCTCTTTTTTTTTGTATAAGGCATTTAGATTTAGAGAAACAGCTACCTCGATGTTCTAAATCATTTGTGTTTGGACTGCTTTACATTCATGTGTATTTATCTTGATTCATATATTATGCTCACTCACCCCTTCATAAGGGGCTAAGGCCTGTATGAATAAATCATCCCAATCTCTCTCTCTCTCTCTCTCTCTCTCTCTGTATCTCTGGTTGGAAGCTAAAAACAGTTCAAACGGTCACCTCTGTCTCTCTCTGTCTCTGTCTCTGTGTGTGTATCTCTCTCTGTCTCTCTCTTCTTTGTGCATATGTATACGTATCTGTGGAGCCTGGAATGAATGGCATTCGTCTGTCTCGACAGACAGTGGTGTTGCGCCGTGGATTAGTCTGTTGTGGAGTTGCAGCCCCTACCACATGTGGCTGAAGAGCCCGATCCTTCAGTGGCAGACTCTGTTGTAGCTGCTGCAGTTGAAGTCTCGGTCTTGAGTGTCTGTGGGTGCCGACGCAATTTGCGGTCTGCGGCGCCTCTGCTCTTCCCACTGGGCATCTCTCCTCTGCTCTGCTCTGCTTGTTTGATGCCGGCCTTGGTGGTGGACTATCAGCTGACCCGGTCTGAAGCTGCTGACTCCAGGTCTGCTGGGTCGAGGCTGCCTACCCTCAGGTTGCGCTTGCATACATCCTTGTAGCGTAGGGCGGGCCGTCCTGTGGGTCTGGAACCTGTAGCCAGCTCGACGTACAGCATGTCCTTTGGGATGTGACCGTCGTCCATGGGGCTGACGTGGCCAAGCCAGCGCAGGCGTCTCTGTGTCAACATGGCGAACATGCTAGGAATCCCCGCCTGGACGTCCTTGTTGGTGATGCGGTCCTGCTAAGTGATGCCCAGGAGTCTTCTGATGCAGTGGAAGGCGTTCAGTCTGCGTTCTTGTCGAGAGTACAGGGTCCACGCTTCGCTTCCGTAGAGAAGAGTGCTCAGCACCCAGGCTTGGTACACTTTCATCTTGGTGTTTGACGTTAGCATGGTGTTGTCCCAGACTCTCTTCACTAGACATGCCATCGCTGTTGCTGCCTTGCCGATCTGCACGTTCAGCTCGGTGTTCAGAGAAAGGTCGCTGGAGATGGCGGAGCCCAGGTAAGTGAAGTCGTTGACCACTTGGAGGGCGTGGAGGGTGCGGGGAACGCTGCTGACCTCTTGGCCCATGATGTTTATTTTCTTCAAGTTGATAGTGAAGATATATATATATATATATATATATATATATATATATATATATACATATATATATATATATATATAGAGAGAGAGAGAGAGAGAGAGAGAGGAGAGAGAGAGAGAGACAGAGAGAGGAGAGAGAAAGAGACAATGACAATGACAATGAATACAGTTTAATGTCATCAGCAAAACCTGCTATTTGACATGGGGAACACTGCTTGAACAAAATTAAGAAAAATCAAAATTAAAGAGAATCAGAAAGCAAATAGAAATTAGTAAACATCATAAATAGCAAGCGACCAACAGGCCTAGTCAATCAGTTGAGAGGACAATAGGACTTAATAAGAAAGAACATTAATTCTATTTAAGTATTGAAAAGCTTCCTTTTTCGAAGAACATTTGCTTCAGAGAGAAAAAAAAAAAAGAGAGAGAGAGAGAGAGAGAGAGAGAGAGAGAGAGAGAGAGAGAGAGAGAGAGAGAGAGAGAGACGCAGAGACAGAGACAGAGTCAGAGAAACAGAGACACAAAGAGACGGAGTTAGACAATGACAGTGTGTGTGTGTTTGTGTGTGTGTGTGTGTGTGTGTGTGTGTGTGTGTGTGTGTGTGTGTGTGTGGTGTGGTGTGTTTCCACATTATGCATAGAGTACGCATGGTTAAGGTCCAAAATGTTAATGTATTATGTGCATGCCAGGTGTTTACAATATTTGCTTAGCAGATGTTCATCATTTTATTATTAATATTATCATCATTATCATTATTATTATTATTATATTATATCATGTCATATCATGTCATATATCATATCATATCATATTAGTAGAAAGACACTCGTGGAGAGCGTGGCAGCAGAGAGTCCTCAGAAGAGAAGCCCCGTTCAAGCAAGTGTTTCGGCCCTTATCTCCTGACACTCTAGGGGGGTTGGGCCACACCCGGTTCATGACTCCGGATGTCCCTCTGCTGCCCCTTTTTTTCCCATCTTGGGACGAGTCATGGCTGGTATTCGAACCCATGACCCTCTGGCCATGCTCATTTTCCACTTAATGACTCGCACTCTAACCACTGAGCCACTGGGGCACCTGATATTTGTAGGGAAGTTAAGCTTTATGAACTTCACTTTTGTTCCGCCTTGACCAGGTCCAGCTTGAACACCTCTCTGCCGCTTCTGCCATTGCTTTCAGGGCTCTGGTTTTTTCCCTCCCTGCAACTGAGAGCTGTTTCATGAGGCAGTATGCAGACGTTCCTACAAACCCCCTAGCTCCAATTTCTGCAGTGAGGACTTTGATCTGATAGCCTTCTCTCCTCAGGCTGTTGGCCAGATCAGCATACTTTTCAGTCTTGTAGATTTGAGCTTCCTCCATTCTGTTCTCATATGGCACCGTGAGCTCGATCATGATCAGCTGCTTGGTTGACTGAGAGTGGACTACTATGTCTGGTCTCATGCCACTCTTGCTGATGATTTCTGGGTGACTCTTCCATTCTGGGAGGTCTGCAGTGCACTCCCAGTCATCTGCCCCGTCCAGCAGACTCTGCCTGCATGTTCCGAGTGGTACTGTTGTTCTTGGCCATGTTTTGCTACTCCTGACGTGAAGAATGTTGCGGGTGCTTTTTGAGTCCTGATTTTCCCTTTTGCGGTGTTGGTACTAGCCCAGACTGCTTGTACAATCTCTTTGAGCACTTGGTTGTGCCTCCATGTGTACCTTCCTTGAGCCAGGGCTATTTTACATGAGCGTAGGACATGCTCCACTGTTTGTTTTTCATGGCAGAGGGGGCATGCAGTATCGTCTGTCTTTCCCCACTTCACCAGGTTTGCATTTGAGGGCAGAAGGTCATATGCAGATCTGAGAATGAAGCTGATCCCGAGAGGGGCCATGTGCCAAATGTCATTCTAAGTGAGACTTCTTTGGAGTGCATTCTCCCACGTTGTCCATTGCCCTTGCTGGCTCTGCTGGACTGCTTTTTGGAGTCTTTTTTGGTCTTCTTCTTTTCTCATCTCCTGAATCATCATGTCTCTTTTGGCTTTTCCTTTGGCCTTTGACCACCATTCAGTGTTGGTCACCCCCAAAAAACAAAACAAAACAAAAAAAAAAAAACAAAAAAACAACCAAACAAAGAGAAAAAAAAAAAACAACCAAGAATTTAGAAATCCTGAATGTTTTATTGTTGCGAAATGATATATTCATATGGGCCTTCAAGCGAATATTTCATAAATTATATTTGTTTTATACATTATACTTACGTGAATAAGCGTGATTTGAAAGCCTTTGAACTTCGTGTTCCATAATTGTCCAACGTTCTAAAATGCCTTTGCCCATGCAATACTCTTCGTGTAATTTATCGTTGTATTTAATACAAAAAGCTATTTTGTATTGGTCTGATCCAGTAAATCATTAGAGAGAAAACATGCTTGCTGTCTTGTTGCCGATAATGTATAGCAAGAATAGGATGGGCTACATGCTCCTTTGTTTCATTTACCACACACACGCGTGCGCGCGCGCGCACACACACACACACACACACACACACACACACACACACACACACACACACACACACACACACACACACGGTAGCACTTATGCACAAGCGGGTACACACACACACACACACACACACACACACACACACACACACACACACACACACACACACACACGCACACACACCACTCTCTCTCTGTCGCTCACTCTGTCTCTGTCTGTCGCTCACCCTTTCTCTCTCCCTCCACATACGCACTCTGAAATCAACTTGTTGTCAGTTCTAGTAAACAATAAAATAGCCTCTGTGTAACTTTGCCAAAGAAATTTCTTGCAACTTTCTTTTACTTCTTCGTTTTATCTCTTCCACCCTAAATTGAGAGGAAATGTATTTCTGGGGATTTCACGCGAGCCTACAAGTTACACCATAATGTCAAAGTGGAAAGGCAGTCAGCGCGGTTTGAAAGTGGCTCAGGAGTACAGAAATGCTTTGAAAGCAGGGAAATCGGCCAACATCGTCTCAACACGTTGAAAACAGAGCTCTGGAGTTTGAAACAATACGATCCAATCTCATGCAAAGTTCTGGAAAGTTCGGTAAAACTTTGAACGAGTATGACAGAGCTGCACTGAAAGATCACTGTGAAACAAACTGTAATGAAAAAGTGGGAGATACTCTGTCCACTTCTTTCCTTCTTGATTCTAGTTCTCAAAGTGCTGTACTTACTGCATACACTGTCCAGTGCCTCTGACCAAGGTCATCATCACATAACCATGTCCCTCTCTAGACGGAGTGCACGTGCAGACTTGTGTGTTAAAACAGATTTTTGACCGCAGAACTTCAAGTAAAAATGAATAATAAATGTCTTTGAGGATTTTCAGAAGATTTAAAAAAAGGAAAACAGAACCAATATCGACACCGTTTCGGTCATAGACTGTCTTCAGGAGTAAAGACATTTATCGTTCACTCCTATTCACATTGATCTGGGAAGGTATTCAGGGCTAACAGAATGATGAAGATGCATACCGCCATCTTTTAGTAACTACATCTGCCCGGGATCGACAGACCATTATCCGAATCTCTCCACTGGGCAGACCATCAATCTCAATTCAGCCTCCCCAGACTGCGATGCGAGGGATTCAGAATGGTCAGTTAGGGATCACTCCACCTCCCCATCCCTCATCCTTACACTCGCACCCCCCCCCCCCCCCCCCCCCCGTCCATTGACCTCCCGTCCCCATCACCATCCATCACCTCCCCCCGTTCATTGAACTCCCGTCCCCATCATCATCATCATCATCATCATTATCATCATCATCATCATCACTATTGTCATGGAGGTGAAGAAAATGCTGCAGAACCAGTACTTTTTTCTGCCAAATTAAATCAAAAGCAGAGTATTCTAATCACATAATAGTTACAGGTGAGTGTCATAATATTGCACATTGCTGTGCACACATTCTTTTGCCGTTATATTTACCCACTGTTCTTTCTTTTTGTTTCCTTTCTTTCCTTTGTTGGTGCTCTATCACAAATCTGTGAAGACACGTCAAACTAAAGATTTGTTCATTTTGTTCATGATTGATGAGGGCAAAAGGAGGGTGCCACAGACGCCTGGGGCCAAAGTACAGGCTCTTGTCTGCAGCCAGAGAAAGTTCTAATCAGCACCTCCCAGATGATGGAAAGGCCCACAAAATCAGCTCTTGAGTTTAAGAACGCAAAAGCTGATCTCACCGTCACAATTCATTTCCCATAAACAGTGGAATAACCATAAGAGAATCAAAATAGGACACTTTTCCCCCGTAAAGAAAATTAGTGTCAGAAGACAGGCGGAGAAAAAAAAATGAGAAGGATGGAGGTGGGGGAGGGGGTGGCGGGAGGGGATGGGAGGAGAAAGAGGGGAGAGAAGCAGGATATGGAGGAGACCCCGAGATCCTAGAGCCAAACAATGAGTTCATCCTCTTCCGGCGGTGTGCAGAGGAAGCAATCTCAGCGAAGCCATCCCACGCCATCGTCATTTCTATCAAAGACCACACAACCCGCAGGGGGGTGTAGACAGCCGAAGCCCAATCTCCGCCGCGCCCACACAGGAAAATAGATGACAGAATAGTTAAAAATAGACGAGAACAGTGCATCATTGTGTAAAAAAAAAAAAGTTGGCCTACTATTTCTTTTTTTTTTTTGGATGCTGATCGATGAAAATGAGGATGATAAAGATGATGCTACGGATTTCCATTCCGGTCTGAGACTGCATGACAGGGCTGTACTCTACGCTTCCTTTCATTATATATCCCGGCGTCAACCAGGCCCGAGAGATACAGACACCTGCAGTGTTGGTCAGGAAATTTGAGCAACACTCTCAGAGACGCATCCATTAAGTGGATGGAACTCGATTGTGTGGTCCCAGTCTTCCCAATTGAGCCTGTAGCAAACTCAACTCTGGGTAGGAGCCGGTCGGGGCAGAAAAAATCCCACATGACTCTGATGGGAATCGAACCCACGACCTCCCAGCTGGGACTCCGCGACGCTAACCACTTCGCCACGGCGGCTGGTTGGCTTATTTCTTTGTTAGGCTGGCTTCCGTAAAAACCATGGCGCCACGGCCTGCAAAGTCAAGTGTGACGGTAGACAGCTCCAAAACTATTGTGTACGAAAGAGAAGTATTTGGGAATATTTCTTTGACATACACACAGTACATGACTTTAGTGTGACACCATGGATTTTGAAGAAAATACAAAAAATGGTGCTGAATGGTAATGTGCTTGATTTCATTATAGGCTTTCACACAGACAGTTTTTCCAGGTCCAAGAGTGTGTGCGGCTTTCATTCCCCCGCGCCTCCACATCCCCTCCCCCCCCCTCCACTCCCCCAGCCCACCACGCAATGTTCAAATGGACCGCATTTCATGATGTTTACCGTACATATAATCTATAGCGTGACATAAATATTTACTTAAAAAGTGTCACCCCTCATCGCAAAATGCGTCTCCCCATATCTCCCTCTACACGCCCTCTCTAGCTCAGTAAATTATACGTTCGGTCTGAATATAGTTTTTATATAGTTGCAGATAGACACTAAAATTGTTGTTGAAATTGGGGTCCCACAAAAAACAACAACAACAACAAAACCAAAAACAACGACAACAACAAAAGAAAAACACACAAACAAACAAAGAAACAAGCAAGCAAGCAAACAACCTGTATATGTGACCTAACCAATGACGTGTCCATGGATCACAATGGACACAGTGGGACCTCTGATCAACAACCTCCAGAAATCCTCTGGGTCTGTAAAGGGGGGGGGGGGGGGGGGGGGAGTTGCTGTTTGGAGGTAAATCTAGCATGCACAACGAGAAAATGAGACAGAAAGAAAGTGGAAGTGAATCTTTGTTGAGTAAAGTACAACGGCACAATCATGAATGAATGCTTAAATGGAAACGGTAATGTACAACGGGACAATGAGACAGAAAGAAAATGAATGCTAAAAGGTGGAAATCTTTGTTTGGAGGTAAAGTACAAGGGACAATGAGACAGAAAGACAATGAATGCTAAAAGTGGAAATCTTTGTTTGGAGTAAAGTACAACGGGACAATGAGACAGAAAGAAAATGAATGCTAAAAGGTGGAAATCTTTGTTTGGAGGTAAAGTACAACGGGACAATGAGACAGAAGAAAATGAATGCTAAAAGATGGAAATCTTTGTTTGGAGGTAAAGTACAACGGGACAATGAGACAGAAAACGAATTTAAAAAGGTGGAAATCTTTGTTTGGAGGTAAAGTACAACGAGACTATGAGACAAAATAAATGTAAAAGGTAAAACTTGTTTGGAGGTAAATCTATATCTACAAAAGAAAACCTGTTCAGGAAAACGGTCTTACAGCTCTCTCTCTCCTCTCTCTCTCATCTCTCTCTCTCTCTCTCTCTCTTCTCTCTCTCTCTCTCTCTCTGTGTACCTTCCTACCTACCGACCTGTCCACCTGTCTACCTACCTACGCACCAACCTACGTACCTATCTACCTATCTATCTATCTATCTATCTATCTATCTATCTATCTATCTATCTATCTATCTATATATCTATTTGTCTGTCTGTCCATCTCTGTATATATCTCTATCTGCCTATCAGTCTGTCTATCTAGCTATCTATATCTCTACTAATTTGCGCGCAAGCATGCGCGCGCACTTGCGTGTGTGTGTGCATGTGTGTGTGTGTGTGTGTGTGTGTGTGTGTGTGTGTGGAGAGAGAGAGAGAGAGAGAGAGAGAGAGAGACAGACAGACAGACAGGCAGGCAGGCAGGGAGACAGAGAGATATGCATATTCACCCCATCCACCCCGACATATTCAACAGAGGGAGAGAGAGAGAAACAGAGAGAGACAGAGACAGAGAGAATTAGAGACAGAGAGACAAAGAGAGAGAGAGAACATAGACAAAGAGTCAGAGACACAGACAGAAAATGTGAGCAACACTCTCAGAGACGCATCCATTAAGTGGATGAAACTCGACTGTGTGGTCCCAGTCTTCCCAACTGAGCCTGAAGCAAACTCAACTCTGGGTAGGAGCCGGTCGGGGCAGAAAAAATCCCACATGACTCTGATGGGAATCGAACCCACGACCTCCCAGCCGGGAGTCCGCTTCCGTAAAAACCATGGCGTCACGGCCTGCCAAGTCAAGTGTGATGGTAGACAGCTCCAAAACTATTGTGTACGAAAGAGAAGTATTTGGGAATATTTCTTTGACATATACACAGTACATGACTTTAGTGTGACACCATGGATTTTGAAGAAAATACAAAAAATGGTGCTGAATGGTAATGTGCTTGATTTCATTATAGGCTTTCACACAGACAGTTTTTCCAAGTCCGAGGGTGTGTGCGGCTTTTATTCCCCCGCGCCTCCACCCCCCCCCCCCAGCCCACCACGCAATGTTCAAATGGACCGCATTTCATGATGTTCACCGTATATATAATCTATAGCGTGACATAAAGTTTATACTTAAAAAGCGCCACCCCTCATCGTAAAATGCGTCTCCCGGTATCTCTACACGCCTTCTCTAGCTCAGCAAATTATTCGTTCGGTCTGAACATAGTTTTCATATAGTTGTAGATTGACACTAAAATTGTTGTTGAAATGTCCCACAAAAAACAAAACAAAACAACCCAAAACAAAAACAAACAAAAAACTACAAAACAAAAACACAAACAAACAAAGAAACAAGCAAGCAAACAAACAACCTGTGTATGTGACCTAACCAATGACGTGTCCATGGATCACGATAGACACAGTGGGACCTCTGATCAACAACCTCCAGAAATCCTCTGGGTCTGTAAAGGGAGGGAATTGCTGTTTGGAGGTAAATCTAGCATGTACAACGAGAAAATGAGACAGAAAGAAAATGAATGTTAAAAGGTGGAAATCTTTGTTTGGAGGTAAAGTACAACGCATACAGCCTCATGAAACAGCTCTCAGTTGCAGGGAGGGAAAAAACAGAGCCCTGAAAGCAATGGCAGAAGCGGCAGAGAGGTGTTCAAGCTGGATCTGGTCAAGGAGGAACAAAAGTGAACTTCATAAGGCTTAAATTTCCTACAAATATCAGGTGCCCCAGTGGCTCAGTGGTTAAGTGCGAGTCATTAAGTGGAAAATGAGCATGTCCAGAGGGTCATGGGTTCGAATCCCAGCCATGGCTTGTCCCAAGATGGGAAAAAAGGGGCAGCAGAGGGACATCCGGAGTCATGAACCGGGTGTGGCCCAACCCCCTAGAGTGTCAGGAGATAAGGGCTTGCTTGCTTGAAGGGGCTTCTCTTCTGAAGACTCTCTGCTACCACGCTTTCCACGAGTTTCTTTCTACTGACGCATGTTTAAACCATTGACTTCAGGGAATAGGCCGGAGGACACTGGGAAAGACCAGAACCAAGGGCTCTGTGGGCTGGCTCCCCACTTTGCCTTCAACATGTGGCTACTAAAAACAAAAGGAAAAGATGCTCCTAGGATTCACCGAAAGTGGGAGAGAATGATGAATCCATCGGATGCTCAACCAATCACGACTGCAAATCCCAAATTGACTGTGAACATGGACCAAATGGAATATCCATGTTCTGTGGAAAGCGTTTCGCTGCCACCCGTGGCATGAAGACCCTACAGAACAAAGATGGGATGTGTGAAGACTCATCTGAATGAGCAGCAGCGCACTGCAACAGCAGATAAGACGTCGGAAGACCAAGGCCTGGATTTAAACCACAGAGCCAAGGACATCCACGCTGTTGGTTCGGATGAGGAATTTGCACAGGCCCTCCATGCCAGGCGCTCGAAACTCAACCTGCTACGAGCAAACGAAACTGAGGATTGGGAGAAACTGGAAGCAAAAATCGTCCAAAGACTCGATGCACTGATAGGGAAAAGCACCCTGGAACACAAACTAGCCACATATGGGGACATTGTGTATGCCACATGTAGAGACGCCTATGGGGCAAAACTACCCAAAGAGAAAACACCTCCAAAGAAATCCAAACGCCAAGAAGAGATGGACAAGATCAGGGTCCAAAAGAAAAACTCAGAGCAAACGAAGACCGCACTGCCAGCTGAAAAACAAGGCTTGGAAAAACTCTGGAAAGACCTGAAAGTAAAACACAGCGCCCTCAGCAAAGTGGAATCTGCGAGGAAGAGGAAGACAAAAAGAAGAAGACCCAAGAGCGTTTCTTCAGAGACCCCTTCCAGTTTGCCAGAACACGTTTGAGCAGCCAAAATCTGGGACCCTAAGTGTGGACAAAGGAGTTCTTGAGCACAGCATCTGAGGAAAACATACTCTGACTCACAGAGCAAAGCACCACTCGACATTCAAGGTCTGGTGTGGCCAACCAAACCTGAGGAACAGTTCAATGACAAGCCACCAACGTTGGCGGAAATCAAGAAGGTTGTCGACAAAGCCAGAGCCAAATCATCACCAGGGTCAAACGGAACACCTTACCAGCTGTACAAGAAATGTCCCAAGGTGCTGGAGTGGCTCCACAGGCTGCTGCGATCAGCTTGGAGAAACCAGAAGAGCAGCAGCCAGTGGATGACGGCAGATGGTGTGTACATCCCCAAAGAGCAAAACTCAAGTGACATTAGCCAGTTCAGGCCAATATCACGACTGAACGTCGAAGGGAAAATCTTCTTCTCTGTCATGGCAGCAAGGCTGACTACGTACCTCATGGAAAACAAGTACTTGGATGTGTCAGTCCAGAAAGGTGGCATCCCAGGCGTGGCTGGCTGTATAGAACACGCCACAATGATCTGGGACGCAATCCAAAGAGCAAAACACAGAAATGAGAGACCTGGACGTAGTGTGGCTTGATCTGGCAAACGCATATGGATCTGTACCCCATGAGATGATACAGCTTGCTCTTGAGATGTACCATGTGCCAAAGAACATCCGCGACATGCTCAAGAAGCACTTCAATGGCTTCTCAATGCGGTTCTCCACCAAGGAGTACACAACAGATTGGATCAACTTGGAAGTGGGCATTGCAATGGGCTGTGCAATTTCCCCAATACTGTTCGTGTTGGCAATGGAAGTCATCTTGAAAGCAGCAACAAGCAACGCAAGACAAACAGACCTTGGCGATGGATACAAGATGCCCCCTCTCAAGGCCTTCATGGATTACACTACAGTGACTTTCATCCAGAGAAGACGAGACACGTCATGTGCTGGAGAGGCTGGACGACATAGCTGCTCATCCAGAATGAAGTTCAAGCCAAAGAAATCACGGAGTCTCTCACTGAGGAAAGGAAAAGTGGCCGAATCTGTGGTCTTCAGTGTTGCCAACCAGGCCATTCCAACAGTCACAGAAGAACCAGTCAAGAGCCTTGGAAGATGGTATGATGATAGCCTGAAAGACACACAAAGAGCAAAAGAATCCAAACAGATGTCGGGAAGAAGGCTTGGAGACCATTGACCAGTGTGGGCTCCCTGGCAAATACAAGGTCTGGTGTCTGCATTCATGCTGATACCAAAACTCCAATGGCCTCTGATGATATACGACATTTGCACCAGCATAGTGGAGGCAATGGAAGCCAAAATCAACAAGTTCACAAGGAAATGGCTTGGTGTCCCACCCTGTCTGACTGACATAGCGCTTTACTGTCGCCAAGCAAAGCTGAAACTACCTTTGAAATCCATCTGGAGGAATACAAAGCAGGAAGATCAGACTTCAAAGCATGCTGGAGGACTCAGGAGACAAGGTGGTAGAAGCAATCAAGCCCCAGCTGATGACAGGCAGAAAATGGAAAAGTTCAAGAGGCTATGGATTCTGCAAAAGAAAGTCTCAAGATCAGAGAAATAACAGGACACACACAGACCAACAGACAAAGGACTGGGGGTGACCAAAACTGAATGGTGGTCAAAGGCCAAAGGAAAAGCCAAAAGAGACATGATGATTCAGGAGATGAGAAAAGAAGAAGACCAAAAAGACTCCAAAAAGCAGTCCAGCAGAGCCAGCGAGGGCAATGGACAACGTGGGAGAATGCACTCCAAAGAAGTCTCACTTGGAATGACATTTGACACATGGCCCCTCTCAGGATCAGCTTCATTTCAGATCTGCATATGACTTTCTGCCCTCAAATGCAAACCTGGTGAAGTGGGGAAAAACAGACGATCCTGCATATCCCCTCTGCCATGAAAAACAAACAGTGGAGCATATCCTAAGCTCATGTAAAGTAGCCCTGGCTCAAGGAAGGTACACATGGAGGCACAACCAAGTGCTCAAAGAGATTGTACAAGCAGTCTGGGCTAGTACCAACACCACAAAAGGGAAATCAGGACTTCCAAAGCACCCGCAACATTCTTCACGTCAGGAGGAGCAAATCATGGCCAAGAACAACAGTACCACTCGAACATGCAGGCAGAGTCTGCTGGACGGGGCAGATGACTGGGAGTGCACTGCAGACCTCCAGAATGGAAGAGTCACCCAGAGATCATCAGCAAGAGTGGCATGAGACCAGACATAGTAGTCCACCTCTCAGTCAACCAAGCAGCTGATCATGATCGAGCTCACGGTGCCATATGAGAACAGAATGGAGGCAGCTCAAATCTACAAGACTGAAAAGTATGCTGATCTGGCAAACAGCCTGGGGAGAGAAGGCTATCAGATCAAAGTCCTCACTGCAGAAATTGGAGCTAGGGGGTTTGTAGGAACGTCTGCATACAGCCTCATGAAACAGCTCTCAGTTGCAGGGAGGGAAAAAACCAGAGCCCTGAAAGCAATGGCAGAAGCGGCAGAGAGGTGTTCAAGCTGGATCCAAGGAGGAACAAAAGTGAACTTCTAAGGCTTAAATTTCCTACAAATATCAGGTGCTCCAGTGCCTCAGTGGTTAGAGTGCGAGTCATTAAGTGGAAAATGACATGTCCAGAGGGTCATGGGTTCGAATCCCAGCCATGGCTTGTCCCAAGATGGGAAAAAAGGGGCAGCAGAGGGACATCCGGAGTCATGAACCGGGTGTGGCCCAAACCCCCCTAGAGTGTCAGGAGATAAGGGCCGAAACACTTGCTTGAAGGGGCTTCTCTTCTGAGGACTCTCTGCTGCCACGCTCTCGACGAGTTTCTTTCTACCAACGGGACAATGAAACAGAAAACGAATGTTAAAAGGTGGAAATCTTTGTTTGGAGGTAAATCTAATATCTACAAAAGAAAACACTGTTCAGGAACAACAGGTCTTTCAGCTCTCTCTCTCTCTCTCTCCTCTCTCTCTCTCTCTCTCTCTCTCTCTCTCTCTCTCTCTCTCCTCTGTGTATCTTCCTACCTACCGACCTGTCCACCTGTCTACTGTCTACCTACCTACCTACCCACCAACCTTCGTATCTATCTATCTATCTGTCTATCTATCTATCTATCTATCTATCTATCTATTATCTATTATCTATCTATCTATCTATTTGTCTGTCAGTCATCTCTGTCTGTATATATCTCTATCTGTCTATCAGTCTGTCTATCTAGCTATCTATATCTCTATAATTTGCGCGCAAGCATGCGCGCGCACTTCGTGTGTGTGCATGGGGTGTGTGTGTGTGTGTGTGTGTGTGTGTGTGTGTGAGGGAGGTGGGAGAGAGAGAGAGAGAGAGAGAGAGAGAGAGAGACAGACAGACAGACAGACAGACAGCAGGCAGGCAGGCAGGCAGGGAGACAGAGAGACATGCATATTCACCTCATCCACCCGACATATTCAACAGAGAGAGAGAGAGAGAGAGAGAGAGAGAGAAGAGACGAGAGAGAGAGATGAGAGAGAGAGAGAGAGGCAGGAGAGAGAGCATGCAGTATCACAGAGAGAGAGAGAGCAGAGAGAGACAAGACAAGATAGAGCAGAGACACAGACAGATCAAGACAGACAGACAGAACAGACAGTCAACGGACAGATACCATGCAGCAAACTGCATTAACACTGTCAACTCGTCAAGCATGCTCAGCCTCATCTGGCCGACTGGGAACAGGCAGAGCGGAAAATGGGCTGAATTGCATCAGGGGGTTGGGGAGTACAATAGGCACCTTGGGGGGGGGGGGGGGGGGGGGGGGGGCATCAAGACATCCTTCCTTTCCCCATTTACAAGTGTGTGCTGAACACCTATCACCCACGAACACCAACACCCACCACAACTACCAGTCAGTCGGGGCTGATGAAGACCAGCAGTAGCTGGCCGAAAATTTCCCTAAGGTAAAAATCTTTATTAGACTCTTGAGTCAGAACACACAGAAACATGAACAACTCGGAGTCGGAAAGTGTCTTTGCGCAAATCCTATTTTCCTCTTCTTTTCCATGGTAATCTTTGTTGTTGCTGTCCCTCCCTCCCCTTCTGCCCCCTTCCTCATTGAGGTTGACGTTTGACAGCTGCCTGGGGATTAGGTCTTTTTTTTAGTTTTTGCTTTTTTTTCCTCTTCCTTTTTTTTCCTGTCATCATCTGTTGTTATTGCCATGATTTAAAAAACAAGTGATCTCATGGAAAAGTTTTCACATAAAAAGCGATCCCACGTGGGGAATAAAATGGTGACCTTCAAGACACAGTCAGGAAGCCCCCCCCCCCACCCCCCCACACCCCACACATCCCCACACACATACAAACAAACACACGCGGCACGCACACACACGCACGTACACGCACGCACACACACAACACAACACACACACACACACACACGCACACACACACAACAGAGAGAGAGAGAGAGAGAGAGACGAAGAGACAGACGACAGACAGACGACAGACAGACAGAAGAGAGAGAGAGAGAGAGAGAGAGAGAGAGA
>CM065731.1:66549117-66553301 GCA_033310375.1 Conus canariensis | reverse complement strand
GGACGGCAGTGGCCACGGACCCCGCAGGGAGGGGTGGTCAGTGCTGAGGTTGAACTGGATCATTGATTGCAGCACTGGACAGTGCGAATGGAGGGATCAATGCCAAGGGTGTGCATAGAGCATAGAAAGAGACAACACAGTGAAAAATACAGACGAGGGCGGGGGTGAGGGGGGTCTTGAGATAAAGAGACAGGCAGACAGACAAAGACAGAGAGAGAAAGAGAGGGAGGCAGAGAGAGAAGGGGGGGGGGGGTATGGACAGAGAGATAGTCAGAGACAGTAAGACAGCCACAAGCAAACGGACAGAGAGACAAGGACAGAAACAGAGACAGAGAGACAAGGACAGAAACATAGACAGAGAGACAAGGACAGAAACATAGACAGAGAGACAAGGACAGAAACAGAGACAGAGAGACAAGGACAGAAACAGAGACACAGAGAGAGACAGAGAGACAGAGAGAGAGACAAGGACAGAAACATAGACAGAGAGAGAGAGACAGACAGAGACAGAGAGACAAGGACAGAAACAGAGACAGAGAGAGAGACAGAGAGACAGAGAGAGACAAGGACAGAAACATAGACAGAGAGAGAGAGACAGACAGAGACAGAGAGACAGAGAGAGACAAGGACAGAAACATAGACAGAGAGAGAGACAGAGAGACAGAGAGAGACAAGGACAGAAACATAGACAGAGAGAGAGACAGAGAGACAGAGAGAGACAAGGACAGAAACATAGACAGAGAGAGAGAGACAGAGAGAGACAGAGAGACAGAGAGAGACAAGGACAGAAACATAGACAGAGAGAGAGACAGAGAGACAGAGAGAGACAAGGACAGAAACATAGACAGAGAGAGAGACAGAGACAGACAGAGAGACAAGGACAGAAACATAGACAGAGAGAGAGACAGAGAGACAGAGAGAGACAAGGACAGAAACATAGACAGAGAGAGAGACAGAGAGACAGACAGAGACAGAGACAGAGACAGACAGAGAGAGAGAGATTACACAGACAAATGGTCAGTTTCAGTTCGAATCAGAGATTCGATCAAACGTCATCAACACACGTCAAAACTTTTCTCACCCCCATCCCTTAAGCTCATCAGTCCCCGTCCCCACCCCACCCCCACCCCCCACCCCCCTCCTCCCCGAAAAATAAAGTCAAACACAAACGGAGCACACGACACAAAATCATCAGGAAACACATCACACCACAATACATCACAGGACAGAACAACAAGACACCAGCCCAAACAGGAATACAACCCCAAACTGCGCCCCCCCCCCCACCACCACCCTCCCCCCCCCCCCCACCACCCTGTAAATTGCCGTAATAATCACCATCCACTGCCGCCATGATTTGGGTTCTCTTTTCGTCGTCTCTCAGTAAAGCGTACGTCTTGTACAGCTGTTTCACCACTCTGAACAATAAGAAGTTTGTTTTCGATGATACGTTATCTTCACATGTATCGTTAAATGTTTTGCCAAACACCACAATATTTTCGGTTTGTTTGTTTGTTGGGTTTTTTTTTAAAGGTGTATTTTAATGTTCTATGGATGAGTTTTTTTGTTGTTGTTGTTGTTGTTTTTGTTTGAAAGACTTAAGAGCTGACTCGAGCTGAATTCAACGCGGTGGCAGCCTTGCTATGGGTCTTTGCGGTCGGCTGGGCTATAAGCTATACTCCCTCTCTCTCTCTCTGTCTCTCTCTCTCTCTCTCTCTCTCTCTCTTTCTCTCACTCATTCTCTCTCTCTCTACGGAATAATTGTCTAATACACTAATATCATTGTTTTCAAATGTTTCAAAGCATGTCGTAGTTCTTCATAACATCAATGTTCTGTACCACATTTACTTTGCCAAATGTATCACTCAGGGTAAGCAAACATAGCATATACCTCTTCTGCATCTGATTCCACGGTCTACACATAAGCCTTTCATACTCTGACTTCCTAATACAGATGCGTGGCAAAATGGTGTGCATCTTGTAGGATTGTTTCAGCGGTCTACACATAAACGTATAAAATACACTGTCCTCAGAACATTCCATTAAATGACTGCCAACATGGCGCATGAACTTGCAGAACCATTTCAGCGACTTAAACATAAATATTTAATACACTGACTTCATAACTTCTTCTTCTTCTTCTGCGTACGCAGGCTGATACTCCTGCGGACACCCCCTGTATAGGGAGTGGAGTTTTGTGTGTATGACTGTTTTTTATCCCGGCATTAAGGCAGCCATACTCCAACTTTGGGGAAGGTGCATGCTATGTGTAACGTGTCATCCATACCAACGGCCAAACTGGCCTTCTCTTCCGAAAGTTGGTGATGGGATTTGACATGTGTGTGCAAGATGTTATGCGTGCGTTCACACACGGAACCTCGGTTTATAGTCTCATTCGAAGGACTGTATGGGAAATGGAGTCAGAACCAATGTTAACTCCGAGGGAAAAATCCCCCCTACCGAAACGGCCCGGCGGAGATTCGAACCCGCAACCCCAAGATTACGAGTCCGGCGCACTACCACCGAGCTATTCCGGCCCCCGACCTCATAACAAATCATGAAACGTCTCCCAAAATGCAACGTTATGCAAATCTTACAAAACTGCTTCGACAATCTCTATGACTGTTTTACAGTACACAGACTTTATATACAACACATTAGTAAACGCATTTCAACGTAGCGTAAACTTCACATAACATTTCAACAGTCCACGCGACAAATACTGAGCGCACCAGGTTAATTAATTATCATCAAATGCAGTCACGGCGCACACCCGCCCATAAGTGTGTGTGTGTGTGTGTGTGTGTGTGTGTGTGTGTGTGTGTGTGTGTGTGTGTGTGTGTGTGAATAAATGAATGAATGTGTATGTACGTGGTGTGCGTGTGTGTGTGAAAGAGAGAGAGAGAGAAAGAGAGAGTGCAGGTTGTGCGCGCGCGCGAGCATCTGTGTGTCTGTGTCCATCCACGTGTGAGAGCGTGCGTTTGTCGGCATAATGTGTGTTGCGCGCGCATATGTGTGTGTGTGTGTGTGTGTGTGTGTGTGTGTGTGTGTGTGTGTGTGTGTGTGTGTGTGTGTGTGTGTGTGTTTACAAAATGAATCCGTCTTATTTTCTTTGTCTGTTTGTTGGTGTGGTTGTGTTTATTTACCTTTTGACAGATTTTTCTTCTTGTATTTGGTTCTCAAAGAATCTGGCTGCCCCTGGTGTGTTCAGCATGTCCCTTATGTACGCCTGAAAGAGGTAACATAATTGTCATCGTCATTGTCATCATCATGGTAACCATATTCATAGTATATACATTTGTAGTACTCATCCGAGTATAGGCAACAAACGAGTCAAAGATTGACCACAAAAGTGTCTGTTCTTTCAAAGCGAGTCGATTTCATTTTTTGTTTTTCTTACTAAATCATTTTATTCATTAATGTTAAAAATTTGTAAACGTAAATCTGAATACAGCTTTCTACTGATAAAGTACATTTTCATAGAACTTTATAATCTCTCTCTCTCTCTCTCTCTCTCTCTCTCTCTCTCTCTCTCTCTCTCTCTCTCTCTATCTCTCTCTCTCTCTCTCCACTCTCTCTCTCTGTATCTCTCTCCTCTCTCTATCTCTCTCCACTCTCTCTCTCTGTATCTCTCTCCTCTCTCTATCTCTCTCCTCTCTCTCTATCTTTCTCTCTCTCTCTCTCTCTCTCTCTCTCTCTCTCTCTCTCTCCTCTCTCTCTCTCTCTCTCAAAACAAACTCACTCTGATTCTTCCCACGGGGCAATGTCTCTGGGCGAGGGTCAGTTCCCTGGTCAGATGCTCAGGACTGCAGGTGGTCAGTAAATGCCAGATGGCCTGACGACACAGTCAACACAACACATCAACTATCAGCTGCACGTGCCCTGTGATCACAGGCCAGCTAGGAATGAGCTGGATGCTCCGGTAACAGTGAACACGAATCAGCGATAAATTTAATGATCTAATGACAGGGAACCAAAATCAACGATCACCTGGATGATCTGATGAGAGTGAACACAGATCAACTGTCGGTTGTATGATCTCGAAACAGTGAACACACACCACCACAAACAAACCAGGAATTGTAGGATCTGACGAAAGTGAAGACAAATCAGCGGAAAGTTGGACGACTTGATAAGAGTCAACACAAGCCACTGATGAGTTGGATGGTCTTACAACAGTGAAC
>CM065731.1:66536617-66546617 GCA_033310375.1 Conus canariensis | reverse complement strand
TAAGACTGGGGTTTAGTTAGTTGGAGTTAGGCTAAGTTCCTCGGGGCTAGGTAGTAAGGTTAGGCTAGATAGGGGGGCAGGTGAAGTAGGACATACAGTATTTTTGCCTTCCAGTCTTCATTTATTGAGGGAGTGGAAGCGGGAGGTTGGTTTCGTTCCCGATTGTTACCCTTTTGTTACTTTGGTTCTATACCAGAGAAGGCGGGGCAGGATATCGGCTGTTGTTGTGTTGTCAAGTCTGTGAGTAGTTGTGGTAAATTGTCGTGTTGTTGCACGAGCAATAACTAGTCCGTTGGTCAGGCGTGTCAGCTCTGCGGAGGGATACACTGCTCTGACCAATCGTTGTTTTGTGTGGTGAGTAGAGTTCGCTTGATTCCGACCAGGGCGGAATGCGTTGGGGTAGCTTCACTTCGGTCCCTGGTGTTCGTCGGAGTGGACGTACGCCTTGTAGGTGCGGCGGCAGCGCCGTTAGTTTTTGAAGCGTGACTTCGAGTCATAGTTAGGGCCAGGTCCTCGTCGGGTTTGGGTGCCCTTGGCCTGTGCTGAGTCGGTGTCGTCCTTGTTGGCAGCCACTTCAGCCAGTTGCAGAACTGGTGTGGTTGAACGTCTGTCTGTCCAGGTTGGTGATTTGTTAGGTTCGTGGTGTTTTGGTTCGTCGTGTTGTCTTGTATTGTGGCGAGTTGAACTGTAGTTGTCTCCTGTTGCGATTAGTTGTATTGTGTTCGTTGTGTATACGGGTTGTCTGGTATGATGTTGTCTTGGTTCCGTGATTGAATTGTTGTCAGCCGGTTTGAGTTGTCACCTTTTTCCTGTATATTTTTGTAAGTAATGTACATAGTGGTTCCTGAGTTCGATTTTCTCAGGACAGTTTGGCTAGACAATGTGGGTTCAATATAATGACCGTTGATGGACGGTGATGTAGATATTGGTTGTGGTTAGTTAATGTTAATGTCAGTGGGTTCAATAAGAGGGTAATACGAGGTTGCATTTGGTTGAGGATCATAATATGAGTCAGGTGCAGATGTGTCTGCGTGAATCATAGAGGGGTTTGATGATTGTGCTCAATCTCAATTGTAAATAGTAGGAGTTCGTTGAAATTGATTAACGATTCCGGTGTTGACCTGCACAGCATTGGAATCGGTTAACTGTGTAGTAGGGCTAAGGCTAATTTGTGGTCGAGTGGTTTATACTGGGGTACGGTCGTAACCATTCAACTTATATTGGTGTCTTTTCACTTTCGTTACGAGTCAGGGTTCTCGACGCGGGTGTCGCGCGCGTGCGGACTGTATCTGTGACGTACGCATTTGGTACAGGATAGTGAGTCCATAGGGTAGAAGTTTTTGTAATACAAGTGACAGTCGTCACACATGCAGGGATGTATGTGTTTGTGACAGAACGGGGATGGAGAAAGATGTCTTAGGTGGTGGGGAGACCGTCCCATTATGAATTTTAGTAGTCGGAAAGAAGGGAAAGGTAAAGTTTAAGACGAGTAGCTTAGCAGTCGATAGGATGAAAACGGATGATGTGCAGCATGTAATATTGTATGAAGTGTGGTTGTGTTGACATGACAAGGATTAACCACTGGGTTATCTGACAAGAGATGACCTGAGAGTGAGGTGCTGGATGGAAATTGTGGCAAACAAATCATGATGTTTTGGATATATGATTATAATTGACCAGTGCAAAGAGGGGTAAGGATGTGAAGGATTGTGGCTGCGAGCCGATTCTCTTGTGTGAACATGCTGGAACTGTAAACCGATGAAATTGATAAGTTTTTTCTCTGAGAGATGTGTATTACTACTGGTTATTGTGTGGAGACATTTCCTTGTGAAATTGGCCATTTCCTAGATTATTTAGTATGTCCTAAGGGGGCCCATGGAGTCCGTGTTGGATCGCTTAGATTGGTTTATTTCTCCGAGAATTGGGTGTGATTCATAATTTCATATGTAATAGCGTGGATGGGCTCAGGGAGAGTATTGTTTTACCGCTGTTGTAAGGGTTGGCAGGAAATGGGTCTGATAACCCCAAAGTGAGTAATGGGTTGGGGGATGTATTCGAAATTTAAGGGGTCACTCTCATGCCCGAGTGGGAAGTAGGCAAGGGAGATGGAGAGTTAAAGCTTTACCAAGTAGCCTATGTGCCTTGATGACTCGGGTAGTAGCAACACTACAGTAGTGGCCTACAGTTGTGTCAGCAGGTATCCTGTTCGGTCCTGAGGCTGGGGCCAGATCACCGCAGTCTACTGCCGCGTGCCGGCAGGTGAGCGGCGCTTTCCAGTACCTGTTGTTTTCCCGGGAGAGGGAGACCACCCAGGCCGGCTGCCTTCTGTGGGGCAGCTCTCCTCCGGCTACCGGTACTCTTCCGGGAGTTCTCCGGCACTGGTTCCTCGTCCCTGTTTAGGCGTCCTGTGAGAGGGCGCTGCACCAGGCCTTTTCCACCCTTGGTGTCCGGCGGGGCCTTCAGAGGAGGAGGCGTCCTACGAGCCCCGGACCCGTCGAGAGGGCGTCTGGTGTGTGTACGTTGGGTGTCGTGCCCATCGCAGGGAGGAGTCAGACTGCGGGAAGCCACGGTCAGCGCCGGGGTGCAGAGTCTTCGGGGAGGGTGTCGGCCCGCGGAGGAGCCACGGTCAGCGCCGGGGTGCAGGGTCTTCCGGGGAGGTGTCAGCCTGTGAGGGGCCACGTACAGCGCCGAGGACTGGAGCTTTCTGGGCCGGGATGGGTGGTCCCATGTTTGTGGTAGAAGGGGTGTAGCGTTAGGCAGTAGGGTTAGGGGTGTTAGCTACTGCCTCCTTTCAGGACGTAGTGGCCAGCACAGTGTAGGGTACTGGTCGATGCCTCCCTTAGGGACGCAGCGATCAGTGCAGTAGTGGTCCCGGGTGAAAAGAGAAGGGTGAGTCCTGGGGAGAGGTGTGGGTGGTAGCAGTAGTTAAGAATTTAGAGTCCCTTGGGTAAATCCTCGTCCCTAGTAGTTAGTCACCACGTGTGCGGGCTATCACTGTGTCCCAGGTTACAGTGATATACCGCAACTGGTGTGTTAGGTTAGGTTAGGGTTTTCTAAGTCATTATAGTAGAGTAGGGTAAGTCAGCGGGAATTAAGATACTTGTGTGCAGTTGTAGATGTGCGTGAGTGGTGGCGCCATGGAGTGTGTGTGAAATAAAGAAGCGTGCGTGATTGTAAAACTGTGTTAGTGTGCTGTGTTGTCTGACCTAGTGTGTGATAGGCGTGGGTAAGGGTGGTAGGGCCGTCCGGCTTAGCGACCGTGACAATACTGTTTGCATAATGTTTTAGTTTTTCAGCAACTTTTTCCTCTCCGCACATTCGTTTTCTTTTATTTACTACCTTTCGCTGGCTGCTGTGGGGTGTTATTGGATTCTTTTTTGAACCCTTGGTGGTGAGAACACCACAGAATTATGGACTGTGGTGTGTCTCTATTTGACGCCAAGAGCACAGACACGATCAACCGTGTCTCCCTGATGAGTCCGATCCAGCGGAGGATGGCCTAGGAGCAGACAATTCATATAGATCTGCCTTCGAGAGGGATTACGATGGTTCCCTCATGCAGCTAGTGAAAGGTTTTCATATTTATAATATAATTACATTTTCCCTTTTTTTTTCATCTTCATTTTTTGTTTAATTTCAAATCTTTGCCAAGTCATTACTATAATGATGGAAAAATTGTTAATCTGCACTTGTTTTCCCCCACTACTTAATTGTTCCACACACACATACACAGAGTTAGGAGGTACGCGCGTGCGTTTTCACATACACACGCATGGAAATATGGTTGCGAGTATGTTGTTAACATACGCACAGTCTCTCCGTCTCTATCTCTCTCTGCGATAAAGATGAACTTATTATCATCATTCATCTCTCTCTCTCTCTCTCTCTCTCTCTCTCTCTCTCTCTCTCTCCATTCACCCCACCCACTCTTGCCTTGATCATTTTGTTTTCTTGTTGGTAGTGGTGGTGGTGGTGTTTATTGGTTTCTTTTTCTTCTTCTTTTGTCAAAGTTTCTCATGCAAGCAATTGTTGCATTTTTTTCATGTGTGTTTTTTTTATTTGCTTTTTACTATATATCGATTTTTTTTCTTGCCCAGAGGGCTGGATGTAAAAAAGCATTCATGCTTAGTCCATTACCCTCTTGAAATAAAATTCCTTCGTTCGTTCTCTCTCTCTCTCTCTCTTTGAAAGAGATATCATCCCTATCTCTCTCTGAAAGAGATATCATCATCATTCTCTCTCTCTCTCTCTCTCTCTCTCTCTCTCTCTCTCTCTCCTCCCCCCCCCCTCCTCCTCCTCCCCCATCAATATAAAATGACTTACCCATGATGTAGCTGGACGGCAGACTCGCCGGAGTTGGACAGCAGCTGCTGCTTCGTGCCGTCCACCACCTCCACAACTACGCCTGTCGCAAACATAGCAAAACACCCGGAGGATTCAGGTGTGTCCACCACATACCTGTTCGGACCATGCAGTATAGAGAGTGAGGGTGGGTGTGTCCACCCTCACGTGGCTACGGTGGTCAGCGAGACAATAGAGAAACAGAATAGTGAGCGAGTGTGTGCGCATGTATGTGTGTGTGTGTGAATGAGTGAGTGAGGGTTGATGTTGTTTTAGTCGTTGTTGTTTCTTTACTTTACCATTTACCTAGATTAACTGGTATTTGACGATTGAAGTAAAGGAAAAACAGTTATTGCATTATTGCAATGGTATTGTCTAAAATAATTCAGCGGTACAATTTTTGTAAAAAAAAATCACTTCTGGCAATGAATGATACTGTTTGTAGCACACTATCTAGAGAAGATTATAATTATAAAGTGAAGAAACGGACGCTATACTCCAAAGCAATATATTTGTTAATCTGTTAAAACCTGTTCCAGAGAATAATCAGGCGAGCACATGCGCGCACGCGCGCGCATATGTGTGTGTGTGTGTGTGTGTGTGTGTGTGTGTGTGTGTGTGTGTGTGTGTGTGCGCGCGTGTTTATGTACTTGTGTATCCCCTGCGCTCAGCTGAACTATTATAATGTTAATTGCATCGTGTGTGTATATATATATATATAGAGAGAGAGAGAGAGAGAGAGAGAGAGAGAATGGTACTGAGGATCAGCGCAATCTTAAAAACAGTGCTCAACCACAGTGGGAGCGACATTTGTTATATTAAAAGCAAGTTAAAATCAAGCTCGATTTTAACTTGCTTTTAATATAACAAATATATATATATATATATATAACAAGAATAACTCTTGCTGCAGTAATGAAACAAGTACACAACCCTATCTCCAAACCAGTACTGCTAACGCACCAATTCGCCTAGCGCAAATGGCAACTCAAAATACACAGAATGCCTAGATCCCCTTTGAACTTTCATTCATAATTTGCTTCCCGTCTTGTCCGCACTGTGTGTGACCTCCGAATCCCAGTTTGGCTGGACTATAAATCAACGTGATATAGATTTTCAGATAGTGACATCAAGTTTATTACTGAAATGTGGCGACTTCTTGTTGCTTTCTACGCTGAGAAAGTTCCAGACTGACCAACGCTGGGTAGCGAAGATCACATCTATCAAACTGCAGAAAGATACTGGCAGCCCTGTCGACGTGAGGTCGAGTCGCACTTTCCCTAAATAAAAATAAAACCTCGTGAAAGGATGACAAATGTAGGCAACATGTCCTTAACAGCCTCTAACAAATAGGACGTTAATCTCTCTCTCTCTCTCTCTCTCTCTCTCTCTCTCTCTCTCTCTCTCTCTCTCTCTCTCTCTCTGCGCGCGGCGTGTGTGTGTGTGTGTTTGTGTGTGTGTCATTTTCTTACAGTAAACAGAAGAGAGTATTTAAGCCATATGTATCTGGGATACTTGTTAAGATAACGGCTATTCTATAAAGGACCATTGGAACGAAACTCACGCACACAAACACACACGCCTAGGTGCGCGTGCAGTCTACTCACGCTCGCGCGCGCCCGCACACACACACACACACACACACGCGCGCGCGCGCGCGCGCGCTCGCACGCACGCACGTACGCACGCACGCGCACGAGCGCGCGCGAGCTTATTCACACACGCGCGCATATCGGTAGATATTCCTCAATTTTAATATTTACGGAGAGAAGAAACGAGTCATTTATGTCAAATCACCAATGCTTTACTTTCGAAAACTGCTGCATAATCTGAGTTACCCTTCCGTCCTCCTTCCCTCCTCTCCTCCCTGGACCGGACCCTCCGCAATCGACTGTTGCCATTGTGGTCACTCATCACTTGGAGATAAGACAATCAGAAAGGTCTGCTGACCAGTCGGCACTTGGCGTTATCGGATCGCCACCGCTACGATGCAGCGGACACAACAAAACTGCCAGATCACTCTGTGTGGGAAAACCGATTATTGCACTGCTTCAGATAAGATTGTCAGAATCGATCGACTCACAAACACAGTGCGTTTATGGCCCTTCAAGTGTTTGCTTGAAGTCTACGTATGGGTTCATCGTGGCGTCGAAAGGTCCAGATTGAAGTTTTCCTCATGAAAAGGATTGTTTTCATTCTAAAAAGACGCCGGGTATATAGCGTTTCTTTTTTTTTTAAACAGTATTGGTGATTACTTTGCTTTTAGCTCGGATATTTTGCCATACACGCAGCCAGGAGTGAAATCAATCGCCATGATTCAGGTTCACGTGAAGAAGGCAACAGTAATAGCATCGCCATTGTTATTATATTCACTGTATAGATATGTCTGATGGCCAAAGTATCATAACTAATGCCTTGCTTCTTTTCGACCATGTCCCCTGTGAACTAACCATGTCAAAAGAGTCAAAAGAATGATTTTAACGTCAAAATGTCAAAGTCACTCTACGAAGACAATTACCCATTTCCGCAAATGAAGATGTATCTGTGGCGTATAGTTACTTTACACTGATAAAATAATCTATAGATGACTGTTAAAAACAACTTAAGAAACGCTAGCCCCCACCGCTAAAGCCACTCCCGTGTAATTTTGCACCGAGGTTCTCGCTCGACCCTAATCTGTGTTGTGTATACAGAGTTTCTTTTTCTTCCCTCCACAGTATCAATTTTTGCTTTATTGTGAGCGTCATTTTCACACCACGTGTCAAAGAAAATTGTATGAGACAGCCGTCCAGGTCTACTATGCATGCTTCCAATGCTCCATACAACCGGCTAAGCCATGGGCGTACTTTGCACGGCCGGGTCCGGGTCCACTATGCACGCTTCCAATGCTCCATACAACCGGCTAAGCCATGGGCGTACTTTGCACGGCTGGGTCCGGGTACACTATGCACGCTTCCAATGCTCCATACAACCGGCTAAGCCATGGGCGTACTTTGCACGGCCGGGTCCGGGTCCACTATGCACGCTTCCAATGCCCCATACAACCGGCTAAGCCATGGGCGTACTTTGCACGGCCGGGTCCGGGTCCACTATGCACGCTTCCAATGCCCCATACAACCAGCTAAGCCATGGGCGTACTTTGCACGGCCGGGTCCGGGTACACTATGCACGCTTCCAATGCCCCATACAACCAGCTAAGCCATGGGCGTACTTTGCACGGCCGGGTCCGGGTACACTATGCACGCTTCCAATGCCCCATACAACCAGCTAAGCCATGGGCGTACTTTGCACGGCCGGGTCCGGGTACACTATGCACGCTTCCAATGCCCCATACAACCAGCTAAGCCATGGGCGTACTTTGCACGGCCGGGTCCGGGTACACTATGCACGCTTCCAATGCCCCATACAACCAGCTAAGCCATGGGCGTACTTTGCACGGCCGGGTCCGGGTCCACTATGCACGCTTCCAATGCCCCATACAACCAGCTAAGCCATGGGCGTACTTTGCACGGCCGGGTCCGGGTACACTATGCACGTAGCCTAATCCCTGTATCAGATTACCATCGATGTGAATGGTGAGATTAACGGCCAGTTATCTTGGAGCTCTTAAGGACTAATTGAACTAACTGTCCAGACTACTGCCACTGTCACGTGCAGGTCAAGAATGATCTTTGTTGTCCCGCGTTGCACAGCGTTGGAAAAAGTCATAGTGTAAAGGTCAACCCTTTGTGTGCGTGTGTCGAGGTCATTTATTGATGCCTGCTATCTTCTCTCCATGAGAGCACTCTCCATTAAAACACGATGAAGGGGTGTGTGGGGAGGGAGGCGGGGGGAGGGGGAGGGCATGGTCAATAGGAGAAAACAAGGAGAAAACAAGAACACGGTGCAAGTAACAGCAAGACAGAATTACACCGATCAAGTAACACAGCAAGACAGAATTACACTGATCAAGTAACAGCAAGACAGAATTACATTGATCAAGTAACACAGCAAGACAGAATTACACTGATCAAGTAACAGCAAGACAGAATTACACTGATCAAGTAACAGCAAGACAGAATTACATTGATCAAGTAACAACACGACAGAATTACACTGATCAAGTAACAGCACGACAGAATTACATTGATCAAGTAACAGCAAGACAGAATTACACTGATCAAGTAACACAGCAAGGCAGAATTACACTGATCAAGTAACAGCAAGACAGAATTACACTGATCAAGTAAGAGCACGACAGAATTACACTGATCAGTGAGACGAGGAAGAGAGGAGGCGTGAGGGGAGGGCCTGCAGGAGGAGGGGGGGGGAGGGGGGCGAAGCTCTGTACATAAATGAACTGTGTGATTGACTGGGACGATGTTTATTTGGAAGCAGTGTGTGACTGCAGGCGGAAACTAAAACAGGAGCAAAAACAAAATTACTGGGTCGCTAAACGAAAGAACAAACAAATGACAATACAAGCGCAACGCGTTTCGACCTATTGGGTCTTCTTCAAACAGGACAAATACTATTTAAAACACTGAAAACAAAGGGCGAAGAAGACAGTCACTTATCTCTTCGATCTGAGTGCCAAATTTGGCCTCAGGTTCACCATGTCTTTTAGCTCTTTGTTTCCATTGTTCTGAATGTCATTATTTTGTTCGGCACGAACAAGGCCCAGGACTGTTTGCTTTGTACTTTGTTCATTTATTTGGCGGCCCCTAACTCTGTTTCTGCTCCAGACTGGGACAAGTTTGGGGAGGAAGTGGGGCGAGAGATGTATCAACAAAGGCGGGCACAAGACTGTCCGAGTTGCTACGTTCGCTCGCGGCTAAGAAAGAGAGAGAGAGAGAGAGAGAAAGAGTGAGAGAGAGAAAGAGTGAGAGAGAGATGCAGAAGAGACAGACAGACGGAGACAGGGAAAGAGACAGACAGATGCAGAAGAGAGAGAGAGAGAGAGAGAGAGAGAGAGAGAGAGAGAGATGCAGAAGAGAGAGACAGACTGACAGCCCGGACAGAAAGAGAAACAGACAGATGCAGGAGAGAGAGAGAGAGAGAGAGAGAGAGAGAGAGAGAGAGAGAGAGAGAGAGAGAGAGAGAGATGGAGAGGAGACAGAGAGACAAGACAAGACAAGACAAATGGTTTGTTGCGTATAAGCCTGTGGCCAGTTACAATGTTGACAGAGTGGTTTCTCAGTATACAGTGAGCAAGCAACTGTTAAAGTGAGGACAACTTCACACATTGCCAGAAATCCTGTATTAATCGCACTAATCGCAGCAAAAATGGGTTCATAAAACAAAACTTGCTCTGCGTTTCAAAAACAAGAAGAAGAGGATTTTAGACAAATTCAGCGGAGTATCAAGGCTACTACTCAAAATCCTTGTGCATTGTTCACGTTTAGTAAAGCAGGTCCCTACACTTTGAATATATAAAACTTAGCTCTCAGGTCACTAAAATGTCGGCATTCGAAGAGCATAATCATGGAAGTCATCCTCAACATCCGCCTGGCAGAGGGGACAACCAGATTGATCTATTGCCGAAGAGCGGAAAGTATGGCTGTTTATTGAATAGCCTGTTATTAATGAATTCAAAATACTTTTCATGATCAAAGAGGCTTTTAAATGAGTTGTATTGGTCAAACCGATTGCTGTCTGATGCTTGAGAATACCAGTGTTG
>CM065731.1:66514117-66531617 GCA_033310375.1 Conus canariensis | reverse complement strand
CGCACACACAGAGAGAGAGAGAGAGAAGAGAGAGAGAGAGAGAGAGAGAAATGGTATCACTGCTTCATCACCTGGATCATCAAATCAATGTTATCATACTATACACTTTATCTGTGACAGCACCAGCTAAGTCCCCACATAATTTCTGTTCCCCCAAAAAAAAATCGGAATGGGAATAGAACTGATGGGGGAGGACTATTCTCATGTTTTGAAAACAAAAAATAAAAAGGACTGGAGGGAAAAAAAAAACCTTGGAGGGGTGGGACTTAAGCGTAATTGCCGGGGAAATTCAAACTGTGAAAGTTATATTCCATTTGTCTCTTTGTGTAGACGGGTCATGCTGTCTTGAGACAAATCTACTTTTATCCACACTGTGAAGACGTGTAGTGTGACCGTTAAAAATCAAGTTCAGAAAATGAAGTAATGGAAAGGAACTGAACCGTGATAGAGCATGTTTCTTTTGACCCAGGGTTTTTTTTTTAATTCCCCCCCCCCCCCCCCCCCCCCCCCCCCCCGAATAATAAGATTCAGCACAGGTGACGTTACTGGTGTATCATGAACTCTGTTCAATGTCAAGGACGAGGTGAAAGGTCAGTACATCACAATGTGATGTTATTTAAACTACGCCCTATTCACTGTAACTTGCGTATCAGTGGATTCTTTAGTGTCTGCTTTCCCAAAGCGACAGATGAGTATATGAAGTTATGTTTTCTTGTTGTTGTTTATAATTTTTAACAAATCACTGCAAATGTATGTGTCATGTGTGTGTGTGTGTTGTGTGTGTGTGTGTGTGGTGTGTGTGGTGTGTGTGTGTGTGTGTGTGTGTGTGTGTGTGTGTTAGTGTGTGTGTTGCACACGCGCGCGCCGCGCGCGCGCTGTGTGTGTGTGTGTGTACGCGCGCATGCTTATATGTGTATGTTACTAATATTTACTATCGCTGTTTACTTCAATATTCTAATCTGAGGGACAAAAGTCGAAATAAAACAAAGCAGCTGTTTTTTTTATTTGTTTTTTCTATCCGTCCTTCTTCATTCGTTTGAAGGCAGCGCAACACATGAGTTAAACACCACCAGTGTCGCCTCTGTTTCATAGCGTTCCACAGCCTCATAGTGTTATATTATCACAGGTGCAAATAAAGGATGTTTCATAAAAAGCATTGACCATTTTCGTTTTGATGTCATTTAGTTATTATGACTATCACTGCTCTCTGGAGGAAGACATATGGATAGTGACAGATTATCGGTTCCTGGAGGGATGGGGGAGGATTTGGAAGGACATACAGAAAAGGCGGGAGGGCAGCATTTTTTTTCCTTCCTCGTTACATGAATTTTTTTAGGTGGGTACCTTATCAGTCAAAGTTTATCTTATTCCCTAATTAAATCTTACGAAACGTGTAATCCTGTCGTTTGGCCCTCGGCATTCACTGTTTCAGCATATAGACATGTAATGGACGGTGCGTTTTTCACACACACCACACACACGCACCACGCACACCCACACACACACACACACACACACACACACACACACACACACCCCACCTGTGATACACAAACACACACACACACACACACACACACACACACACACACACACACACACACACTGGGATACACAAACCCACACACACACACACGCACGCACGCACGCACGCACGCACGCACGCACACACACACACACACACACACCACACACACACACACACACACACACACACACACACGACCTCTTGATGAAAACTGGTTGCATTCACATATTCCATCGTTATTTCATTAGATGTAATAACCAAACACAGAAACATAAGACAAAAGCACCCTTATTCAATGAGCACAAACTGCAAAATGAGTTTCCACATTCCATGCCAACAGAAACATGGCTGTCATGGACATTTTCAACATCACTGTTGCCGTTACTATTCTTATGATTATGTTGAGATGATGGTAATTGTTGCCATCATTTACCGTATCATTCTGCTTGTTGATATCTTTTTGTCTCTGAACATTTTTGTATTTGTTAGATTTTTCATTAAACTCATCTTTCACCATTTTCTTGTGGCTGTGCGATTTGTGGGATGGGCACATTTACGTAAAATAATACGAAGATTTTAAGCAGAATGCATTTACAGAGATAATCTTGCATCCAACCATTTTTGTGATTTTGATATCGAAATAAAGAAGGAACAAAAGCATGGCTATTAGAATATCACAAAATCGACATTAAAATATTTGACATGCAAGCAATCCCCATCTCCCCCACCCCCCCCCCCCCCCAAGATTATCCCTTCTTCATCACAACTTTACTTCCTTTACCACACACACACACACACACACACACACACCACGCGCCACACACACCACGCGCACGCGCACACACACACACACACCACACACACACACACACACCAACACACACACACACACCACTTACTCGTATAATGTTACATGACATAACATTCAACATGCATTCATACATCTTAAGTCTAAGATGAAATAGCACCAGGATGGAGAATGGAGAGCTGGAATTTAAAAAATCGAACATCATCGCACGTATGCATTCTCTCACATGTCGCACACAAATTGCTAGGATCCTGTCTTGATGAAAACATCTTCAGGAAGTTTCAATCCATTCAAGTGATATTGTGCATAGCTCTATTCTGATTTTTACTTCAAGTTCAAAGTTCTGCTGTCAAGCTACCTCTTAACCACTCAGATATCAGCACAATTCACTTTTGGTTCTAGACTGGCTTTCTGTTGAACTAAGAACAGTATACAAAACTTCCTGATCTGCGTCCTTATCACCATTTCTGGAAACACACAGCAGTATCTCCCTGAACTTGTGAACGTTTCATGTTGTGAAGTCTCCCCGGTCCTCCACTGACGACAGAATGTTTCGCTACAAGAAATTCATCGGGAAAAAAAAAAGACACAGTGAAATAGCATTTTGTTCTTCTCCATGTCAAACAAGGGAACTCTGTCAACAAGGGAACTCTCCCGTCCGTCACAGTCTCTCATCGTCTCACCCTTTCAAGCAGCCCGAAAGTACACCGCGGTAATGCTTCTTAGTTGAACAGAAAGCCAGTCCAGAACCAAAAGTGAATTGTACTGAGATCTGCGTGGTTTAGAGGTAGCGTGACGGCAGAACTTTGAACTTGACGCCGGGAGCGCAGACACAACCAGCCGTGTCTCCCTGACGAGTTCCGATCCAGCGGACGAAAGGCCTCGGAGCAGGCAATACAAATATATCTGCCTTCAAAACGGATTGCGATGGTTCCCTTATGCAGCTAGTGAAGAGTTTTCATATCTGTAATATATTTTCTTAATTTCATGTTCCCAGTTTCTCCATCTTCAACCCCCCACCACCCTCCCCCCTCCCCCCACACACACCCCCACCCACCCCCCACCCCCACCCCCCCTCCTTAAGTCCAAATTTTGCTAAGTCTACTATGAAGACAGTTGAATTGTTGGTTCTGCGCTTGTTTTTTCCCCACTATTAGATTGTTCGTCTTTGTATTTGTCTGACTTTATTCAAGTTTAAAAGGCTGTGCCAGTCTTGAATAAAAGTTACTCTGTGTTAGGTTTTCTTATGGGAGCAAAAGTTACCCCACTTGTTTACTGTTTATTGTTTACTGTTCCCTGCCTCATTTCATTTCCAATTTCGTTTCGATTAAATCGAGGTTATTTGTATTTGTTTCTGTCCGTCTTGTGTTTGTCTTTTGATCTCCCTTGCATCCTTGGGTGGATCCTCAAGCGTAGGCTGAAAGACTGTCCCCTACATTTTATACTATTTGCATAATGTCTTTAGTTTTTCAGCAACTTCTTTCCTCCCCACACTTTCGTTTGGTTTCATTTACTATACCCTTCACTGGCTGCTTCGGGGTGCTATTGGATTCTTTTTTTGCACCCTTGGTGGTGAGAACAACACGGTATTATGGACTGTGGTGTGTCTCTATTTGACGCCGGGAGTGCAGACACAACCAGCCGTGTCTTCCTGATGAGTTCCGATCCAGCGGACGATAAGGCCTCGGAGCAGGCAATACAAATATATCTGCCTTCAAAAGAGATTGCGATGGTTCCCTTATGCAGCAAGTGAAGAGTTTTCATATCTGTAACATATTTTCTTAATTTCATGTTCCCAGTTTCTCCATTTTCAACCCTTCCCTGCCCCCCCTTCTTAAGTTCAAATTTTGCTAAGTCTACTATGAAGACAGTTGAGTTGTTGGTTCTGCGCTTGTTTTTCCCCCACTATTAGATTGATCGTCTTTGCATTTGTCTGACTTTATTCAAGTTTAAAAGGCTGTGCCAGTCCTTGAATAAAAGTTACTCTGTGTTTAGGTTTTCTTATGGAGCAAAAGTTACCCCACTTGTTCACTGATATATAAATCAGAATATTTTATAAACAAGGAGATCAAGCAGGAATGCCATGAGCAGTTTGTTGTCAAGAAGCATCTGACAGCATAAAAGCAATGTCCGATGTGACATCACATCATTAAGTCCCTACACACACACCATGGACACTGATACCGTGTCCAAATGTTATCTCCAAAGACAGAACATGGCTTACTGGAGTGTTACAATGACAACCAACATAGCACCAATGGTAAGCCACAGACTGGAGTGTCGGAATGGCAGGAATATAGCACCAATGATAAGCCAGAGACTGGAGTGTTGGAATGGCAGGAATATAGCACCAATGGTAAGCCACAGACTGGAGTGTTGGAATGGCAGGAACATAGCACCAATGGTAAGCCACAGACTGGAGTGTTGGAATGGCAGGAACATAGCACCAATGGTAAGCCACAGACTGGAGTGTTGGAATGGCAGGAACATAGCACCAATGGTAAGCCACAGACTGGAGTGTTGGGATGGCAGGAACATAGCACCAATGGTAAGCCACAGACTGGAAGAGTTGGAATGGCAGGAACATAGCACCAATGGTAAGCCACAGACTGGAGTGTTGGGATGGCACGAACTTAGCACCAGTGATAAGCCTCCGAACTGTAGCTGAAGAACCCTCAGGGAGAAAAATGACAGGAGAAGGAAGAAAAGATGGAAGCAAGAAGAGACACGTTAAACGACGGGATTGAGAGAAAACACAAGAGGACAGAAGGAGGGTAAAAAGGAAAGAGTGTAGGAAGGCAGGAAGGAAAGAGTGTAGGAAGGCAGGAAGGAACGAGTGTAGGAAGGCAGGAAGGAAAGAGTGTAGGAAGGTAGGAAGGAAAGAGTGTAGGAAGGCAGGAAAGAAAGAGTATAGGAAGGCAGGAAGGAAAGAGTGTAGGAAGGCAGGAAAGAAAGAGGCGAGGAGCAATAATGGAAGGACGGAAAGAGTGCAGGAAAGATGCTGGTCAGAAGAAAAGAAAGAAGAATCAGAGAAAGATGGAAAGAAAGCAGATCAGAAAGAAGAATCAGTAGAAAGATGGAAAGAAAGCAGATCAGAAAGAAGGAAGGAAAAGATAGAGGTGAGGAATGAAGAAGAGAAGGAAACAGGGAAGGGAAGAAGGGGAGGAGGGAAAGGAAAGAGGAGGGGGAAGGGGGACTACAGATCGTGCTGCCTCAGGAGGAGGGAGAGTTTGGCTTCATGATCAGCAGCTCCGTCTCTTCCGGTCGCATGTGTCTGGTCATCTTTGCCAGGGATTTCCTCAGCAGCTTCTCCAACTTGTTCTTCTTCAGTAAAAGAAGTTCCTGCAACAAGGTCAAGGACAAGTGTTCTTTAACTGACCCCTCGTGGAGTGTGAAGTGAGATCAACACCACGACCTGCACAACAGGTCCCCACACACCGTTATCCCAGTCTCTGGTATGGAGAATAAAAGCAACTGTTGTAAAAATAAGTTCAAGGTCAAACCTTATTTGAAATTACTTGCAACGTGGAGAATGTCAGAAACAACTAGGAATCAGCAAGTTATAGTGTAAGTATTGTTTCTTTTTTTTTTCGTAGTATGGAATCGATAGAATTTCGATTAGATATTTTAAACATAAACTGCGCCAATCTGGAATAACAATGATTACACAACATATCCAAATACAATACAGTTTCTTAATTTCAGGCGATTGTAATTGATTTGGTGAAGATGTTTTATACAATGATGTGATATTTCCTTAAATTGAGTCGTTGATTTGCATGCAATAACACCATATACCAAAGCATGTATCATTCACTGGTTATATATTGAGTGAGCAGAACTTGAAACGAGTCCACCATTTTTGTCTTGCAGCCAGTAGATGATGTGCTATTTTCCGTGGAAAAAGCGTTGATTTGCATACAGTAACAAAGTGGGTAAATCAACACCAAACAATTCATCATTTTCTTGTTTGCATACTGAGTGAACAAACCTTCAAACGCGTCCACCATTGCTTTGCGGCAAGGACATGTTGGCATTACCAGAATTCAGAGTCCCTAAATACCGACACCAAGTGTCTTTGAACAGGATCGTCCCCCCCCCCCCCCCCCCCCCCCCCCCCCCCCCCCCCCCCAAATGCGTGGATTCAGTTAGTTAAGGACTAGCAAAATGCACACCAAATGTAGAGGACACAAGGAGTTCGATGCGCACAAAATCAACATCAACATTGCACAGACAAGTGTGCTCCATGGCTACGTTACCTAGCGGGTTTTAAACAGGAATCCTCAAGTGGGAACGTTGTTATGTTTTTTTTTTTAAAATTGAAACAAATGGCCACAACAGGAGATTGCCGACTTTGAATGTCGTGGGGTTAAGGTGGATTTTCAATAGGAACTGGCCTGTACACTGAACAGCCGATCTGTTTCGTCCTGTCCTCGGTGATGTCAGCCAGGTGTTGTTGTTCCTTGGGCGATGAGGTCTTTGGCCCTCGGCCCCATCACCCACGACCACATCACCACCCGACCCCTCAGACACTGCCATCAAAGTCAAGAACACAATGTTCAATCCACATTTCCTGTGGATGGGGTTACATGACGTTTTTGGTTTTCGTTTACTAACTCAGGGACTTAATCGTACTGTTACTGTGTACCATAGTCCCTCAAATTTATTCATGGATATGTTTTTACTTGTCTCTATGTTGGATGTGGCGATGGGAGCCCGAGGTTTTGAATTGAGTGATACTATTAAAACGGATGCTTGATGTGCATGACGGTCGAAACTTGCAAAGCTTGTGTACTTGTTCAAGTTTTTTGAATGCATTTGTCAAACGAACCGTTGAAACTAAAAGTTCAAAAGGCTGTGCCAGTCTTGCATAAAAGTTACTCTGTGTGTGGTTTTCTTATGGGAGCAGGAGTTGCCCTACTTGTTTGCTGTTTGTTGTTTGCTGGTCCCTGCCTCATTTCATTTAAAATTTCCTTTCAATTAAATCGAGGTTATTTGTATTTGTTTCTGTCCGTCTTTTGTGTTTGTCTTTTGATTTCCCTTGCATCCTTGAGTGGATCCCAAGCGTTGGCTCAAAGATTATCCCCTACATTTTATACTGTTTGCGTAATGTCTTTAGTTTTTCAGCAACTTTTTTTCCTCCCCACAATTTCGTTTTGTTTCATTTATTACCCTTCGCTGGCTGTTTTTAGGGGTGCTGTTGGATTCTTTTTTGAACTCTTGGTTGTGATAATACCATGGTATTATGAACTGTGGTGTGTCTCTATTTGACGCCAGGAGCACAGACATACCAACCGTGTCTCCCTGATGGGCTCTGATCCAGCGGATGAAAAACCTCGGAGCAGGCAATACAAATAGATCTGCCTTTGAAATGGATAACGATGGTTCCCTCATGCAGCTAGTGAAGATTTTCATATCTATAATATATTTTCTTAATTTTACCTTCCATTTTCAACCCCCCCTCCTCTTAAGTTCAAATCTTTGCCAAGTCATTACTATGATGACATAGGAGTTGTTGGCCTACGCTTGTTTTTATGCCCCACTATTAGATTGTTCGTCTTTGTATTTGACTTATCAAATTCAAAAGGCTGTGCCAGTCTTGCAATAAAGTTACTCTGTGTTTGGTTTTCTTATGGGAGCAGAGTAGCTCTACCCGTTTGCTGTTCCCTGCCTCATTTCATTTAAAATTTCATTGAAAAAAGACGAGACAAAAACAAGCGCATCAAGTACAGGGGAGTGAGGAGATTGATGGAGAGAGGGCTGTAAGACATAGGGAAGATGGAGACACTAATCTGTTGAAATACTAGTAAAACGAGCATTTTCTCTCCCCCCCTTTCTTCCTTCGGCGCTCATCCAGCTCCTCTCTCTCCACTCCATTTCTAAGACCAATTCACGGACTCTATCAGCATCAAATACCGAGCCTCAACAGCACAATGAGCCATACCTGGTACTTCTGAATAGCAAGATCTGCTGCATTTCTTATAGGGGATAGGCCTTTTGGGGGTTTCCGGTGGCATAGGGGCAGCACGCGGGGCTGAAGTGGACAGCAGCTCTCGCCCTCTTCTGCAAAGAAGACACGCTTGTGTATATGGTTGGCACAGGATATGTCCAAAAAACACATGGCACGCGAAATAAGACTAAGAGGCCTACGACAAGAACAGCACTGTAGTTCGTACAGACACTCACTTTCATACCTGTTTGCGCGTTTCCTCTCTCACACACAACACACACACAAATATATTAAAATATATATATAATATATAATATATATTAGTTAAAACAAGTGTAAGAGGAATATTAAAATTATCTATAAATTTGTTTCTACGCTTGCTATCGCAGGATGGAGTTTGGGTTGCCCACCGCCGGTGTTATATAGCGTGTGGGGCCCGTTGCAGCTGTTTTTTGCGTGCGTGTTGGTTGCACGTGTTTTTTTGAGGTGTTGTACGGGTGTTTCACTAACAACGATTTCCATTTGTGCCTGCATTTATTTACTATTTCTGTTTTAGTATAATGTTGCTAATGGGTGTTTACATAGTATTAGCCATTTTTCAGTTAGGCATAAGTTGCATCTTTTTGAAACATTGCTGTATGGTGATGCTCTTTTTATGATTGTCAGATATGTTATAGTTAATTTTTGCGTCTTTAAGTTTCCAAATGTATTTGCTCAATTCAGTTTTGGTTTTTGTATTTATCTTTGTTGAATGACTGTTTGTGGTTTGCATATCTGGTTTTGAAGTGGTTTTCAGTGATCCCTATGTAAGCTTTTTTTTTCATTTTCTGATGTCACGGTAGCCTGGTGTACACAATATTGTTGTGAAGACATTTATTGCTTATGGACACGCTCTTTTTTTTGTGCAATTTGCAGATTTCCTTTCTTCACCCTTCCTTTGCTGTTTGGTTTTCATTTTGTTGGATGCATCAATTAGGTTTTTGAGGTTGGGCATACATGCGTACGATATTTTGACAGTGTTTTTGTTAAATATTTTGGACAGTTTGTTTCTTTTGGAAATGAAGTTGTTAGAATTTTGAAGAATTCTTTCCCTATGTTGTTTTGAGTTTCCCGTCGTATGGGGTTGTACAATAATGATTTTCTTTTTCTATTTTTCTTGCTTTTATTTGTGTTGTTATCTGGGTTGTATTGTAGTTTGTAATTGTACCACTTCTCTGTAGTGCCTCCTGTAATTCTACTGCTGCAATTGTTTGAACACTTTCTCACGCATGACAGATTTGATAGTCTCTTTGTTTATGCTGTGTGGGGTTGGTCTTTAATACAGATGTGGTGGTGTTTACTTTTGATGTGTACATAAAGAGGTGTGTCGTTGGTTTCTTGTATGGTTTTATATATGTGATTATGAGATCCAGTGTTATGTCTAAGTAGTTCACTACCTTTTTGTTTGCTTCAATGGTAATTTTAAGTTGTGATTTTGGAAGATTTTGCATAGTCTTTCTCTTGTTTTCAATGGTTCTTGGTTGTTGGTTAGTGCAGCAAGGCCTCATCTCTTACAGACCGGGTGTGTGAGAGTACGCCCGTGCATGCTGGAAAGAAAAGAACGTGGCTACATGCCAGTGTGACTAAGTGCCAATGTGACCAAGCGTAGTTTGTGAACAAAATGTCGCTGTGACCATGTGTCCTTGTGACCAAGTAACCGTAGTTGCTTCATCCCGGTGTAACGATCCATTTTAACTCCCCTCCACTTTTGAACTTCCCCAAGGGGTTTTCAATTAGCACGGCCAAGTTTTTTAACTCCCCAGGATTTAGAACAAACCACGCCAGAATACCCCCTCCCCCCCCCCCTATTTTAGATTAACTCCCCACCCCAAAACATTCATTTTAAAGTGTTAGCCATGAATATGAGAATGAACATTTAACATACACCCCCTCCCCTCCATTCCCTCCGTCCTCTCTGTTTGTCCTCCTGTCTGTCTGTCTGCCCCCTTCTCTCTCCTCCTTCTCTCTCTCTCCTTTTCTCTCTCTCTCTCCCTCCCCCCCCCCCCCCAGCATCTTTCATTCTCTCGCTCACGAGTTCCACTCACTCTCCTTCTTGTTCTGTCTGCCTTTTTGCTTTCTGTCTGTTGTCCTCTCTTTAAAAACCTCCCTCCTCTCTGCTTTTTTCTCTTGTCCCGCCTGTCTATTTGTTTTACTCATGTCTCTGTCTCTAATGTCTCCCCCCCACTCCCCTCTCTCTGTCTGTCTGTTCTGTTTTTCTTTCTGTCTTTTTACTCCCCCTTTCCCTCTCTCTCTCTCTCTCTCTCTTCTCTCTCTCTCTCTCTCTCTCTCTCTCCCCCCTCCTCTCTTCATGCTTCTAGCCCGCTTTGTTTACAATAATTAGTGTTTACCCAAGACAAAATTGGGATTAATAGGCTTTTATGTTGGGCTTAAGATCTTTACCTGTAAGAAAAAGTTTTCAAGTGTCATGTCTCAAGTGTCTCTCTGCAGTTGTGTGTGGGGGGGGTGGGGGCAGTCCTGGAAAAAGGCCAAATGACTCGCCCCCTTCTATTTTTTAATTTCCCCGGGAGCCCCAGTCTGGATCAACAGTTCTTGATCGAAAGTAACTCCCAGGAGTTAGTTTAGGCACGGCGTAGAGTTCAAAAAGTTCAAACAGACAGACAAGTAAAAAACAAAACAGACAAGCAAGGAAGTGAGAGAGTGAGCGAGAGACTAAAGAAAGTTGGGGGAAGAAAGAGGGAGACAACAACAAACAGACAGGGGAGGGAGGGAGGGATGTAAATTAAATTCTTTTTTCATATCTGACTAACACATAAACGAATGTTTTTTGAGGGGTGGTGTGCCATGTTGGGGGGGGGGGGGAAATCTAAAACGGGGAGGAGCCCATTCTGGGGGGATTGTTCTAACTCCCGGGAGTTAAAATTGGCACGTGCTAATTCTAACTCCCTTACCATGCGTTTAAGCTAGCGCGAGAAATGTTAATACGTATCGTATAAAGCAAGGATGTGGTGGGGAAGAGGGTGGGGAATAAGTTCCATCTTTTGGGAGAAGACCCAGAACTACACTTTGCTAAACCAACTGACTGTACATAGGAAATGGGAGGGGGGTAAAAAAATGCAGTCTAACACAATTTTTTTTTCAGGCGGGTGGTGCGGTTGGGAAAAGGCAGAGGAAAACCCTGAATCTCCCTCTCTCGTTTAGAAGGTTGGGGGGGGTGGAGAAATTCCAAATAGTCCTAGATTAACCCTTTGGGGGGGGGGGGGGGTAAATCCGGGCCCAAGCCCAAACTTACCCCCCAAGGGTATGTTTCCAACGGGGAGGGGTAAATTCTGCTAGATCCAAATACCCCGGGTGTAAAAGCAGCTAGCCCAGCCCTCCCCGCCGGGTAAGTTCCAGGGGAGGTAAGACAGCTTTACACCGGCCCCGACCCCACTATACACTAGCCAAATTTCCCCTGTATCAGATTACCGTCAAATGAATGGGAGATTAACGCCCAGTTAGATAGGTCTTAGGACAAAATGGACAACTTCCAATTGCTGCCACTGTCACGTGCAGGTCAAGAATGATCTTTTTGTCCCCCGCGCGGACAGGGCGTTGAAAAATTCATAGGTAAAGGTCAACCCTTTGTGTGCGGGTCGAGGTCATTATTGATGCCCGCTATCTTCTCTCCATAAGCGCTCTCCATTTAAACACATGGGGGGGTGTGTGGGAGGGAGGGCGGGGGAGGGGGAGGACAGGTCGATTAAGGGAGCAAAACAAAAAAAACGGTGCAATTCACAGCAAGACAAATTAAACTTATCAATTAAACAGCAAGACCGAATTACACTGATCAAGTAACACAGCAAGACAATTTACTCTGATCAAGTAACAAAACCAAACGAATTAACGATCAAGTAACCACCAAGACAAAAAATTACACACACAACCCCCCACAACACACACACACAAAAAACCACACAACACCCCCCCAAATGACCAAACACACACCCACCCCACAGCCACACACACCACACACTTGATACACAAACACACACTGTCCACACACAACAACACACACACACCACACCCCACACACACACCATGACTTCTTGATAAAACGGTTGCATTCACAATTCCATTTTTAATTTCATTAGATTTAAAAACCAAACACAGAACATAAAAAAAGCACCCAAAAAAATAAAATTTTGGCACAGACTGTAAAATGATTTCGCATTCCATCCAAAACGGAACAGGCTACATGGACAGTTCAAACAGAGCTTCATTTTTTTTTTTATTTATCATCACTGTTGCCCCTTACATTCTTAAGAATATTTGCGATGGTGTAATTGTGGGCACCGTTTACCCCCTATCATTTTTGCTTGAGACCTTTTTTCTGAGCATTTTTTATATTTTTTAATTTTTTACTAAACTCACTTTCCCATTTTCCCAGTGGCTGTGGGGATTTTTGGGGAAGGAACATTTATGTAAAATATCGATGATTTGCGTAGAATGCATTTACAACAAATCTTTCCAAATGTGTCTGTGTCTGTGTGTATGTCTATTTGCCTGTCTGTCTGTCTGTCTATCTGACTGTCTATCTGTATGTCACTGTCTCTGTGTGAATGTGTCTGTGCGAGTCTGTGGGCCTGTATGTGTGTGTGTTTGTATCTGAGCTTGTGTTTCTATGTGTGTCTGCACACACACACACACACACACACACACAACACACACACACACACACACACACATATGCACGCACGCACGCACGCACGCACGCGCGCGCACACACACACACACACACACACACACACACACACACACACGCACTGACCTCTGATCTCTGGCGGACGGGTGGGGCCGGGAGGGGGGTCGGGGACGGCCCATAAGTGATGGAGCGGGGAGAAGCGAACCGTCCCTCCGCCAGGCTCCTGGATGGCAGTGGCCACGGACCCCGCAGGGAGGGGTGGTCAGTGCTGAGGTTGAACTGGATCATGGACTGCAGCACTAGACAGGGAAATGGGGAGGGGTGAATGCCAAGGGTGTGCATAGTGCATAGAAAGAGACAACACAGTGAAAGATACAGACAAGGAGGGCGAGGGGGGGGGGGGGGGGGTCGGGGGACCGCGAGACAAAGAGACAGGCAGACAGACAGAGACAGAGAGAGAAAGAGAGGGAGGCAGAGAGAGAGAGAAGAGAGAGAGGAGGAGAGGGGGATATGAACAGAGAGATAATCAGAGACAGTAAGACAGCCACAAGCAGACAGACAGAGAGACAAGTACAGAAACATAGACACAGAGAGAGGGACAGAGACAGACAGACAGACAGAGACAGAAAGACAGAGAGAGACAAGGATGGGAGTGGGGGAGAGGCGAGCTAGCGAGACAGACAGACAGACAGACAGTCTGGCACAGAGAGAGAGAGACAGAGACAGAGAGAGAGAGAGAGAGAGACAGAGAGAGAGAGAATACACAGACAAATGGTAAGTTTCAGTTTGACAAAAACACACATACAGATAGAGATAGATTGGTTGGTGGGGGGGGGGGGGAGGAGAGACGAGCGTGCGATAGAGAGGGGGGAAGAGAGAGGGGGAGAGAGACAGACGGACCGACAGAGGGGTGAAAAAACACAGGCAGACAAACAAGCAGAAAGACGGATCGTGCATGGGGGAAAAAGAGAGCGAGAGAGCGAGCGAGAGCGAGAGAGAGAGAGAGAGAGAGAGAGAGAGAGAGAGAGAGAGAGAGAAAGATTACACAGACAAATGGTCAGTTTCAGTTCGGATCAGAGATTCGATCAAACGTCATCAACACATGTCAACCTCTTTTTTCACCCGCAACCCTTAACCCCCTCAGTCCCCCCCCCCTACCCCCCCGCCTACCCCCTCCGAAAAATAAAGCCAAACACAAACGGAGCACATACGACACAAATTCATCAGGACACACATCACACCATAACACATCACAGGACAGAACAAGACACCAGCCCAAACAGCAACACAACCCAAAACTGCGCCCCTCCCCCCCCCAGCCCCCACCCCCACCCCCACCCCTGTAAATTGCCGTAATAATCACCATCCACTGCCGCCATGATTTGGGTTCTCTTTTCGTCGTCTCTCAGTAAAGCGTACGTCTTGTACAGCTGTTTCACCACTCTGCACAACAAGTTTGTTTTCAATGATACGTTAGTATCTTTACATGTATCGTTAAATGTTTTGCCCAACACCACGATATTTCCGGTTTGTTTGGGTTTTTTTTTTAAAGAATGTGTATTTTAATGTTCTATGGATGAGTTGCTTTTTCTTTTTCTTTTTTTTTCTTTTTTGTTTTTGTTTTTGTTTGTTTGAATGACTTGAGAGTTGACTAGTGTGGAATTCAACGCGGTGGCAGCCTTGATATGGTTCTCTGCGGTCGGCTGAGCTATAAGCTATACTCTCTCTCTCTCTCTCTCTCTCTCTCTCTCTCTCTCTCTCTCGCTCTCTCGCTCTCTCACTCTCTGTCTACGGAATGATTGTCTATTGCGCTGATATCATTGTTTTCAAATGTTTCAAAACATATCGTTATTCTTCGTAACATCAATGTCCTGTACTATATTTACTTTGCTAAATGTATCACTCAGTGTAAGCAAACATAGCATATACCTCTTCTGCATCTGATTCCACGGTCTACACATAAGCCTTTCATACTCTGACTTCCTAATACAGATGCGTGGCAAAATGGTGTGCATCTTGTAGGATCGTTTCAGCGGTCTACACATAAACGTATAAAATACACTGTCCTCAGAACATTCCATTAAATGACTGCCAACATGGCGCATGATCTTGCAGAACCATTTCAGCGACTTAAACATAAATGAGTACACTGACTTCATAACTTCTTCTTCTGCGTACGCAGGCTGATACTTCTACGGACAACCCCTGTATAGGGAGTGGAGTTTTGTGTGTATGACCGTTTTTATCCCGCCATTAAGGCAGCCATATTCCAACTTCGGGGAAGGTGCATGCTATGTGTAACGTGTCATCCATACCAACGGCCAAACTGGCCTTCTCTTCCGACAGTTGATGATGGGATTTTACGTGTGTGCAAGATGTTATGCGTGCGTTCACACACGGAACCTCGGTTTATAGTCTCATTCGAAGGACTGTGTGGGAAATGGAGTCAGAACCAATGTTAACTCCGAGGGGAAAATCCCCCTGTACCGAAACGGCCCGGCGGAGATTCGAACCCGCAACCCCAAGATTACGAGTCCGGCGCTCTACCACTGAGCTATTCCGGCCCCCGACTTCATAACAAATCATGAAACGTCTGCCAAAACGTAGTGTTATGCAAATCTTACAAGACTGCTTCGACAATCTCTATGACTGTTTTACAGTACACAGACTTTATATACAACACATTAGTAAACGCATTTCAACGTAGCGCAAACTTCGCATAACATTTCAACAGTCCACGCGACAAATACTGAACGCACCAGGTTAGTTAATTATCATCAAATGCAGTCACGGCGCACACCCGCCCATAAGTGTGTGTGTGTGTGTGTGTGTGTGTGTGTGTGTGTGTGTGTGTGTGTGTGTGTGTGTGTGTGAATAAATGAATGAATGTGTATGTACGTGGTGTGCGTGTGTGTGTGAAAGAGAGAGAGAGAAAGAGAGAGAGTGTAGGTAGTGCGCGCGCGCGTGTATCTGTGTGTGCCTGTGTCCATCCACATGTGAGAGCGTGCGTTTGTCAGCATAATGTGTGTTGCGCGCGCATGTGTGTGTTGTGTGTGTGTGTGTGTGTGTGTGTGTGTGTGTGTGTGTGTGTGTTTACAAAATGAATCCGTCTTATTTTCTTTGTCTGTTTGTTCGTGTGGTTGTGTTTATTTACCTTTTGACAGATTTTTCTTCTTCTATTTGGTTCTCAAAGAATCTGGCTGCCCCTGGTGTGTTCCAGCCATGTACCCTGAAAGAGGAAAAATAATTGTCATCGTCATCGTCATCATCATGGTAACCATATTCATAGTATATACATTTGTAGTACTCTCCGAATATAGGCAACAAACGAGTTAGAGACTGACCACAAAAAGTGTCTGTTCTTTCAAAGCGAGTCGATTTCATTTTTTTTTTTTTACTAAATCATTTTATTCATTAATGTTAAAAATTTGTAAACGTACATCTGAATACAGCTTTCTACTGATAAAGTACATTTTCATAGAACTTTATAATCTCTCTCTCTCTCTCTCTCTCTCTCTCTCTCTCTCTCTCTTCATCTCTCTATCTCTACTATCTCTCTTCTATCTTCTCTCTCTCTCTCTCTCTCTCTCTCTCTCTCTCTCTCCTCTCTCTCTCTCTCTCTCTCTCTCTCTCTCAAAGCAAACTCACTCTGATTCTTCCCACGGGGCAATGTCTCTGGGCGAGGGTCAGTTCCCTGGTCAGATGCCCAGGACTGCAGGTGGTCAGTAAATGCCAGATGGCCTGACGACACAGTCAACACAACACATCAACTATCAGCTGCACATGCCCTGTGATCACAGGTCAGCTAGGAATGAGCTGGAAGCTCAGGTAACAGTGAACACGAATCAGCAATAAATTTAATGATCTAATGACAGGGAACCCAAATCAACGATCAGCTGGATGATCTGATGAGTGTGAACACAGATCAACCGTCGGTTGTATGATCTCAAAACAGTGAACACACACCACCACAAATCAACCAGGAATTGTAGGATCTGATGAAAATGAAGGCAAATCAGTGAAAAGTTCGATGACTTGATAAGAGTCAACACGAGCCATTGATGAGTTGGATGGTCTTACAACAGTGATCACACATCTACCATGGCCAATGATGAGTTGGACGGTCTTACAACAGTGATCACACATCTACGTCTTACAACAGTGAACACCCATCTACAAGGCCATTGATGAGTTGGACGGTCTTACAACAGTGAACACACATTCCAGGCCAATTGGGTCTTTCAAAGGAACACACATAGATGATGAGTTGGATGGTCTTACAACAGTGAACACACATCTACCATGGCCATGTGATGGGTGTTAGGAAGCGGGTACTCTACAACAGTGAACACACTCTACCATGGCCATTGATGAGTTGGACGGTCTTACAACAGTGAACACACGTCTACCATGGCCATTGATGAGTTGGACGGTCTTACAACAGTGAACACACATCTACCATGGCCATTATGATTGGACGGTCTTACAACAGTGAACACACATCTACCATGGCCATTGATGAATTGGACAGTC
>CM065731.1:66461617-66511617 GCA_033310375.1 Conus canariensis | reverse complement strand
TAAAAGGCTGTGCTAGTCTTGAATAAAAGTTACTCTGTGTTAGCTTTTCTTATGGGAGCAAAAGTTACCCCACTTGTTTACTGTTTAAAGAACATCGTTTAACGAAACTTTGCCAAAAGTACACTGTGGCCCCGCCATAAACCTATTCCATTTTGGCACAGATCCGTGCCACGGATCAAAGGACGATTCTTGGATCCGTTCATTAGGATTATATGGGGGGGGGGGGGGGGGGGGGGGGGGGGGGGGGAGGGAGAATCAACTAATTTCGGTGAAATTTCGTGGATAGATGGAACGTGGCCCAACGACAAACCCTTTGAAATGTGATGGGGATTCGTTTTGCGCGGCCAGATCAAAAGGTCGATCCACATTATGTTCAACTTTGGTGGGGGTGTGCGTTCTCCATACTGCCTTTCTGCTTAGCACTGGTATTACTGACCTGGGCTTGGCTGTCCAGGCTGTCTGCCAGACCGTGAAGGAGCATGGCCTCCATAGCGTGGCACAGCCTGTCGGTGTGTTCACACCTGTACAGAAAAAACAACCAATAATCATATCAAGATGGAACATATACCTTTACAACGAAAACCTCCACCCCTATAAACAACGCACTATGTAAACAGACTGCCACTCAAGCTAGCTCTACAGAATTCTCCTCCTGTAACACAGGAATGCACAGTCAATGTTCAAGCGTGTGTGTTTAAACTCGGGCGCACACACACACACACACTTTTTTTAACCCTTGGTGGTGAGAACACCACAGAATTATGGACTGTGGTGTGTCTCTATTTGACGCCAAGAGCACAGACACAATCAGCCGTGTCTCCCTGACGAGTCCAATCCAATGGACGAAAGGCCTATGAGTAGGCAATACATATAGATCTGCCTTCGAGAGGGATTACGATGGTTCCCTTACGCAGCTAGTGAAGGGTTTTCATATCTATATTTTCCCATTTTCTTCATCTTCAATTTGTTTTTAATTTCAAATCTTTGCCAAGTCATTACTTTAATGATGGAAGAATTGTTAAACTGCACTTGTTTTCCCCCACTACTTAATTGTTCAGCATTATATTGTTTAGTCAATCAGTGGGCGATTGCATCTCTTAGGAGATCCAAGTAAAGGTTGTTCTGCACAATTCTTAGTCGCTAACAATGCTTGGGTTATTGAACAGCAGAGCTGACCACTCAGACTGTTCCATATCTTTTGATCTCCCTTGCATCCTTTAAAATGGATCCTCAAGCAGAGGCACAAAGATTGTCTCCTACATTTTATACTGTTTCCATAATGTCTTTAGTTTTTCGGCAACTTTTTTCCTCTCCACACTTTCGTTTTCTTTTATTTACTACCTTTCGCTGGCTGCTGTTGGATACTGTTTTGAACCCTTGGTGGTGAGAACACCACAGAATTATGAACTGTGGTGTGCCTCTATTTGACGCCAAGACCAGACACAATCAGCAGCGTCTCCCTGATGAGTCCAATTCTGCGGACGAAGGCCTAGGAGCAGGCAATACATTTAGATATGCTTTCGAGAGAGATTACGATGGTTCCCTCATGCAGCTAGTGATTGGTTTTCATATTTGTAATATATATTTTTCCCTTTTTTAATTTTGCGAGGTTATTACTATAATGATGGAAGGATTGTTAACCTGCACTTGTTTTCCCCCACTACTTAATTGTTGCACATACACAGAGAGAAACAACACAGAGTTAGGAGATACGCGCGCGCGTTTTCACACACACACGGAAATATGGCTGAGAGTATACTGTTAACATACGCATATTCTCTCTCTCTCTCTGATAGAGATGAATTTATTGTTATCATCATCTCTCTGAAAGAGATATCATTATCATTCTCTCTCTCTCTCTCACAATATAAAATGTCTCTCTCTCTCTCACATATAAAGACTTACCATAATGTAACTGGACGGCAGACCTGCCGTCCACAGAGTTGGACAGGAGCTGCTGCTTTGCTCCGTCCACGACCTCCACAACTATGCCTGTCACAAACATAGCAAAACACCCAGAGAATTCAGCTGTGTCCACCACATACCTGTTCTGACCATGCAGTATAGAGAGTGAGGGTGGGTGTGTCCACCTTAACGTGGCTACGGTGGTCAGCGGGGCAATAAAGAAAAACAGGACGATCTTTATGAGTGAGTGTGTGTGTGTGTGTGTGTTGTGCGTGCGTGTGGTGTATGTGCACGTGGTGTGTGTGAGTGAGGGTTGATGTTTTAGTCGTTGTTTCTTTAATTTACCGTTTACTTAGATTAAGTGGTATTTGACGATTAAAGGAAAAACAGCGATATAAATCCATTATTGGAATGGTATTGTCTAAAATATTTCAGCGTACAATTTTTGTAAAAGATCATTTCTGGCAATGAATGATACTGCTTACAGGACACTAACTAGAGGAGACTATAAAATTATAAAGTGAAGAAACGGATGTTATTCTCCAAAGGGATATATTTGTTAAAACCTATTCCAGAGAATAATCAGTCAAGCACGCGCACGTATATATATATATATATATATATATATATATATATTGAATTGAATTGAATTGAATATATATATATATATTACATGTGTGCGTGTGTGTGTGTGTACTTGTGTATCCCCTGTGCTCAGCTAAACTATTACTTGCTGCAGTAATGAAACAATTACACAACACTCTTCTTAAGTGGTATGCGCATGCGCGCATGCGCACACACACACACACACACACACACACACACACACACGGGCGCACGCGCACGCGCGGAAATATGGTTTCAAGTATGGTGTTAACATATTCGCCTAGCACAAATGGCGACACAAAATGCACAGAACGCCTAGATCCCATTTGAACTTTCATTCATAATTTGCTTCCCGTCTTGTCCACACTGTGTGTGACCTCCGAATCCCAGTTCGGCTGGACTATAAATCAACGTGATTTAGATTTTCAGATAGTTACATTAAGTTTATTACTCAAATGTGGGACTTGTTGTTTTTTACGCTGAGAAAGTTCCAGACTGACCAACACTGGGTAGCGATGATCACATCTATCAAACTGCAGAAAGATACTGGCAGCCGTGTCGACGTGATGTCGAGTCGCACTTTTCCTAAATGAAAAAAAAAATTGTATGAGGCAGCCGGCTCCGTCCAGGTCTACTATGCACGCTTCCAATGCCCCATACAACCGGCTAAGCCATGGGCGTACTTTGCACGGCCGGGTCCGGGTCCACTATGCACGCTTCCAATGCCCCATACAACCGCTAAGCCATGGGCGTACTTTGCACGGCCGGGTCCGGGTCCACTATGCACGCTTCCAATGCCCCATACAACCGGCTAAGCCATGGGCGCACTTTGCACGGCCGGGTCCGGGTCCACTATGCACGCTTCCAATGCCCCATACAACCAGCTAAGCCATGGGCGACTTTGCACGGCCGGGTCCGGGTCCACTATGCACGCTTCCAATGCCCCATACAACCGGCTAAGCCATGGGCGTACTTTGCACGGCCGGGTCCGGGTCCACTATGCACGCTTCCAATGCCCCATACAACCGGCTAAGCCATGGGCGTACTTTGCACGGCCGGGTCCGGGTCCACTATGCACGCTTCCAATGCCCCATACAACCGGCTAAGCCATGGGCGTACTTTGCACGGCCGGGTCCGGGTCCACTATGCACGCTTCCAATGCCCCATACAACCGGCTAAGCCATGGGCGTACTTTGCACGGCCGGGTCCGGGTCACTATGCACGCTTCCAATGCCCTATACAACCAGATAAGCCATGGGCTTGGACTTTGGCACGCCGGTCCGGGTCCATATGCAGTTCAATATGCCCATACAACAGCTAAAGCATGGGCGCAACTTTGCACGGCAGGTCGGGTCACTATGCACGCTTCCAATGCCCCATACAACCAGCTAAGCCATGGGCGTACTTTGCACGGCCGGGTCGGGTCCACTATGCACGCTTCCAATGCCCCATACAACCAGCTAAGCCATGGGCGTACTTTGCACGGCCGGGTCCGGGTACACTATGCACGTAGCCTAATCCCTGTATCACATTACCATCAATGTGAATGGTGAGATTAATGGCCAGTTATCTTGGAGCTCTTAAGGACTAATTGGACTAACTGTCCAGACTGCTGCCACCGTCACGTGCAGGTCAAAAATGATCTTTGTTGTCTCACGTCGGACAGCGTTGGAACAAGTCATAGTGTAAAGGTCAACCCTTTGTGTGCGTGTGTCGAGGTCATTTATTGATGCCCGACTATCTTCTCTCCATGAGAGTGCTCTCCATTAAAACACGATAAAGGGGTGTGTGGGGAGGGAGGCGGGGGGAGGGGGAGGGCATGGTCGATTGAAGGAGAAAACAAGGAGAAAACAAAAGGGAAGCAAGCAGGATTAATGACAAGTAACAGCAAGACAGAATTACACTGATCAAGTACACAGCAAGACAGAATTACACTGATCAAGTATCACAGCAAGACAGATTACAGATCAGTAAGCAAGACAGAATTACACTGATCAAGTAACACACAAGACAGAATTACACTGATACAAGTAACACAGCAAGACAAAATTACACTGATCAAGTAACAGCAAGGCAGAATTACACTGATCAAGTAACACAGCAAGACAAAATTACACTGATCAAGTAACAGCAAGACAGAATTACACTGATCAAGTAAAAGCAAGACAAAATTATACTGATCAAGTAACAGCAAGACAGAATTACACTGATCAAGTAACAGCAAGACAGAATTACACTGATCAAGTAACAGCAAGACAGAATTACACTGATCAAATAACAGCAAGACAGAATTACACTGATCAAGTAACAGCATGACAGAATTACACTGATCAAGTAACAGCACGACAGAATTATACTGATCAGTGAGACGAGGAAGAGAGGAGGCGTGAGGGATAGGCCTGCAGGAGGAAGGGAGGGGGGCAGGCGGGGGGGGGGCGAAGCTCTGTACATAAATGAACTGTGTGATTGACTGGGACGATGTTTATTTGGAAGCGGTGTGTGACTGCAGGCGGAAACTAAAACAGGAACAAAAACAAAATTACTGGGTCGCTAAATGAAAGAACAAACAAATGACAAAACAAGCGCAACGCGTTTCGACCTATTGGGTCTTCTTCAAACAGGACAAATACTATTCAAAACACTGAAAACAAAGAACGAAGAAGACAGTCACTTATCTCTTCGATCTGAGTGCCAAATTTGGCCTCGGGTTCACCATGCCATTTTGACCTTTGTTTCCATTGTTCTTGATGTCATTTTATTCGGCACGAAGAAGGCCCAGGACTGTTTGCTTTGTACTTTGTTCATTTATTTGGCGGCCCCTAACTCTGTTTCTGCTCCAGACTGGGACAAGTTTGGGGAGGAAGTGGGGCGAGAGATGTATCAACAAAGGCGGGCACAAGACTGTCCGAGTTGCTACGTTCGCTCGCGGCTAAGAAAGAGAGAGAGAGAAAGAGTGAGAGAGAGAGAGAGAGAAAGAGAGAGAGAAAGATGAGAGAGAGAGAGAGAGAAGAGAAGAGAGAGAGAGAGAAAGAGTGAGAGAGAGAGAGAAAGAGAAAGAGTGAGAGAGGAGGAGAGAGAAAGACGAGAGAGAGAGATATGAGAGAGAAGACAGACGGAGACAGGGAAGAGACAGACAGATGCAGAAGGAGAGAGATGCAGAGAGAGAGAGGAGGAGATGCAGAAGAGAGAGAGAGAGAGAGAGGAGAGAGAGATGCAGAAGAGAGAGAGAGAGAGAGAGAGATGCAGAGAGAGAGAGAGAGAGAGAGAGAGAGAGATGCAGAGAGAGAAAGAGAGAGACAGACAGCCAACAGAAAGAGAACAGACGATGCAGGAGAGAGAGAGACAGAGAGAGAGAGAGACAGAGAGAGAGAGAGAGATGGAGAGGAGACAGAGAGACAAGACAAGACAAATGGTTTGTTGCGTATAAGCCTGTGGCCAGTTACAATGTTGACAGAGTGGTTTCTCAGTATACACTGAGGGGAACGGCAAGCAACTGTTAAAGTGAGGACGACTTCACACATTGCCAGAAATCCCATATTAACCGCACTAATCGCAGCAAAAATGGGTTCATAAAACAAAACTTGCTCAGCTTTTCAAAAACAAGAAGAGGATTTTAGACAAATTCAGCAGAGTATCAAGGCTACTACTCAAAATCCTTGTGCATTGTTCACGTTTCGTAAAGCAGGTCCCTGCACTTTGAATATATAAAACTTAGCTCTCAGGTCACTAAAATGTTGGCATTCAAAGAGCATAATCATGGAAGTCATCCTCATCATCCACCTGGCAGAGGGGACAACCAGGTTGATCTATAGCCGAAAAGCGGAAAGTATGGCTGTTTATTGAATAGTCTGTTATTAATAAATTCAAAATACTTTTCACATTCAAAGATGCTTTTAAATTAGTTGTATAGGTCAAACCGATCACTCTCTGATGCCTGAGAATACCAGTGTTGACAAAAGCTGAGAGAGAGAGAGAGAGAGAGAGAGAGAGAGAGAGAGAGAGAGAGAGCAGACACGAAGAAAAAGAGAGAGAGAGAGATGTGTATGTGTGTGTGTGTGAGTGAGAGAGAGAGAGAGAGAGAGAGAGAGAGAGAGACATGCTGACAGACAGACAGACAGAGAGATCAGCAACACCTGCATGATCTGCACACTACCGCTGTTTCCAGCCACGGAACCCCATGTCACACACACACACACACACACACACACACACACAATCATTCCATCAGACTCACCTTTGATGGCATTCTGTCGCTGAACTTCCACAGGATCCTCGTAGCCATCCTCACAGTCGTCCAAGAGGCTGCTGAGACCTCCAGCCAGCAGCTCGCTGCCCCATCCTGCCCAGGCCCTGGTCATCCTCCCCAGACTAGTGCCCATGTTCTTCAGCTGTTTGGCCATGAGGAACGGTCTTCTCTCTAACACACTCTCCACACGCGTCTTCGTCGCCTTGGCATCGATCTCTTTCACTGATGATGACACACCACCAGCCGTTCAGCCACGATCCTCTTCACAGATTTTTCAGCCTCAGAGTCTTCGCCTGTTTCTTCTTTCTCTCCACTACTGCGATGTGAAATGACAACGAATCTGGGTTTAAACTCCCATCAACTGTATCCCGAAGGTTTTGGGGTACGATCAGCACACCTCTCCTTTTATATAGATCTGAGGGTGGAAGAAGAGAAAAGAAAGGGGAGGGGTGTCGTGGTAACTGTCCTCTCCCCCCCCCCACCCCCACCCACCTTCCCACACCCACCCGGTCCTCTTATCACGGCCAATACTCCCTTTCTTTCACTCTCAGTCAATCACGAGTGTGTTAATTGAGGGGGAAGGGGGGTGGGCGTGTGTGTGTGTGTGTGTGGGGATGGGGGGGGGGGGGGGCTCAGGTGGCTGGTTATCCGTATAATCGTTTAGGAGAAGACTGCGACAGTGCAATAAAAGATTAGACAAGCTTGATTATCCTGGACTCGGGCCCGTGATAAGCCGCGGGGTTAAGAGTCGCCAGGGGAGGGAGGGGGGAGGGGGGATGGTTGGATTCTTGAGTGGAGTTCACCCCACCACCCCACCCCACCCCACCCCACCACCACCCGGTCCTCGTCTTCACAGTAGCGTAATCGTGCTCAGGTGATATGGGCCTGAGGACATGGCTTGAAGTTGAAGAGGAATGAACGACAGGGGTCTACGCCATGGTCACTTGTGTCGTCATCACAGTCCCCTCTCTGGCTGGACGTCTGTCTTTGTCTGTCTGTCTGTCTGTCTGTCTTCTCTTCTCTCTCTCTCTCTCTCTCTCTCTCTCTCTCTCTCTCATCACTTATATTGAAATCCATTTCTCTTCTTTCCTCCAAAGCTCTCTCTCTCTCATGTGATTGACATTGTCATCTTTGTTCCTTCGTGGTGGTGGTTCTCTCTCTCTCACGTGTGATTGGCATTATCATCTTAAGCTCTCTCTCCCATGTGTGACTGATATTGTCATCTTTGTCCCTCCATGGTTCTCTCTCATCTTTGTTCCTCCCTTCCTCTCTCATGGCTGGTATTGTCATCATCCTTCTTCCGCCCTTCATGATTCTCTCTCTCTCTCTCAGAAGAAAGGGTTTTGCTTAACATTGTATTGTATCATAATCACACCAATTTCTTCATGTGAATGACGGGCTGTTTCCTTATATGCGCACACGCCCACATACAAAGACACACACATACACACAGATATGTACACATATAGCCTATATGCAGATACGTGTGCTCACACACACACACACACACACACACACACACACACATATGCACACGCACTTCTGCACACACACACACACACACACACACACACCACACACACACAAACGCGCACACATGCCTGCGCACACACACACACACACACACACACACACCACAGCACAACACATGCGCCCACGCACACACATGGGCCCATGCCTACACATCATACACACACACACACACACACACACACACACTGGTAGGTAGGCACTCAAGGTCTGACCAGCGCGTTGGGCTAATGCGTGGGTCAGACATCCACTGAGTCGTAGCCACGAAACCCTCTTCTTCAATTGTCTCATCTTTGTTGTTAATTCATTTATCCATCAGCTTCAAATCATGCGTAGTGTGGTCTCAAAACTTAGCGGATGTAGTGTAGCGTATATGGACCAGTCCGCACGCAGTGACGCCTCGATGAAACTGAAACTGATTAAACTTAAGTGCGCAAGGAGCACGCAAAGACGATGAACCGCCGCACAGACCACAACACTTTCGCCGCGAGGTGGCGCAACGCGAGACGCCAGGAGTGAGGTTTTGAGACTACTTCAGTAGGTCGTCAAAGTGGCTGATTGGCAAAGAGCGGCGCAGTTTACTTTCTCGCCGTATGAGCGGCGGTGGATTTGTCTCGCTAGGAGAGAGGGGAAGAGGGAGAGGGGGAGTCCTCTTTGTAGAGTGATGCACGGACAGGAATTTGAAGGTTTGCTTCGTGATTGTGTTTCATACCTAAGGCTTTAGAAGGCTGGGCAAAAGGGCCTGCTGACGCCCAGAGGGCGAGATCTCTGGAGTAGTACGAAGCAGCGCTCTGACAACGGTCGTCCTGCTCCCCTCAAGGCGGCCTCATGCGGGACAACACTGTCGCCGCTCACAACACTGTCGCCGCTCAAGCGTGAAAACAGGCCGCCAGGTGGCCCTGAAAACAGCCTGGACGGCGTTCCAAGGCACCAGAATGTCGACGACGACACACAGAGATTAGAAATGATCGTCTTCTGCCGACAGCTTCACATGAAAACAACCCCAGGCATCGACATGAGACCAAAGGAAATCATGGACATCTGTCCAGGAACCTTCAGAGTCTGCCAATGTCCTACCTGCCCGCCACAGAGGCAGACAGATGCCACAAAGGTCTATGGTATTGGCCCAAACTCCTCTACTCTGCAGTCGTAGCATACCATGTATTCTACAGCTGATAGGACGCGGGGCTCGAAATACCCACCGGTCCAATTGTCCGTGACAACAACAATTTGGCGGACGAGTGGAAATTCGTTCTCCGTTGGCCAACCATTTCTTCATAATATGTCAATGTAAGAACAGTTAAAAAGTATGCTTGAGCGCATATCGACCACGCTTTCTTCTTTTTCCTCCTCCTCTCAGCGCGTAAATTATATCTTTCTATATATGATGTCGAACTATTAAATAGTGGGGGACAACAAATGGAGGCTAACAATTCTATCATCCCGATGGTGAGCCATAGAACATTAATCTCACCAACCATCCAGATCATGAACCAGCTGCTGCTGGGCTTCACGTGCTGGCTGATCAGAAACCCTGTGCGTGTTTGAGACGATCGGGTTCGAGCCGACAGCCCTTCAATCTTCGTGAATCATCTTGAAGTTTGAACAGTTCTTTTCAGTCTAGGATTAAAGCTCATTGAAAGCAGACAACAACAGGGTAAACTGGAGTGTGCAGATCTCAGCCACGGTCGAGTGGATTCGGCCCTGCGTTCTTTGGTGAAGGCTGCACGCGAGAAGCTTGTCCACGCAGACCATAGAACAGTGCCACTCATGGTGCTTGCGCACAGTTGCGTAAAGCGCTCGGAGCGCGATCACTGATTGCTGAAGCAAAATGGCGGCTATGACGATTGCGCGATTTCTGTTTCGTGATAATTCATTGTTCAGTGTTGAGGTTGGTGATCACAACCGGCATCAAATCGTGAGCATCCAGGGACGTTATCATTTGGATTTTGAACTCCAAACTTAGTGTGCAAGTGATTTTATTTACAGAGAGAGAGAGAGAGAGAGAGATAAAACGCAGTCTTTTCATACGATTACATCCCTGGTCGCTATTCAGGCTCGAAAACAAGGTTTTATTTGTTATCTTCATCTTTTTTCACGATCATTGACCTTAGAGTTTGTTGTAAGCCGAAGTGAAGCATGTTCTGTTTCTGAATTGCTGGCGCCCACATTAAACACCACATCGAGGCTGTCTTCGTCAAAAGTGATCTACTACAAGGTTGCACGAGTGGCCATATTGTTTCGCTGTCACCCAGCACAGTTTCGAAGCCAAAAGAAAACGCTTTGGTTCGAGCCATTGCTGCCGTCGGTGTTCACTGTAGAACACATCCTTTGATCCAGTCCGCACCAAATTGTCACCATCTCCTGCCCCCTCCACACCCAAACCTCCAGCCTTCACCCCACCCCCACTGCCTCCCTACCTCCCCTAAAAAACAAAAGAAAAAACAAAAGAAAAAAAACGGTGTGTTTACTGTGCATGCGAGAAAAAAAATGGAATAAGCAGGCTTTTACGAATCTTTAAGAAAATGAACGAGTAAACAAAGAAGAAACTATGAGCACATCAGCTCACGAGTAAAAACTGAATAATATTATCCGTCAGGGGAAATAATAGCAGAGATGGACTGAAATAGTTTCTTCCCAAATTCTTTTTTTTTTTTTTTTTTTTTTTTTTTTTTTTTGACGCACACAGAAAATGTGTATATCACCACGAAAAGGTGAATGCAAATTGTGATTAAAATTCGTGAACACCAGCTTCATAGTGTTCGTGTTCAGTGGATAATTTGTGATCAACTGACTGAACGGATCCTGGATGTGCTTTTGATCCGGAACTGCTCCCAAATGATTAAACAGATCCGTCCTCGGCTCACCTTTGATCGTTTCACCAAGTTCTGTTGAAATCGGTTCAGTTGTGTTTTCATGATTGCGCCATTCTGTTAACCAGCCAGCCACCTCACTAAGGCGGGTGAAAACGTCCAACACGGCAGACGGGGAAAGGATCTGTTTGAGAGATCTCTTATAAGATCTTTGAAAAGACAAGACAAGACAAAAATGTTTATTCGTAAAGGCCTTGGCCCCTTAGAAGGGGGATACACATAAAATAACGTTGTATAATCCATTGCCAAAACTGGTCTTGCATAATCCATTACCAATCGGGAAGGTTAACAAACTAAGATACTACAGAATTTCTTCGTTTAAATCCTCTGTACAAATACGCAGCCAGCTATTTCACTGTTTTATCATTTGTCGACGTCATTAACCAAATCAATTTAAAGAATGAAGGATGTCTATAGTATTTAGCTGAAAGACACTGTTGTCTAAGATCACTTAATTCAGGACAATAAAGGACAAAATGAACATTTTCCTGCGATTCCTGACAAAATGGACAAGTACTTACACGATCGTTTAAATTGCTATAACCCTGAGAATGTGCATAGACATCCAAAATGCCAAATCTGAACTTGGTCATGATATATTTCAAATGTCTGTCAACATCCATGGACAAACACTTCGGAACACAATGCACAGGATTTAGATCTTTGAAAAGAAAGTTTCAGAGTGGGATGACGGCGGGCGGAAAACGAAGGGAGAGCAATCACTGATCTTCTCAAATTAGGCGCGAATTCGGATGTTGAATGGAAACGAGGCTGTTGGGAAGGAGACGATGCGAGTTAAAATAATGATAATAATAGTAATAATACTAATAAGAATGATGATAGTAATAATGAAAATAATAACAATTATCAAAGTGTTTCGAAATTAATATAAAAAATATGACTATTATCATTATTCTTATTATCATCATTATTATTGTGACTTGCATTGTCTCCTTCCCAGCAAGCTTCGTTTTCGTGCAACGTCCATTTTGCACTCAATATGAGTAGAGGAGTGATTATTTGTTCCTCGTTTTCATTGTCCTGAATGTTGTTTATCTTGCCTCAAGACGACCAGAGGTCGAAACACGTCGTGTTTTTGTCTTGTAATTTGTTCATCCCTTTTGTCCGGCGAAATAATTTCTAGTTTTAAGTTTGTTGTGAAAAGAAAGTTTACTAAATATGTTACAAATGAGGACGTTGTCTGTTGTAGTTTTAAACGAAGAATTCTACACTTTAAGTAGTCTAGATGTGAAAACTGAGGGGCAATTATTCAATCTCTCAAAATACATCGCATCGTGTTTAAGACACAGATGGGCGGGCGCAAGATCGATAAAGGGGATTCGCCAGAAATTTTAAAAGTAAATATTGAATTTCGAACTGGACGTGGTAATGCTTCACGTTAAGTTTTTGTTGCTGTCGTTGTTGTTGTTTTTGATGGTGTGTGTGTGTGCGTGCGTGTGTGTGTTCACTGAGAACAGAACATTGTCAGCTCCTCTTACTTCGCTACAAGCTGAAGGTTGATGTTTTTGTGTGTGTGTGTGTTTGTTCACTGAGAACAGAACATTGTCAGCTCCTCTCACTTCGTCACAGGCTGAAGGTTGATGTTTTGTGTGTGTGTGTGTGGGGGGGGGGGGGGGGGGGGTATGTGTGTGTTACTGAAAACAGAGCATTGTCAGCTCCTCTCACTTCGCCACAGGCTGAAGTTTGATGCTTTTGTGGTTGAGAGTGTGTGTTGTGTTGTGTGTGTGTGTGTGAGAGAGAGAGAGAGAGAGAGAGAGAGAGAGAGTCTGTGTGTGTCTGTGTGGTCACTGAGAACAGGACGTCGTCAGCTCCAGGCGCATCATTACAGGCTGAAGAGTTCTCACACGGATGAGTGAGTGCCCACGTGACGCTGGTCCACTGACGCCAGCCCACACTCTCCAGGCCTGTCCCACCTCGGACACCTTACGACAGGACACGTGGCCCAGTGCAGTGCACCTGAGGAAGAAGCTGTGAGGACCGACACTGTCGCTGAGGGAGACGGTGGACTTCGCCCCCACTGACCACACCGGACAACCAACACAGCATGGCTGGGCACGCTGAAGAAGTGTTTGCTTGGGTCTGCTGTCAATGTGTTGGTTCACCCACCGTCTGTCTCTAAAACATACTCCTGAGTTTTCCACAGCTTTTTCATTTTCTCCATCCAATGTTAGACTATATATAGAATTTTGGGCATTGAGTTATGATATTTGGGCCTACCTACTAGACGGGAAAGAACTCGAAGTGATTGGGAGGGCGGGGGGGAGGGGAGGGGGGCGGAAGAGCGAGAGAGAGAGAGAGAGAGAGAGAGAGGTGGGTGACTTCCTACACTTGTGAGCATCCGTCTTCTACACAACCCAAGGAAGACTTCAGTGTATGGCAGACAAGGGAAACAAACAGCAGCAGTGTTGTCCTCGCCGTTGGCTGGTAAGGGAACATGTGCACAAGTTATGGCTTGTAATAGTACGGAAGCCGCACACGCACATCTGGCGCGCGCGACACACACACACACACACACACACACACACACACACACCGAGGCGGAGCACATGCACACAGGATCTCTCTCTCTCTCTCTCCTCTCTCTCTCTCTTCAACAAAAGATGTTCAATTTTTTCGTTATTTTCGTATAAGGCATTTAAAATTAGAGAAAAGGTTACTTCTTATAAGTTACAAATGATTTTGTCTGAATTTGATATACTTTGTTATATGTCGCATACATTTGTTTCCAATGTACTATATTCATACCCCTTCATAAGGGGCCTAGACCTATGTGAATAAACCATCTCTCTCTCGTCTCTCTCGTCTCTCTCTCTCTCTCTTCTCTCTCTCTCTCTCTCCACACACACACACACACAAAACACCACAGAGAGAGAGAGAGAGAGAGTTAAGTAGGAGAGAGTAAGAGAGAGAGAGAGAGAGAGGAGAGAGAGAGAGAGAGAGAGAGAGAGTCTCAAGCTAGAGAGAGAGAGAGAGTAGTCTCAAGCTATCTCTCGCAAGGCATTCCCTTCTGCTGACCTCTCGCCTTCTCTCACACATGAATACAACCAGACATCGTCAACTTGCTCAAGCTCGTTTATTGGTCAGTTCTGCTGTTTTGTCTGTCTATCCCATTCTCAGCTATCAAAGCAAGTCCTTGTGTATCTCGCGTCAAGTATTGCATTATCTAAACTCTCTTAACAAAGTAAACAATTGGTCCGTTATTTAATCTCTTTCTCTCTCTTGCGCACACACACACACACACACCACACACACACACACACAACACACACACACACACACACACACACACACACACACACGCACACACACGCACGCACGCACGCACGCACACACGTGCATGCGTGCAGACACGTATACACATAATGGGTCTTTCTCAACACGGTTTCACAACAATAAACAAAATAAATTCCTAAAAGACCACAGAACGACGAAAGAACCAAGTCACAGTCATGATCACAGTGTTTGAAGTCAGGCCGACCGCGGAAGATCAGGCCTACAGCTGCGTTTCCTACACACGAGGATTCCTAGCTATCTTGCCGCGTGATGAAGATGGTGAGACTACCATAACAAATAAAAAGACGGCGTTAGGCAGAAGTAGATTTCACCGGGTCTTTACGACAACAGTAATCTCTAGGTCTGGACGCGAATTCGATAAACAGGGCTCCTCATGAGGATGAGCACAAATCTCTGAAATTTTAGGAGGGTCTATTGGTGTGCCAATCCTACATCCACACCCTCTTTGGAAAAATTTTTAATTTACATTAAAAAAAAAAAATGCTGCAACCTGGTGCACGCCTACGCCTACGACAGACTAAAGTGAACAGAAAGCCTTCCCAGCTTACTACAACAAAACGAGTTGGTCTCTATACCATTCTCTTTAATATCCAGTCACAACCGGGACATTTGTTCAATATTATCTTTGATCAATCTCTTCAATTGCTACTTTTTATATTCTTTTTTGTCCCTGACTGTTTTCCTCCGTTAAAAAAAAAAAAAAAAAAAAAAAATGGGGGGGGGGGGGGTACTTTTCGCTGATTTCCCTGAAAAAAAAAAAAAAAAAAACATGTACTGTTCGCTGATTTCCACTTAAGTTTTTCCATGAACCTGCAAAATCCCTTAGTGCTGGGATCCCAGCATAAATTTGTTAGCACTTTCGCCTGAGAGACGTGAGAGTGGCAACGTGAAAGAGCTGATGGACACATCACGGTTCAACTACGACGTGCAGATTCCTCGCACCTGATCTTAAGCACAACTGAAGCTCGTTCATCACAAATCCCACCCCTTGCGCTGTCCTCTGTGCCTAGCTTGAAAGCCAGTCCCGAGAGACTCCACCAACATCTAGCTACAACCAGACAGGTCGCAAAGAAATATGGCCACACTCGCTTAACTCGTAAAAATCTACTCGCTTAACTCGTAAGAATCTAGCTATCACACGTCTAAGAAACACAGCTTAAATGTGACTTTCATGGTCGGCTAGACTATACACTGTGACTACATCGAGATAACTGGACTTGGAATCAATCAAAGCATATGCCACGAGAACCCCCCCCCCCCCTCCCCCCACACACACACTCCATGAAAATGATGAATATGAAGAAAACGGTAGTTCTAAAACGAAATCTTAAATGAGGCAGGGAACAGGAAACATTTCTGCTAGAAGAGTCGGTGTCGTAAGCAGCATTCGTTTGGAGTTATGGGCCTGTAAATATAGGAGCAGGAGTTACCCTACTTGTTGGTTATCAACGGTGGTTTTAGTTTTTTTACCATCATAGCCAAGCACACAAAATCACACGGGGCCTTTTCTGGGCTGTCAAGCTCACACAGGAACGGGGGGGGGGGGGGGGGGGGGGCGGTACATCTTGAACAGGTCATGTCATGAACAATGACATCATGACACAGAAACAAGCGACGAAAGCAAGTCATGACAAGGTGGCTGAACTACTGGCAGTCTTTCAATGGATATGACATGGCCGTGCTGGTTGCACCTGCCATTCCGTGCTGGTAGCACCTGCCATTCCGTGCTGGTAGCACCTGCCCTTCCGTGCTGGTAGCTGGTAGCACCTGTCATTCCGTGCTGGTAGCACCCGTCATTCCGTGCTGGTAGCACTGCCATTCCGTGCTGGTAGCACCTACCATTCCGTGCTGGTAGCACCTGCCCTTCCGTGCTGGTAGCTGGTAGCACCTGTCATTCCGTGCTGGTAGCACCCGTCATTCCGTGCTGGTAGCACTGCCATTCCGTGCTGGTAGCACCTGCCACTGTGTGCTGGTAGCACTTGCCATTCCGTGCTGGTAGCACATGCCATTCCGCTGAATTTCTCACTCCCAGATTAAAGGAAAAAAGTGAAGATTTAATGAAAAACGTTCAAATGTAACAAACGCTACTTATGAGCAAATAAACACTGCATAACGCACCGCCAGTGTCCAGTCTGGACACTGTTAACAATTTTCATTTCCAAGTCACCAAATTCAAAAAAAAAAATTTTTAAGCTGACTTGTCATACAATATGACCAGAAGTAAGTGTAAAAGAGTTCCCACAACCAAGACAGGAAAATAATCTATAACAGCAGAAACAAAAAAAAACTATTGTCGAAAGTCTAGAAAGACATTTTTTAAGGTAATGTCAAAGAGAGTAATAGAAAGGAGGAAGTTTCTAGCACAAATCTTCTAGAAGCGCGGAGCTACCTGTATCCCCTACGAGGAAAAATAATAGCAAAATGGCGTCAGACGACATTACACTTTATACAACTGACTTCACAACATGAAGCATAAGATATTTCTACACATACACACAAATTCACCATCGTGACTTCACAACATGAAGCATAGATGTTTGTACACACATTTATACAACTGACTTCACAACATGGAGCATAGACGTTTCTACACATACACACAAATTCACCATCGCGACCTGGAAGTGTGCACACTAACGTAACATGCTATATGGATCACCGGACACGTTTAATTGCCCAAACCATTTCATGCTATTTTAATTACAAGATATGTGAGAGAGAGAGAGAGAGAGAGAGAGAGAGAGAGAGAGAGAGAGACAGACAGACAGACAGACAGACATACAGACAGACAGACACAGTCAGACAGATAGAGACAGAGACACAGACCGAGAGAGAGAGACGGAGAGAGACAGAGACAGACAGCGACAGGGGGGTGGGTGGGGAGGGAGGGAGAGAGGGAGGGAAGGAGAGAGAGAGAGACAGAGAGAGAGAGAGAGAGAGAGAGAGAGAGAACAGTCATACCACGTCAAACATGGAAAAATGTCACCATACTTATTCCATTTTAACAAATGCTAAAAAAAAAATAATAATAATAATAACGCAATACATTCATTCAAAGCACAAAGCACATTAATCCTATATGCACAAGGACTAAGGAACAAAAAATAATCGTATCAATTCAAGGGAGCGATGCTTCACAATGAGAATAAACGGAGAACAGGGAGCTGGGGGCGGGAAGAGGGGGGGGGGGGGGGGAGGGGAACAGACAGACTAAGAGAAAGGAAGAGAAGAGAAAAGACAAACCCGGAGATATATATATGAACCACATAATTAACTCAAAAAGGTGGCAAAAACAAAAAACAAAACAAAAACAAAAAACTCGCAATTCTGCCATAAAGATACTCAATCACTCAATCAGTCTTTCGAATGAGACCATAAACCGAGGTTCCGTGTGTGAACGCACGCATAACATCTTGCACACACGTCAAATCCCATCACCAACTTTCGGAAGAGAAGGCTGGTTTGGCCGTTGGTATGGATGACACGTTAACAATAGCATGCACCCTGCGTGAGAAATGGAAAGAATGAAAGAGGTAAGGAAAGTGAGTGAACAATATTGAACGATATGGACTGGATGACACGGGAAACGACTGAATGAAGCGCCAGCTGGCAGCTCTTCAGTCGGCACTACCCTGGTAGGCAGCCCGTTGTGTAAACTAGTGTGGATTGTAAAGCGCTTAGAGCTTGGTCTCTAGCCGAGAATAGGCGCTATATAAGTATTCATTGTAATAATAGTAAAAATCCCATTGTCTGATCGGCAGTAGACATACCATGTCAAACATGGGGCACTGTCTTCATAAACCACAGACAATAAACAGCTGTGAAACATGGGGCACTGTCTTCATAAACCATAGACAATAAACAGCTGTCAAACATGGGACACTGTCTTCATAAACCATAACCAATAAACAGCTGTGAAACATAGGGCACTGCCTTTATAAACCATAGACAATAAACATGTGAAACATGGGGCACTGTCTTCATAAACCACAGCCAATAAACAGATGTGAAGCATGGGGCACTGCCTTCATAAACCAAAGCCGATAAACAGCTGTGAAACATGGGGCACTGTCTTCATAAACCATAGACAATAAACAGCTGTGAAACATGGGGCACTGTCTTCATAAACCACAGACAATAAACAGCTGTGAAACATAGGCACTGTCTCCATAAACCACAGACAATAAACAGCTGTGAAACATGGGGCACTGTCTTCATAAACCACAGACAATAAACAGCTGTCAAACATGGGGCACTGTCTCCATAAACCACAGACAATAAACAGCTATCTGTCTTCCTAAACCACAGACAATAAACAGATGTGAAACATGGGGCACTGTGTTCATAAACCACAGACAATAAACAGATGTGATACATGGGGCACTGTCTTCATAAACCACAGACAATAAACAGCTGTCAAACATGGGGCACTGTCTTCATAAACCACAGACAATAAACAGATATGAAACATGGGGCACTGTCTTCATAAACCATAACCAATAAACAGCTATAAAACATGGAGCACTGTCTCCATAATCCACAGACAATAAACGGCTGTCACACCATATCAAACAACAGACAACGTCACCATAAAACACACTGACAAATGGCATTCATATCGTGTCAAATATGCAACAAAGTCACCATAAAACATAACCGACAAACGGCAGTCATTCCACCTCACGCATGCAACAATGTTACCATCAAACATTGCTGTGCCGTGTCAAACATGCAACAATGTCACCATCAAACATTCCTGTGCCGTGTCAAACATGCAACAATGTCACCATCAAACATTGCTGTGCCGTGTCAAACATGCAGCAATGTCACCATCAAACATTGCTGTGCCGTGTCAAACATGCAACAATGTCACCATCAAACATTACTGTGCCGTGTCAAACATGCAGCAATATCACCATCAAACATTGCTGTGCCGTGTCAAACATGCAGCAATCTCACCATCAAACACTGCTGTGCCGTGTCAAACATGCAACAATGTCACCATCAAACATTGCTGTGCCGTGTCAAACATGCAACAATGTCACCATCAAAAACTGCTGTGCCGTGTCAAACATGCAACAATGTCACCATCAAACATTGCTGTGCCGTGTCAAACATGCAACAATGTCACTATCAAACATTGCTGTGCCGTGTCAAACATGCAACAATATCACCATCAAAAACTGCTGTGCCGTGTCAAACATGCAGCAATGTCACCATCAAAAACTGCTGTGCCGTGTCAAACATGCAACAATGTCACCATCAAAAACTGCTGTGCCGTGTCAAACATGCAGCAATGTGACCATCAAACATTGCTGTGCCGTGTCAAACATGCAACAATGTCACCATCAAACATCGCCCACAAACGGCAGTCATACCACTGTCAAACATAGAGTAAAGCTTCTACCAAACACTGACGACAAACGGTGGTCATATCATGTGAAGACAGGGGCAGTGTCACCATAAAACATGTCCAACAAACGGCAACCATACCACGTCAACCATGGGGCAAGTCTTCACAAAACAGCCGACAAACAACTGTCATACCATGTCAAACATGCGGCAATATTGCCATATAATGCAACCTGCCAGTAACAGTCATACTACGTTAGACATGCCGCAATATTGCCATATAATGCAACCTGCCAGTGACAGTCATACTATGTCAAACATGGGGTAATATCTGTATAAAACATAGTCGACAAACAGCAGTCATACTACGTCAAACATGGGGAAATATCTGTATAAAACACAGTCGACAAACAGCAGTCATACCATGTCAAACATGGGGAAATATCTGTATAAAACATAGTCGACAAACAACAGCCATACTACGTCCAACATGCGGCAATACTGCCATATAGTGCAACCTGCCAATGACAGTCATACTACATCAAACATGGGGTAATATCTGTATAAAACATAGTCGACAAACGGCAGTCTTATTACGTCAAACATGGGGCAATGTCACCATAATGAACAGCAACCAAACGGCAATCATACCATAATTATACATTGGGCAATGCCACAAGGAAACATAGCCCACAAAACGCAGTCATAGCATGTTAAACAAGATGAAATGCCATCATACGGAACAGCCAGAAAATGGCAGTCATACCGGGCCAAACATGAAAAATGCCACCATAAAACACACTCCATCGTTGGCAGTCATGTCACGTGAAACATGTGGTAGATCTGTCATGTAGCATTACATATGTTCTGCCAGATGTACGTAATGCCACATGCTCACTGCTGGTTTCAAAGGTAGGAGCAGAAAATCATAGCTATACTGAAAAGGCCGGGGGTCCAGGGGGCCACTTCAGGCCCCTGGTGGGGCGCAGGGGCAACGCCTTGCTTGGGGGGGGGGGGGGGGAGGTCTGGTGGGCAACGCCTTGCTGGGGGGTCTGGGGGCAACCCCCCCCCCCCCCCCCACCACCCAGACGCTGAAGAAAATTTGTCTTGCCTAGACACCTTTGTGGCCTCTCCTTAAGAACAAAGTTAACAATTAACTTCTATATAAAAAGGCTCCAAATATGACAAAATATGACTTACGGCTTAAATATCAAACTGAAAATGTTAAGCTACGTACTTAGAATAAATCTTAAATTTCGTAAACCATCAAAACAAAACAGGATGCAATGTATTACATATTACTCACCAGTGATGTCAATAGTAGATAGTGGCCAAATTTCACTCACTTAATTTATAAGTTCAAGAAAGAGGATTCTTGTTTTTGTTTGTTTGTTGTTGTTGTTGTTTTCTAGTCTTACATGGCTTAAATTTAGCAGAGAGTCAATGTCTGCACTAGCACTGGACTTGAACAAACACTGAGCAAAATCAAAAGCTGCTGTGGGCCAAGTCTTACAATAGAAATCAGTGGCTGGTGGCACTGGGTGGCGCTCACTTCATTTGTTTTCTGCAGCCATTTTCGGAACGGACGATTCAATTCGTCCATCTCATCCATCCATTCATTTCTCCACTTGTTTTTCTTTAGGTCATTGTCGATCTTCTGTGCCTCGTCGTTAATCAGCTCCATTTTTGACAAATATAAAGCACGATGATATGGTCTTCACGCGTTGAAAACAAGATGGCGGATTTCAAATACGAGTGGCACGAAAAACTGAATCGGAACACGGAACGCGCACACGGACAACAAAAAAAAAGAGGAAAAATTTGCTATATAGAATTCCGTATCAATACGGAAGGTCTCCCACCCCTGTGGTTTTCAGGTTGATAAGTCTTCAAATGTGTATGCATAGACAGACATTGTTTTGCGAACCCGTGTCAACACGATAATTCTGCTTCTAACCCCCCTGACATTTTTACAACGTAAGTGATAGGTCCAAAAGGACGAAAATGACAAAGAGGTTGAAAGACACCAGTATAATATAAAGTTGCAAGTGATACAATATATTACCTAATCTTACAATACTGAAAGTGAACTCTGTGGTTTTAAAAGGCAACTATGATATAATTATATGCAAATATACAAATCAAAATATCCAAGGAAATAAATTTACGAAAATAACTAATTGGTCCCCAACAGGGTTAATACGGACTTCCACAAAAACATTCACGGGCATTTTAGGGACTTTCCAATGACTTTTAATATAAAATCCAGGACTGTAATATAGAAAACATGAGCCTTTGGGTACTTTGGTAACTTCATACGATCATTTCAGTAGAATCCGGCTTGAAACTGAAGGCAGCGAAATAAACATTTTCGTTAGACACTAAAAACCTTAACGCTTGACTTTTTTTAACACTATATTATCAATTCTTTGTATAGTTTTATTTCCTCACCAAAACAAAAAATGCTCCAAAATGTTACGGACTTTTAAGTCCTTGAAAATGGGCTCTCAAAATTCGAGAACTTTTAAGGACTTTCAGTGATTTGTGTGAACCCTGACAAAGAAAAGGAAAAAAACTATAGGTTTTTCAAATGCCTTACTGGTCATAAAATATTTTTAAAAAAATACAGAATTGATAGATACAGACAGATAGAAAGAACTGGTTACTAAGCTTCACAAAGTAAAAGAAAAACAGAATGAGTTTGTTTTGTTTTTTAATAGAATTCAATTTAAAGATATGAGTTTAAAAATCGTAAGTTACAGGCTTGAAAGTTTTCACAAAAACACATTTCAGATTTTATATTTAAAAAGCACAGATAATTAGGGTCAAACTGAAAAAAAATTTTAAACAGAATTCAAAGCATGTGTTTTACAAATTGAAAGTTACAAGCTATAAGGTATAAAAACACATTTCCGATTTTATATATAGAAGGACAGAAAACTAAGGTCATATATGACAAAGATACCCATCAGACAAAGATCCAACAAAAAATTGTGTTCCTGTAAGCAATCGATCACTACAATCAAAAAATGTCACTGTGACAAAATCGAATTTACTTCAAAACATTCATTCATCAAAAGGTAGTTTGAGAAGTAGTAACTCACAACGGAAACAGCAGCTTTTTTGAAAATAAAATATCGTCGATGTTTCCCTGTAGCTTCGCTGTATCAGTGTGTACAAAAAAAGTCAAATTGAAGAACAGCCATACTCCTGGCATAAAACAAAATCCTTAAAAGTTAAGCTCCCAACATAACACTCGTAATCTCTTCAAAAGGTCTCCAATCTTCTGGAGATGGATGAAGCCGCCTTTAACGTGTTCTGATTTTTATTTTTAACCGGCAATACTCGCTATGCTCCTACTGTGTAATCCACTCAACGAACCAACATTTATCTGAATGCCTGGTTGTCTGACTGGTAGAGCACAGTGTTCGTAGTTACATGTTGTGGGTTCAAATCCCGTTGCCGCCCGACACAAAAAAATGGGCTTTTTTCACACCTATCTTGAACAAGTCGACGTAGTGGTAGACGTTGCGTTCTGACTGGCCACGTTCTCCTCCCTGTCTGCTGGTGCTGCTTTCCATGGGTGTAGACGTCAAGCTCGGATGGAACTACAGTATGGATTGTGAATAGTAAAAATCACCAACACTCAATAAGCATATTGCACATTTTCCGCTTATCTATAAAACCTTTATCAAGCAGAAAACCTTCATCAAGCATAAAACCTTCATCAAGCATAAAACCATACGTCTATTAAATGACAGCCTGAAGAACCGCACTTTTCATCTTACAAACTGATCGTCTCTCACACTCACTTCACCGAAACTTTCACCTACTACTTTCGAGTCTTGTATCTTAAATCCCTGTGCATAAGCCTACCAGAGTTAAAAGAAGAAATAGTAACTATAAGCATCCTGTGAAATCTAAACCTGTGAAATCTAAACCTGGGGTAGTCAGTCGAGACCCTAAGAACCACCGGAAATGAGCTCACACTGGTGCAAAGAAAGATACCCGATATCAACCCCTTGCCTTCCTTCATCTAATTTCAACGTTGTTGTTTGTTTGTTTTTTCAAAGCATCTTTTGCTTTCAATAAAGTGATGGACAAATATATTTCATGATTTGAAACATATAAACGGTATTCTGTATACATTCACATCACATTTAGTATGGAGTTTGCTTGTGAGGGTGCCACATGTACAAGATGAACCCCCACCCCACCCCACCATCAATCAGTTTGTGTTCAGCTGTGGGTTGCTAATAAACGAGTGGCGCGCACACAACACCAACCCTCTCTCTCTCTCTCTCTCTCTCTCACACACACACACACACACACACACACACACACACGCACACACACACACACACACACACACACACACACAGTGCAAAACTATGAACTGTAAAGGGCAAAATACAAAGATATTCGAGAAGGCACATTCATAGAGATGTATTTTGATGTGAAATTTAAAACGTTTTTTTTTTTTCAATCTTGCATGGCATATGTTACAAAGTTACAGGTACTTCTATGTAGCCGTACAACCCAATTCACATTCACAAGTATTAACAGACAATGAGCCACTCGCTGAACACAGAATCTGATCCAAATATGAACCCATTTCAATGAATCAACTATAATCAAGACGGAATGAACAAGGATGCTCTCTCAGCACAAAGACTGTCAGAAGAATGATGCTACTCTCATACTATCAATACCAAATCGACAAGCGTTAACAGATAATGACTAAAAACTCAACACAAAAGTTTTTTTTTCCCATAATATGAAATTATCTGAATGAGTACAATGTAAAAGTGAACACATGAACAAATATAAACAGCTATTGACCACATCCTTAAAACAGAAGTTGATTTTTTTACACACATGTAGTTTCCTCCATGTTTTCAATACAACCAAGACAAAATCAACAACTACTGATGGATAATGAGCACATTCTCATCGCAAAGGTATTTTCATACAGATCATGTAATCTCAATGTATCCAATATAACCAAGATTCTCAACACAAAAGTTTCCCTATACAAATGAAGTTACTTCAATGCAGCCAATATTTACAAAGATAAAATTAACAAATATGTACAGCTAACACAAAAAGCTCTTTGATACTGATGAAGGAACCTCAATATATCCAGTTTGTGCAATAGATTAACAGTCAATACAGTATGATTAACAAATGTCAACTTCATAACCATGGTCAAGACACAAAAAATATTACAAAGATAAAGTTACTTGTCGGCATGGACAGCAAGTGGTTTGGTTGCCGGTTCAGTGGTTGAAAATTGAGAGCCACTAGCATAGCACGCATTTAAGAGATCAAGGAATAATTAGAAACTTGAATGAATCAATAAATATGGCAAAATAATGAGTATGTTTTTCGTGATGAAACTGTGCATGGAAAATGCCAGGGCAGGCACACACACACACACACACACACACACACACACACACACACACACACACGCCTTGAGTACTCACAAGCACCATCTGCGTGCACAGCTGTTATGATGAGTATTGATGGATATAACAGAGCAAACAAGAAAAAAGTCAACAAAAGTGAACATGCAATCAGTATATGATGAATAAGAGAATCTACAAACAATGTATGAACTAGAAAAGTTCAGAACAGCACTAGTGAAAAACGTCATTGCACGGAAAGTACAAGTGGTATTGCAACAGAAGCTAATGTTTAAGAAAACATATAAAAAATAAAAAAAACCCATGGAAGTGCAAGAAAAAGGCACCTAAAACGAAGAATAAGCAAAATGAGGAATTAACAGGTGATTTTTACAGTAAGTGGGACGAGTACTTTTAAAGTATTATCAAAATGTCATTCAAGTGGATTTCAGGATTGGCTAGATTTCAGGATTGGCTAGATATCAGCAATGTAACCATTCATTCAACTTCATTTGTTGTTTGAATGTGGTTCTAAAGACACATATAATGCGTCAAACCCCCAAATATCCTCTTACTCATAAACTGACAAGCGCAGTCCTGTAACCCTGAAGTCAATTATAAACAAAACCGTCAAGTCATTTGAACGTGTGCGAGGCACTGGTAGAAGGACTGCGTGTGGAAATGTGTATTCAGGTATATACTTCTCTGTGTGGCCTTTGCGGAGTGGGAGGGGGGTGTGGAGTAGAAGGAGTTGGCGGAGTAGGCTGTTTGGAATGGTGTACGTTCCAATCTTTCCCAATAACAATCTCATCAACACCACGGACAGAAAACTTCGAAAGATCCTTAAAACTAAACAAAAACAAGAAATAGAAAGAAAAGAAAAAATGAAAGAATGAAAGAAAAAGAAAAAAAAGGAAAAGAAAGAAAGAAAAACGAAAAGCTGTCAAGTTGTATAATACGTGACACGGCTGAAAGGGAAGGAGGAGACAGTAAGAAAGAGCTTGAGGGGAGAGATGGTGTTTCAAGGTATGCACGAGTTCTCTCCCCCTCCCCTTAAACAGGCGTGTCACTAGTTTTGGCAGAATGGATGCCCCTACAACTCCTTCCTCTCTTCTTAACACCCCCCCCCCCCCCCACCCACCCACCTACTTTCGCCCACCCCACCCCCTTCCCTCCAACCTGTTTAGGCACTATTTTTCACTTGTAACCACGACGGGTGTACCGAGCATAGCTTCCGTCGTAATCACCGTAACGAATAAGCGCCGTCATGCATACCAGCCCTTCATAACAAACATCCTGTAGGTTTTCACTCCCCCCACCCCAGCGTCCGGTATATGAAGTTGTCTTCTCTTGGTGTAGTAGACAGGAGGCAGGCGGCCCATCTGTCTCTTTGAAGTGGGACGGAGGTTGGCAGTGACTCGAGACTCGTGGCGCGCGCTACAAAGGGAAGGGGGATCTGTTGCTGGCAGAGCGGATGCTGTCTCCGGCCAGGTCCACGGCCACTGCTGGAGGGAATGGAGAAAGAGAAAAGAAAGATGCTTGAATTCCACGTGAACCTTTCCTGAACACACGTACTCATGCTCGTGCTCGTGCTCACACACACACACACACACACACTCAGATTAGAGAGAGAGAGAGAGAGACAGAGAAGAGAGACAGAGACAGAGACAGAGACAGAGAGAAAGATGATTAATCTTTTTTCCCCAAGGGTAACAGATATGCAGTAAGATACTTTTTCCCATCTGGCCCTTATCCCCTAAAGAGGGGTACTGACACTACAGGAGAAACACCACACACACACACACACACACACACACACACACACACACACACACATTGACGCACCATCTACATCTTTGCTACCCCATCTATACCTCTCTTCCACTCAACTTTCCTCCCCTTTCTGTAATCCTATCCTGCTCTCTCTCTCTCTCTCTCTCTCTCTCTCTCTCTCTCTCTCTCTCTCTCTCTCTCTCCACACACACACACACACACCGGACACAAACACATATATGCACTAACATACATACGCACATGCACACACACACAAGCGCATACATACACGCAGCGTGTGTGCACTCACTCCCATGCACGCGCGCGCGCACACACACACACACACACACACACACACACACACATACAAACATACACCCACACGACACACACACACATATATATATACAACACACACACACACACACACACACACACACACACACACACACACACACAACACACACACACACACACACACACACACACACACACACACACACACTTCCATCTCACCATGCTCAGGGCATCTCTCCACCCCTTCTCCTCCCTCTCCTCCTCCTCCTCCTCCAGTCCTGTCCTCGAAGGACACCACCACGGTGTGCCCCCCACTGCCGTAGTTCTGGTTCCTCTGACTGCAGGGGTCACCCCCGGCAGGAGACCCTGCCCGCCCCGCGCTTCCCGCAGAGGAGTACAGACCCCTTGTGTCGTCGCTGGTGGCGCCGGACGCGTGGCGCCGCAGATCGGAGGACGTCTTGGGGCCGACTCCCAGCCAGTACTGAGTGTCCTGGGACAGGGTCTGACCCAGGATGGAGGCGAAGTAGATGAAGCTCATCAGCATCTGGTTGAGGTGGACGGTTTCCGTTTACATTTTTGTCCAGAGGAGAGAGAGAGAGAGAGAGAGAGAGAGAGAGAGAGAGAGAGAGAGAGAAGAGAGAGAGATGTGTGTGTATATATATTATATATATATATATATATTCATAAATACATATACATACACACATATATACATATACATACACACACACACAAATATACATACATATATATATATATATGTACATGTGTGTGTGCGCGCACGCGTCCGCGCATGCACAAAGGCCTGCGCGACCACATACGTGCGCATGCATGACGTGAACAAGCAGAGGGAGACACAGAGAGAGACAGAGACAGAGACACAGAAAGAGACAGACAGACAGACAGAGAAGTGTGAGGGAAAAGACGAAGAGATGGAACATCAGCTAAAAACAGAGAGAGAGAAAGAGGCAGAGAAAGAGAGTATGGAGAAAAAAAAAAACAACAGAAGAAGCTTGAGCAAGACCAAAAAAATTGATCAAGACTAACAAAGATGAGACAGCAAAAGAAAAGAGAAATTAAGAAAAGCCAGAAGAAAACAAGAAAAGAAAGAGAATACTACAGGGCAGATGGGAATGGAGGGTGGAAAGACGGGGGGGAGGGGGGAGGGGGGAGGGGGGGGGGATAAGACGAGAAAAAAACTAAGAAAAGACCAGAGTGAGGGATAAACAAAAGAAAGTAAAAGGTTGAAAAGAGCGAGAAAGAAGCAACACTTGAATCTATTTAAGATACTGGGTAGGCACAAACGTTTTCAGCCATCACAAAAATCAAATGGCCGGGAGCGAGATGGATGGAGGGATGGAGTAGTGTGGGGTGAAGAGAAAGTTGCATCATTCAAAAACACAACAAAACAAAACAAACAAAAAGCAGAAGATTCCTTGTAATAGTCGTCGCTAGTAAACTATTTCATTTACACACACACACACACACACACACACACACACACACACACACACACATACACGCAAGCACGCACGCACGCACACACACACACACACACACACACACACACACACACACACACACACACACACACACACACACTCGCGCGCGCGCGCGCCAAAAAGAAAAAAAAAATGACAAATAAACAAGAATATGCTTTGACAGAACAAAATCGACTGTGCATTGCACAATCCTGTGGTCACAGCGCTCGTCCCAACATAACATAATGCAATGCAGACCAATGCATGGCAGTATGTACTACTGCACCCAAACACAATTAAGAACTACACAGTACAATGTAATGCGAAGTTAACATGACACTAAACACTTCATTACAACTGCCACAGAACCAGACTTACTTGTATGGCGGCGAACACGCAACTGTACCAGTACTTGGGCAGAACATTATCGGATCCTGCACACAAAAGAAACACGGCAGTCAGGAGGAAAAACTGCGCGCTGGTACTTTGTTTCTTGAAAGAAAATCCCACTTTTCAAAAGGGGACATGATAAACAATTCCCCAAAACACAAGCCAAACACAAGGTCTTTTCAAACCGAGTCAAATTCACAATTTCCACTGGTAAGCAACGTAAAAAAAAAAATCATTGTAGTTTTACTTTTTTCCGTTCAAAATGTTCATATTTCTAGCCATTTTCTTATCATCTTTACTTAGTACGTCAGTATCTTTTTACCTGTTATGTTTTATATGTCAAATGAAATTTCTGTAATAACTGTGTAAAGGTCTTAACTGATTACAAGTACATTATACGTAAATCTTTCCAACTATGTCGACACTGATGATGCAATATGTCTGAAATGGAAATCGAACACACACACACACACACACACACACACACACACACACACACACACACACACAGATAACAAAGCATAGCAGTGGAGACAGAGAAGAAGAGGAATTTGCTACACACACACACACACACACACACACACACACACACACACACACACACACGCACGCCCACGCACACACACGCGCGCGCACACACACACACACACAATCATACGGTTTGTTTTTTTTTTCGTTTTTTTTTTCTTTCTTCGTCTAATAACAATTATAGTGAATAGATGTTAAACTAAAGAACTAACACACACACACACACACACACACACACCACACACACACACATATATATATATATATATATATATATATATATATATATATATATATATATATATACATATATATACTGACCACAAAGCGTGGCAGTGGAGACAGAGAAGAAGAGGAACTTGCTGTAGAGCTCTATGACTAGCACAGGGTCGTCTCCCACGTCTTCCTGAATGAACTTCCACGATTTCGGCTGCACCAACACACACAGACTTAACACTCCAATCACGATTTGGGCTGTATCAACACACACAGACTACACACTGCAATCACGATTTGGGCTGCATCAACACACACAAACTACACATTGCAATCACGATTTGGGCTGTACCAACACACACAGACTTAACACTGCAATCACGATTTGGGCTGCATCAACAAACACAGACACTACACACTACAATCACGATTTGGGCTGTACCAACACACACAGACTACACACTGCATGCACGATTTGGGCTGCATCAACACACACAGACTACACACTGCAATCACGATTTGGGTTGCATCAACACACACAGACTACACACTGCAATCACGATTTGGGCTGCATCAACATACACAGACTACACACTGCAATCACGATTTGGGCTGCATCAACACACACAGACTACACACTGCAATCACGATTTGGGTTGCATCAACACACACAGACTACACACTGCACTCACGATTTGGGTTGCATCAACACACACAGACTACACACTGCACTCACGATTTGGGTTGCATCAACACACACAGACTACACACTGCAATCACGATTTGGGCTGTACCAACACACACAGACTACACACTGCATGCACGATTTGGGCTGCATCAACACACACAGACTACACACTGCAATCACGATTTGGGTTGCATCAACACACACAGACTACACACTGCAATCACGATTTGGGTTGCATCAACACACACAAACTACACACTGCAATCACGATTTGGGCTGCATCAACACACACAGACTATACACTGCAATCACGATTTGGGTTGCATCAACACACACAGACTACACACTGCAATCACGATTTGGGCTGCATCAACACACACAGACTACACACTGCACTCACGATTTGGGTTGCATCAACACACACAGACTACACACTGCAATCACGATTTGGGTTGCATCAACACACACAGACTACACACTGCAATCACGACTTGGGCTGCATCAACACACACAAACTACACACAGCAATCACGATTTGGGCTGCACAAACACACACACAGACTACACACTGCAATCACGATTTGGGCTGCACCAACACACACACCGACTTCACACTGCAATCACAATTTGGGCTGCACCAACACACACACAGACTACACACTGCAATCACGATTTGGCTGTACCAACACACACAGAATACACACTGCAATCACGATTTGGGCTGCACCGACACACACAGACTACACACTGCAATCACGATTTGGGCTGTACCAACACACACACCGACTACACACTGCAATCACGATTTCGGCTGCACCAACACAGACAACACACCGCAATCACGATTTGGGCTGCATCAACACACACAGACTACACACTGCAATCACGATTTGGGCAGCACCAACACACACAGACTATATATTTCAATGACGATTTGGGCTGCATCAACACACACAGACTACACACTGCAATCACGATTGGGCTCACAAACACACATAGACTACACACTGCAATCACGATTTGGGCTCACAAACACACACAGACTACACACTGCAATCACGATTTGGGCTCACAAACACACACAGACTACACACTACAATCACGATTTGGGCTCACAAACACACACAGACTACACACTGCAATCACGATTTGGGCTGCACCAACACACAGATTACACACTGCAATCACAATTTGGGCTGCACCAACACACACAAACTACACACTGCAATCACGATTTGGGCTGTACAGACGCACACAGACTACACACTGCAATCACGATTTGGGCTGATCAACACACACAGACTACACACTGCAATCACGATTTGGGCTGCATCAACACACACAGACTACACACTGCAATCACGATTTGGGTTGCATCAACACACACAGACTACACACTGCAATCACGATTTGGGCTGCATCAACACACACAGACTACACACTGCAATCATGATTTGGGCTGCACGAACACACACACTACACACTGCAATCACGATTTGGGCTTCACCGACACACACAGACTACACAATGCAATCACGATTTGGGCTGCACCGACACAGACTAAACACTGCAATCACGATTTGGGCTGCATCAAAACACACAGACTACACACTGAAATCACGATATGGGCTGTACCAACACACACAGACTTAACACTGCAATCACGATTTGGGCTGCACAAACACACACACACACACACACACACACACACACACACACACACACACACACACACACACACACACACACAACTACACACTGCAATCACGATTTGGGCTGCACAGACACACACAGACTACACACTGTAATCATGATTTGGCCTGCACCAACACACACACAGACTACACACTGCAATTACGATTTGGGCTGCACCAACACAGACTACACACTGCAATCACGATTTGCGCTGCATCAACACACACAGACTACACACTGCAATCACGATTTGGGCTGCACAGACACGCACAGACTACATATTTCAATCACGATTTCGGCTGAATCGACACACACACTGCAATCACAATTTGGGCTGCACCAACACACACAGATTACACACTGCAATCACGATTTGAGCTGCACTAACACACACAGACTACACACTGCAATCACGATTTGGGCTGCACCAACACACACAGACTACACACTGCAATCACGATTTGGGCTGTACCAACACACACAGACTACACACTGCAATCGCGATTTGGTCTGCACAGACACACACACAGACTACACACTGCAATCAGGATTTTGGCTGTACCAACACATACAGACTACACACTGCAATAGCGATTTGGTCTGCACAGACACACACACAGACTACACACTGCAATCGCGATTTGGTCTGCACACACACAAACACAGACTACACACTGCAATCACGATTTGGGCTGCACCGACACACACACAGACTACACACTGCAATCGCGATTTGGTCTGCACAGACACACACACAGACTACACACTGCAATCACGAATTGGGCTGCACAGACACACAGACTACACAGAGCCATTCACACAGGAAGCAGGCTATTTCAAAGCAAGAAGTATTAAACACTGTTTACATTTTTTTCCTCCAGAACATGACCACTATGATGTTTTTTATGAACCTTTAACTAACTACCTATCAGAGTTCGAATACAATTTTCTGGTTAATACAAATATGACAAATCGGGAAAGCAGCTTTCAAAGTGTTTGTGCTTACCATTTTTCCAAATGTCGTCTTTAAGTTATATTTTGTACATGTTTGCATTTATGTATATATGTAATGTATGTATGTGTGCATGTATATATTTATGAATATGTATACGTGTGGGTATGTATATTTTTGCATCTTTTGTTAAGTATAGTAACTTTAAGAGTCTCCTGCCATTTCCTTTGTCACATGTGTAATTATAAACATTTGAACACATCATAAATATTAGCTTGATGTTGTTCAAATTTTCACATTTATTGTAAAACTTCGTGATTGTAAAGTGGAAATAAATTTATTTAAATCAGTTATATTTTCACAAAGTGAAATTTTTCAATTTGCTGTGAAAATAGCAACACTTACAACAACAAAACACACACACACACACACACACACACACACACACACACACACACACACACACACACACACACAAAATCTCCTGTTTGTAGCCTCTCCATGTTTGAGTCTCCTTTAAGGAAATACAGAATGATCGTCAGTTAGGGCAAATGAAAAACTGTAGAGATCGCTGTGCGTCAGTGAAGTCACGAATCGATGCAAAATGTCGGCACGCATTATCTCCCGAATCGCCGTGTTACTTCACCTTACTGAGCGTATACAATTAGAACTTGTAAATATATTGTTGAAAATCAATCTCTCTCATATCATCAGCAGCAGCAGCAGCAGCGGCGGCTGCGGCGGCGGCAGCTGCATCAACACCATCACTATGGTATCTCCAGCTCCCACCAGTGTATAGCAATGTGAACACGTAGAACTGAACCATCGCTATCATTATCATTGTCATTACCATCATTATTATCATCATCATGACATATACACTCACCTCCAGCCTATAGATGAGGGTGTAGATGCCAGCAAACAGCAATAAGGTGGACACGTAGAATGAACCATCGCTATCATTATCATTGTCATTACCATCATTATCATCATCATCATATATACACTCACCTCCAGCCTGTAGATGAGGGTGTAGATGCCAGCAAACAGCAGTAAGGTGGACACGTAGGACTGAGCCATCGCCATCATCATCATTGTCATTACCATCATTATCATCATCATGACATATACACTCACCTCCAGCCTGTAGATGAGGGTGTAGATGCCAGCAAACAGCAGTAAGGTGGACACGTAGGACTGAACCATCGCCATCATCATCATTGTCATTACCATCATTATCATCATCATGACATATACACTCACCTCCAGCCTGTAGATGAGGGTGTAGATGCCAGCAAACAGCAGTAAGGTGGACACGTAGGACTGAGCGAGGAGCAGCAGGCTCACTCTGTGTTTGTACAGTTGACGTAACAACCTCACTGTGGTGACACAGGAGAACAAAGAACAACCGTTTAGCATGAATAGACATCACTGTCATGTGTAACGTGTGAAAAGACCGTCAGTCAGTAACCGCAACCCGTGTTGGTTGGGGAGGGGGGGGTGGGGGTGACAGTGGGGAGAAGGGGGAGAGGGAGAAAGATATCCCGTTGGACTGAAAAAAAGAGTATAGGTTACATAACGCGCGTTAAGAATTGTACCCGAGCCACGGCAGAGACTGGTAAGGGTGCTGGGACAGAGACCTGGGCAGCCACGATCTCCACAAACCATCAGTCATGCGCCATACGATGGTGGCCAGGTATGGTAACCAGTCTTGCCATTTTATCCTAAATCATCAATAATCATTGTCTCATAACAGTAGGTTATGAAGATGCCACGGCGGACGCTTAGAGCAGCTTAGGATCTCCACAGTCTTCTGTCCCTAGACATGTGAAAATGGGTAGTGGTGTTGTAACCAGTTCACTTTTACGTTTCCATCCAGAACTCAAAACGCCTTGGGATCTGCTACTGACATAGTGTTTCTCTTCTACATTCGAGCATCACAATGATATCAACGAGTCGCATCGTTACGAACTACCGGCTGCAGCGAGTCTTGCGACAAAAGGGAAGAGCTGAGGAAGCTGAGGCGGATACCATATTCTTCCCTCGTAGAGTTGTGGACAGAGCTGCATTTCATAAACGCATATCGCCTTTACGGAATGCAGCTCTGCCCACAACTCTACGAAACTCATCCCGTTTGCCAACAACAAGCATATCGCTTGTTGTTGTTGGCAAACGGGATGAGTTTCTTTGTGACCTCTCCCAGAGACAATTCGGTAGATATGGCTGGCATATATATCAGAGGTGCTTTTCACTGAAGCAAGAAATTGCCTGTAGCCAGCGTTTGCCTGACGCTAAAGAAAGAAACGACAGACAGGATGTATAAACATACAACCGCAAGATGAAATACTTTTCAGCAATATTACTGCCTCTTTCAGTTCTTAAGACTCTTGCAGTGTCACAATACCGATCACTTCAGGCGCAAATCGTGTCACAATACCGATCACTTCAGGCACAAATCAGAGGGCGTAACTACTTTTCATGTACCAATCAGAGAACGTCTCTCCTTTTGGTGCAGTGTCGGCCATTTTGTCTCGCTTGCAAGAGAACCCCAAGCGACTCTAACGATCTCTTCTCAATGTCTTGCGCCACCTCCTGAGAGGTCGCAAAGAAACTGTGCCGGTCTTGCGAGAATTTTCACCTCTAACCTCTACAGAATGCTCCCCCGGACTAACTTGCACTCTAGAAAAGATGATGATGAAGTGGATCGAATTCTGAAAGGTAAGCGTGATGTACATTTGGAATAAAATGACACATATCTACCACTTTGTAGTGTGAACCAGATGTGTCAAACAGTTGTGTGACGTTGCCATTATCACACCTTTCCCAAAAAAAATCGAATCCGAATCCAGATTCAGAAACCAGGCTTGTTAGGGGGAAAAAAGTAAGTCAGGTTTGTTGGGGAAAAAAGCCAGTCAACCCAGGTCTATCGCTGTCTGTCGTTTGTACGGATGTCTCCTAGTCATCACCAAGCAGTAAGTTATCACGGTTATGAAATGCAGCTTCGAAAGCAGGCTTCAACTGGAACCCATTGACCGCCGAAACCAGATCAGTTCGTAACCCCAAACTGGCGAAAAGCGGAGTACAGAATATTGAAAAGCATCATGGCTTCCCCCGAGTCAGCTTACCATTTCCCGTAAAAACAAAAAATAAGTGGACAAGGATACACGGAGGGTCTAATTCGCTTCTCTTCTGGATGAGTTTTACGGCCTCATGGCCAGACGCCCTTAGTGACCTAGGTCAACTGTAGTCAGTGAGTTTTACGGCCTCTTGGCCAGACACCCTTAGTGACCTAGGTCAACTGTAGTCAGTGAGTTTTACGGCCTCTTGGCCAGACGCCCTTAGTGACCTAGGTCAACTGTAGTCAGTGAGTTTTACGGCCTCTTGGCCAGACGCCCTTAGTGACCTAGGTCAACTGTAGTCAGTGAGTTTTACGGCCTCTTGGCCAGACGCCCTTAGTGACCTAGGTCAACTGAAGTCAGTGAGTTAGTGACGTAGGTCAACTGTAGTCAGTGAGTTTCACGGCCTCCTGGCCAGACGCCCTTAGTGACCTAGGTCAACTGTACTCAACTGCAGCCATCTTTGAGGGGTGGAGTGCCAGATGTCTGGTCACTGGCAGAAATCCGGGACTGGTTCCGGACCGGAGTTCCAATCTTGGTATGGACGACCCGGCTTAAAGTTCAAGGTTTTTTCCCCCTTGGGCAGGTGTACATCGCTGCTCTTTGGAGGCCACACGAGCTGGTGTCGAGGCTGTGAGGTTGATGGTCAGCCAGAGGTGAATGTCGGTGGACGTCTTGGTCCTTGAGCGACCGTCATCATACTCGGGTGGCGATGGTCCTGTGCCGCATGAGGAAGACTCAGGGATGGAGGGATGCAGTGATGTCCTGTGGTCCTCGCTTATGGCGGCTGAGATGGACATTTTTCAGCCCAAAACTCCCAAATTTGGAAGGTGCCTTCCATGCCTGACCCAAATATGGCTATACCAGGCCTCGGGTATCGCAGTCGGGCTGCGCTCCAACATTGACCTGCCTCAAATCTCCAGAAACGGTCCCCCGCTATTGGCAAGATCCTCTGTCATCTGTAGCGGCGAGGAAGGAAATCTGTACCGCATGACCACAGGCTGCACACCAAAAATTAATGGGCCAAAGCCTTGCTTAAGGAGTCGAGTATTTATAGACTGGCGCAATCGCATTTTTTTTTAGAATTATTATCGTGTCTGAAAGTTGATTCTCCTCATTTTCTTTCATATGGCCATCAAGGTACAATTCAGCTGGTTCCAAGCAGACAGATTAAAATCAAAGGAAAGGGACTACTTCGGCACTTCCAGCTGGCGTAGATAGGGTCACGGGTGAGTGCAAAAGCCTAAAATGTGACGTCAACTAAGGGGAAGGTTATGTATTCAAAGACTGTTTGTAATTCTATCAGTATCGAAATCGCCCCCCCTCCCCCCCCAACAAGGGAAATATCTGTGGGGAGTTGTTCTTTTGATCAATCACCAGTTTAACAGTAAGCGCTGGCTCAGATCTATGGCAGGCCTCAAAACGCTGACGTTGATTATAATCATAATTTGAAAAGAGAGGGGTTAGTTACCGCCAAGGACACAGACAAACAAGAGTTCAGGACTAGTCTATACTCTCGTTTGTCTGTGTCCTTGGCGGTAACTAACCCCTCTCTTTTCAAATTTTGCTTCATTTTCCACCCTCAGTCATTGTTTTGAAACTTTATAATTATAATGTTGTAGCGCACAATCCTAATTGTGGCGTGTGGCCACACGGTAGTAGGTGTGCGCCGACGCTAATGTAGCATCTCCTTTGATAAAGAGCTGCCACACACTCCCCCTGCACCCGCCGATAGGCCACACTGGCAGCAAGCAAAGAGTATAGGGCTAGTGTCTGGTCACCTGGTCTGTCTTCCCCATCCCATCACATGGATACGATTGTGTATCATCCCATCACATGGATACGATTGTGTATCATCCAATCACATGGATCGATGGTGTATCATCCCATCCACTGCTAGTAGCCAAAGGGTTCAGAAACAGCCAAGCTGGAATGATTGTGTTTCATTTCCAAATTTTGCTTCATTTTCCGCCCTCGGTCACTGTTTTGAAACTGAAATAATTGCGTTTGTGCAGGCACAGTCAAAAAATTCTAACAATGACAGTTTAAACTTTGCACAGCCAAGGTTTGAGGAGAAAATCAACATTAGGTGAGAGAGAGAGAGAGAGAGAGAGAGAGAGAGAGAGAGAGAGAGGAACATCTAAGAGGCGGGACGAGAAGGGTGTTAGGAAGGTTGGACAGATAGAAGAAAAGAGTGTGGAGACGGGAGGATGAGGAAGATGAGGTGAGGGACGTAAGAGCGAGGAGGGGAAAGGAGAGGACGTGAGAAAGACAAACAACGAGAGACACAAAGCCCCCCCCCACCCACCCCCCACCCTCCCTAGCTACAAGCAGTACTTGGCAAAAGGCCTGCAGGCCCAGGTGTCGACTCGAACAACTAGTCTACACCACAGACATACCCATTCATAGTCGATGGTCCGTACACAGCCTGTGGCTGTGTCACCAAAACGACGCGAGGGGGGAGGGGGGGGGGAGCGAAAGGGGGGCTACAACAGATGTGATAACAATGAGCACAATGACCATTGTCTGACAGACACCACCACCACTCGTGACAGCGATGACCGCTCTCACATGACAAGCAAACAAACGCCGTGTGGCTCACGGGGCCATGTGCTGCTGTGGTCCTCAATGACGTAACCACTGCGGCTGACGGACGCAGCGCGCCACGAACACACCGCGTCTTAAGCAAACTCTGCGCGCCAAAGGTACGGGAGTTTCGGGGCTTCAAAAGGTCGTTATTTTCTAAATGAAAATTGTACTTTTTTTTTTTTTTTTTTTTTTTTTTTTTTTTGAATATCAGTAATCTATAGTAATAATGTGTCTTTTTATAAGTGTTGCCGCCCGATGTTAAAAATCGACTGTGTAGAGAGAACTGATGTTTGGTGATTTAAAGAATGAATGGGATTTTACACCATTAGCCCAGCAGACCTCACGAAGTGCGTTCAGAGCTGCATTGCGGGCATGAGACAGTGAAACAAAATAAAGATAATACAAACTATCAACCTTACGACCACAGAACTTTACAATTATGGCACTTGCTTCCAGTGAGTATTGGTACTGTTGTTGCACAGATAATTGTCACCAACACCGTGTACATACGTGTGCACGCCCATAAATCGAAACTACCCTTTTCTTCAGCATCAACCTTAATGTTCATCCCAAAATACAAATAAAAACACACATCAGAGTGCAAAGCAATGGCTTGTTTCGCACGCAATACCAAACAAGTGGAAGAATATCATTTTGTATATTTTTCATGTTCATTAATTGCATCTTCTGACGAAGTCGTATCATTCAAAAATTCACGTGTCTGCTTCAGACAGTGTAGTAAATATGCGTTTCTTTTCACTCAGTACTGTGTGTGTGTGTGTGTGTGTGTGTGTGTGTGTGTGTGTGTGTGTGTGTGTGTTTCTTTCTTGGTTTGTTTTCTGCAATACTACAGCCCGTTTTATTCTGTTCAACGTGCAGTGTCTGAGTCGACTGCGAAGATAATAGCTGAATCCATACAGAAATGATTTCGCAGTTACTAAATAATTATCATGAAGAGAATTACAATGTTCACAAAGAAAATAATACCTGTGACGTTTTGAACATCACAGTGTTTGATTGACAAAAAGGGGCCGTGTTTGTTTGTTTTTTAATTTTTTTTCCAGCTTTCTTTTTATAGATGAGGCCCAACCATGAAGTGAAGTCACAAGCCCAGAACACCTCTGCGTCATATTATATGCAAGACATGTAGAATGCAGAATGGGGGTACTGAACACAACACCGAACCACCTGGTCGGCAACACGTTAGTAAGTGGGGAGATTAAAATGTTATTTTTACGGAGGGCAACAGCGAGATTTGAATTCGCAATCCCCCGATTGAAAACTCGAACCTCTACCACTGTGCCAACCAGGATTTCACGGATCCTGGTTAGTTACATTCAAATTTAATCTCCACACCACTTTATATGATGACATGACAACCAAACCGGGAGAGTGGGTGAAAGGCGCTTACACAACCTTGCATCACCATAGCAAGTTCGCTAAATGGGCGAGGGAGATGGCAAAGTTGACGTTGGGGCGTTAGCGTGGTTCAAACTCGCCACATTTGACCGCAAACTCAGTGCTTTACCACTGCGCCAACTAGGCACGCTCAACACAGACAGCCTGTACATCAGCTAGGACCAACAGGACGGACATCTGGCATGCCTTTATCGTATCTAGTGCCTAAACAGAGAGAACAGGATCGACAGGCCCAGAGAAAGGCTCATAACTGAGCCCAAATCAGCGCAGTTGTGGCCTGCACTTATCAATCCCCTCACCCCGTTTGGGAATGGCTACCCGGTAATACTATGACAGACGCGTATCAGTCTGATGCCGACTGAACAGCTACGGAGGCTTATCTGTTACCACACTGTGCAGCATCTAGACACACGAGACGAGCTATGAAAGTGAGAACCAATGGCAGTGGAATGCCTGGTTGATTGACAGCAGTGACAGCACGTCACACAATTGTTGCAATGACCAATGGGAGCTCAGCAGTACTGTCACGTGACACGGCACAGCTCACCACTGCTGATAACGTTCGGTTCAGAGAAGTTTTGTTCAATGTGGAACAGTTACAAAGTTTGGTAGTTCATGAAAGGCTACGCTATTTAATGTCAGCGGGAGGCCTGATTGGATTAGCAGGGGGGGGGGGGGGGGGGGTTGTCTTGATCTAAAGTCTATGTCACTATACACGCGAGTTTTCTTGTTCAGGTGCACTGGCTTTTTGACAATTGACAAGTGTGACGCACAAGGTAAGAGTCGTTCTTCAATGAACTGACTTTTAGATCGCCAGCCTAGTTCGTCAAGTAACAAACAGCTTTGTGGTTGGTTCATCAGAATTTCTATTCTCAATTCGTAAGTACACCTTTTCATTCGGTAATACAGAAATAGTCGAGTTCACAATGCCGTGAAAATAAGCAAATCTTACTTTGGACAAAGACGTGGCTAAAATCGACCTTGTAGCCAACTGAAGAATGTTTGGAGTTTGGAAGCATATCTCAGTCTAGTACCAGCGAGCAGGTTGTTTCCTTCCCTGATAAAAGATCGTTCAAACTCCAAGAATGTGTTCCTAGTGGATCATGGGCTCAAGTTTAGAGAGAAACTATGTAGTCTTTAGGTCGCGATCTCCATTCACGAACCCCCGTGATTCGTTCAGTTATGAACAACCTGAAGCGATTCCAAGAGCAAACACTTCCCTGTTTCGGAAGTTGAACATGCTCAATTTTTCAGGTGAGCCATTCTCACCGCTAAGGTTATCAGCCTGTCAGAGCCAAGGCAAACGTCACGTACTGTAACTCATAACCACCTGTGAGCACGTTTTCTCACTTTTTTGTTTTTTGTTTTGTTTTTTCATCACGATCGAATATTTGTCCTAGCTTCTTGATTCTGCGTCAAACGTGATTCTACTCGTAATTTCGTACTCTTCACTGAAATTTGCCACAACGCTTTATCGTTCACTGAATAAACGACATGACGTGAACTGCCCAAGTGAGGGATTGAGTTCTACATTTGAGTCAGGTGACCTGTCGATCTGCACCTAAATAACAGTTGGAGAAAACCTGTGTCTCGGCCGAAACAGTCCATCGTCCAGGCTAGCCCATGCTGTCCGCAGGGATAGTTATGAGAAGCGGTTCATTTGAGCAAGGTGGCGAAAATCCTCCCTTCCTTTGAGCGTTTTATAAGCACATTCCTAGCAGCGAACGAAACTTGGAGAAGGCGAGAGTTTGCTGGGCCATCTTGGGGCTCTTTCGCATGTGAGGAAAAAAATAGCCGACAAGTTGTAACGCCATGTGACTAGCGCATGAGAAGTAGTGGCGCTCTCTGTTTGTTACATAAAACGATCAAAACGCGGATCTCTCAACAGCAAAGAAGAGCTCCAAGAAGTAGTCACTTCGTTTGATTTCAAGTTTTCTCTTGCGCCCGTTTCTTTCCTTCCCTCGCCTCTCGCAGCGAGGATAAGCTCGCTTGCCACCTCTCGAGTTCTCGTGTCTGTGAAGCCAAAAATAGTACGCCCTACTATTTTCGGTGAAACTCGACTCGGGCATGGCCATGCTGTCCGAGGCGGTACAGCTTAGGTCACTCCATGCTATCCCCATCTGAGTCCAGACTGTCGCCCCACTGGACAGTCAGAGTTGCCGGCTGCCCAAAGTATTTCCCCTTCCCCCTACCTCACAATTATCACAATTCCAACTGTTGTTGTCCACCTCATGGTCAGTGACATGAGTGATGATGAATGTCAGTTAACGACACCGCTGTAACGACTGTTGTTGTCAGCCTCATGAACAATGACATGAGTGATGATGAATGTCGGTTAACGACACCGCTGTAACGACTGTTGTTGTCAGCCTCATGGTCAATGACAAGAGTGATGATGAATGTCAGTTAACGACACCGCTGTAACGACTGTTGTTGTCAGCCTCATGAACAATGACATGAGTGATGATGAATGTCAGTTAACGACACCGCTGTAACGCTGTTGTTGTCAGCCTCATGATCAGTGACATGAGTGAAGCGAGAGACGAGTCCCTGCCGCAACAGCAGCGCTTCTGCAAGCTAAACTGGAGAACGCAGGATAAACAGACTCTGATAAGGAACAGACAACCTGAGTCTCAATGTTAACGGACGAACATAATGGATGGCAGTACGTATGGTACATTAGCCCTCAAACACATTGCTGGACGTTCCTTCCTCTATCGACGGAGAAAGGAAAAGACAACTCCGCTGCTCCTTCTCCCCCATTCTGTATCCCCCCCCCCCCCCCCCTTCTCTCCAGCTACAAGAACAGTTTACCAGTGAAGGATTTTTTTTTTTTTTGCCCCCTTAAAAGCTTTTATACGTGAATGGTTAGGGTTTGGATTTGGGTCAGGGTCTGCTTGGGCTTAGGGTCATGCATTCTAGAGCTGTAAAGTTTTCCTATATTGCAATGGAATTTCCAATCAGCACTGAATAGACGCGTCGCCAGGCACATTAATACCAGACCCAACAAAAGCATATGCATGAACAAATGAATGTGCAAGCACAAGATAGGAAGCAACCGATTCAAAATGTCAAGGCAATGCAACAAGGGGAAAAAAGCTCCCTGAATAAAGGTGAAAACAGCCTCAAAGAAAAGGGGAAGAAAAGCGGCAGTCGTCGGCAGGTACTTTGTGCACAGGTTTGTAAAGAGTTGACATGTGACACTTCGTGGGTCGATCAGTTTACACAGATGTTCTCGGTGAACGGGCAATAAAACAGGGTTTTTTTTTGTATGGCTGATGAATCTGTGAGAACATGTTATACATGTAAGAGGCAAGACGTGGTTTGCTACTTGAAGCTGGGAGAAGAGAAAGCTTAGAAGTCAGGGGACTGTTGGGAACGGGAAGAAAAAAGAAAAAGGAGAAATGGAAGAACGAGAGAGAGAGAGAGAGAGACAGACAGACAGACAGACAGACAGACAGACAGACAGACAGAGAGTGTGGATGACTGATGTTCAGTTTCAGTTTCATTAAGGAGGCGTCACTGCGTGCGGACTAGTCCATAATTATACGCTACACCACATCCGCTAAGTTTTGAGACCACACTACGCATGATTTGAAGCTGATGGGCAAATGAATTACAGAAAGAGAAACAGGCTGAGTGACTTATTGAAGAGAGAGAGAGAGAGAGAGAGAGAGAGAGAGAGAGAATATCTGATCGGGGATGGAGGAGAGACAGAGACAGACAGACAGAAAGACAGACGGACAGTCCGACATTTAGAGTAACTGACGAAGACAGAGAAAGATGTACACGCTGGAAGACAGAGAGACGCTGCTTACCGGAAACCATAATGATGAAAAGAAGATTGACAAGCTGGACCAGGATCATCGTTATACCTGTCTGAAACACACACACACATACAACCACACACACACTCACACACAACACACACACACACACACACACACACACACACACACACACAACTGAAATAAAGAGAAACGATGAAATGAGAACACGTGCAAGTCAATCCCAGCCAATATCCATTATCACCATACCATTCATCATCGATCACTGCCATCAATTTTTTCATCTTCATCACCACAGTCAGTCACATGTTTCATCAGTTATCTCACTTACAAGAAAATCATAATCAGCTAAAGGCACAGCCTAATCATCAAAAAACATTCATTATTAGTATCGATCAGCAGCATTAAACATCACCATCAATCATCAAAGTCGCCATAAAAATCTGTTATCGATCATGACGCGGTGTTTGTCCCAAGAGATGGAAATACCTTCACAAGATGTTGACCTCATGGACATCACTGCTTAGTCAGAACTATTTAGGACCTGTTTCCACCCACGCATGATCCAGGTTGACCAACAACCACCCACACCACTCACACACACCCCTCCAAACCACTACCACCACCCGTTCTCGCCATTGCCCTTTCTCTCCTCACCCTCACCCCCTCCCATCTCATCCAGCCCCTGCCCCACCTCCGAATGTGGTCTGAGAGCTACTGTATGCAATTTGACCAAGTCTTGTGTAGTTAAGCAGCATGCATGTAGCATGCGTCAAAGAAACCATGACAGCATGCTGGCCGCACGCTGCAGCAGAATCCACTTTGAACGTGAACAAAAACATCTACACTGTTCACAGAAAATAAAATAAAACAACATAAAATAAAGTACAATCAAGTGAAATAAAATGAAATAAAGCAAAGTAAAATACAATTAAGTAAAATGAAATAAAAGAAAAGAAAATAAAGTAATACTTTAATAAAGTAATATTACGTCCTGTAATACTTTTTACAGTCCTGCTGACCATGCAGGCCTGCAAGCGAGTTCAAATCAGGTCTTTACACAAACTATGACACCAAGACAAAAATCCAAAACCAATCCAAAATGAAACGGAACACAATAAGGTATAAAACACCATAGCACCAGGTCTTCTCCTTCTTCTTGTTCTGCGTACGCAGGCTGATACTCCTGCGGACACTCCCTGAATAGATAGGCAAGTATCAATCCCATCTGCCCAACGAAGGGAGTGGAGTTTTGTGTGCATGACCTTTTTTTATCCTACCATTAAGGCAGCCATACTCCATCTTCGGGGAAGGTGCATGCTATGTGTAACGTGTCATCCATACCAACGGCCAAACTGGCCTTCTCTTCCGAAAGTTGGTGATAGGATTTTACGTGTGTGCAAGATGTTAGGCGTGCGTTCACACACGGAACCTCGGTTTAGAGTCGCATTCGAAGGACTGTATGGGAAATGGAGTCAGAACCAATGTTAATTCGAGGGAAAAATCCCCCTGTACCGAAACGGCCCGGCGGAGATTCGAATCCGCAATCCTTGGATTACGAGTCCGGCGCTCTACCAACTGAGCTATTCCGGTGCCCTGATAATGCCTTACAAAACTGAGCACAAATACGTCACAAACGAAAATACAAAATGCAACACAATGAAATACAACGTAATAAACACAATTATACAATGTTACCTAATATCACACAAAACAATAAAACGCATAATGAAATTACACATACAATACAATACAATGCAATTCAATGCAACAGGATACATTACAATGCTATAAACCTCATCCCATTAACAGAAGTGTGATCCTGCCATACACAGCTGTTAATCCGGGATTCTAAGTGCAGATTATAACACAACACAATAAAAAAATAATAAGATTAAAAAATATATATATATATATATTCAATTATAAACAAAGCTTGCTCTTATGTCTTAGATTGAAGAAATAGGGGGAGATAAGCATTCATATCTGCAGTGGTAGATAATTCTGCCTAACTAACAGTATGCGCTTGAGTGGGTGAATGGGGAAAAATAAAATAAAATAAATGCTTCTCAAAATGAGCCTTCAGCAAGCTTATAGTCTCCAAGAAGGAGACAGTCTCCAATGGGGAGGAAACTCACTAACATATAACTCCTGGTCAGATACCGATATTTCGAAACCTGATTGTTTCTCCTCAGTGACCGCGGAAAGTGGTAATTTGACTCCTCTGCCTTTTCGGTTTTCAGAAGAATGCTATCCCAGAAAAAGCTGGTGTGCAATACCGTAGTACGTTTGTTGAGTTTTCAAAAAACCAACCAAAGGTGCCACCTAAGAAGATATATATATATATATATATAATATATATATATATATATATATATATATATATATATATATATATATATATATAAAACAATGCAACACCACACCAGGCATACTGCAAATCTGACGAACGGTAGTGTGATCCTGTCGTGGAAATCCGTCTCACAGCGAAACCTACATTCAATTCAAGATTATACCAAACACCACGATACAATACAGTTTGATGCAAACAGATTCAACACAATTACTAACAACCTCACCCCATAAACGGCAGAGTGATCCCATCGTGGAATGCCATCTATCAGGGAGACCACCGACAGATTCACCGCCTGAAACAGATCAAACCCACACACGTCCTGCTAGCTCTTTGCTGTCGTTGTTGCTGTTGTTTTGATGTCGATTATGATGTTCTCGTAATTTTTGCTGTTGCTGCTGCTGTCGTTGTAATGATGATAGTTCTGTTGTTAAAAACACCATTTTTAAAATCCTTTATCTCACGCTGACAGATTAACGAATACAGAATGCAGAAGAACAAACACCAACAACATCAGAAACACATAGTAGCACTAGTAGTAACAGCAGCAGCAGCAGCAGCAGCAGCAACAGTAGTAGTAGTAGTAGTGGTGGTGGTGGTGGTGGTAGAAGCAGCAGCAGCAACAGTAATGGTAATTGTAATATAGACGTATTGGTAGCAGCAACAGCAATAGCTGCTGCAGCAGCAGTAGTACTAGTAGTAGCAGCAGCAATAGCAGCAGCAGTAATAGCAGCAGCAGCAGTAGTAGTAGTGGTAGTAGCAGTAGTAGCTGTATCAGAAGTAGTTGCAGCAGCAGCAACAGTAATGGTAATTGTAATATAGACGTACTGGTAGCAGCAACAATAGCAGCGGCAACAGCAGCAGCAGACGCAGCAGCAGACGTAGAAGTAGCAGCGGCAGCAGCAGCAGTGTCAGCAGCAGCAGAAATAGTAATTATGGTAGAAACAACAGCAGCGAGAGTGGCTTAATAGGGATAGGAATGCAAATATTCACAGCCAAGTAAACCAGTTCAATCAAATAACAGCGTCAAGACATGTACTTCACTCATGGTGATGGTGATGGTGATGATGATGATGATGATGATAAGCCAATGTACTTGGAGACGATAATATATGAAAGATGATGATGATGATTGATGATGATGATGATGATGATAAGCCAATGTACTTGGAGACGATAATATATGATGATGATGATGATGATGATGCGATGACGACGACTACGACGACGATGATGATGATAATGATGATGACGACGACAACGACGGCGATGATGACGACGACAACGATGACGACGACGACAACGATGATGATGACGACGACGACGACGACGACGATGATGATGATGATGAGAGATGATGATGATGATGACAAACCACGCAACTTGCATGCTGGCTGGCAATGACGAATACGATCTTTGCGATGATATGGTAGTTGACAATGGTGATTGTAAAGCTAAGAAATCTACCTCCAAGATGACACTGAAGACATACGTGTTGACGGTGTGCCAGACGACAACTATAATAATTTTTTTTTTCGAATTGAAAACAAACATTTCCGTGATAGTTAATAATCTTTTTTTTTTTTTTTTTTTCCTTTTTTTTTTGCTGTCCCAACCTCTGCGCCATCTCAGAGGCAGTGCATCCACGCCGCTCATTCCGACACCCCGTCCACAGCCACAGCCCGGTCGGCCCCGCCGCAGCCCCGGCACCGGCAATCCACAGGAAGCAGTCAATGTCAAGTCGTCAAGAGGCAACCCACCGGAGGAGACACTGCACTGCTGCCGAGCCACTTCAGTGGTGTTCAGTGGCGCCTGTTCTCATCTAACATACGCAGGACACCACCTACTAAGCCCCATACTGACGACAATAATTGCTTAGACGCGGAGCCGGCGTGAGTGAGCTCTCCCTCCGGAGGGCGCCACCACGTCCGTCCAACGACAGCCCCCATGGACTCGCCGATACCGGTGACCCCGACGGCCCGACGGAACCAAACCAAGGCCACAGACGTGGAGAGGACATCGAAATTGAGGTCACCATGAGAGCAGGGCATGAAGGGCCACAGAATTTGAGACTTTTTTTTTTATGCTGATCGATGAGAATGAGGATGATTAAGATGATGCTACAGAATTCCATTCCGGTCTGAGACTACATGACAGGGCTGTACTCTACGCTTCCTTTCATAATATATCCCGGCGTCATCCAGGCCCGAGAGATACAGGCACCTGCAGTGTTGGTCAGGAAATTTGACTCATAAACTCTCAGAAACGCATCCATTAAGTGGATGAAACTCGACTGTGTGGTCCCAGTCTTCCCAACTGAGTCCGCAGCAACTCAACTCTGGGTAGGAGCCGGTCGGGGCAGAAAAACCCACATGACTCTGATGGGATTCGAACCCACGACCTCCCAGCCGGGAGTCCGCGACGCTAACCACTTCGCCACGGCGGCTGGTGACAACTATAATAATGATACTTGACGATGATAGCGATAAAGCCATGAATTGTGCCCGTAGAACGATGATAATAAAGATGCACTTGGCGATGATAATATGATGACGACGACGATTTTGTTCATGAAGTTAAGAAATCTACCTGCTGGAGTATGATGAAGAAGGCGATGTACTTGGCTGCGATGATGATAATGATAGCTGACGATAATGGTAAAGGAGGAGAATAATGACGAGGATGTAGTTGATGATGTGCATGATGAAGATGGTGATGATGGTGATGATGATGATGGCGATGATGACAACGACAACGACAACAACGACGACCATGATGATGATGATTATGATGATGATGATGAAGAAGAAGAAGAAAAAGAAGATGATGATGATGATGATGATGATGATGATGAAGGTGGTGGTGGTGGTGGTGGTGGTGGTGGTGGTGGTGGTGACGACGACAGTGATGGTGGTGGTGGTGATGACGACGACGACGACGACGACGACGACGACGAGAACGACGACGATGACGATGATGTCCAGGATACGACCTACCTGCAGAAGAAGGGTGATGACGAAGATGTACTTGGCGATGCTGCGGCGTCTGTTCGGAAAGCAGTGGTAGGCCCACCAGCTCCGCCTCCCTCCGCGCCACCTCCACCCCTCCTCCCTGCCACTGTCCCCAAAGCTGTCCTGTGGCCATCCAAAGGAGGGGAATAGCATTCACATCATGACAACTTGGTTGCTGTACTTACCATCAAATCCACCATGTTCGTGCGCACGCTTGAACACACACACAGACGTGTGTGTGTGTGTGTGTGTGTGCGTGTGAAAATTCAGTCCATATTAAAATACCTTGGAGTCTTCACGAAGCCTATGGACTCTTAAAAAGAGTCTCTTTTGAGTCTTTTTATAATCTGTATAAAGATTCAGTACTCTTTAAAATACATGCACAAGATTCTTCACTGAGCTGCTGTTCAAGAACTCAGAAATCTACTCGTCCATCTAACTCGTCCATTGTATACAAAGACGTATGTAC
>CM065731.1:66444117-66451617 GCA_033310375.1 Conus canariensis | reverse complement strand
TGAACTGAACACAACAAAAGCAATGAACAGCACGTTGGTCTGAAATGCGATTTTCTTTTCTTTTTCCTTTTTTTTTCCTTTTATTCTTTCTTTTCTTTTTTTCTTTTCTTTTTTTTTTTTTTTTTTTTTTTTTGTGGGGGGGGGGGGGGGGATTTCTGTTGTAGCATGAAAAGTGGCATCCTTATAACCCCAGTGGTTTCTCTTTAATTACGATTAATAACTCTAATTTGAATAGAGTTCACGTTCACGTTCAAGTCTAACCTAAAGTGGGAGACTTCACTGCAGGCCAGAGTATGCTGCAGTTTTGTTAAAATAAATAAATTAAAAACTCACCTAATACAAATACTACTATGAATCTTGAATGACAGGTTTTCTTTACGAGACTAGCATTCCAACCCAGCTTCGCCCAGTCCACACACACACACACACACACACACACACACACCACGCACGCACGCACGCACGCAACACACGCATGCACGCACGCACGCACGCACGCACGCACGCACGCACGCACCACACACACACACACACACACACACACACACACACCTCCATTGCATCCTCCTCCCACCCCTCCTCTGCTAGAAAGAGATTGGGGGCGTGGGGGTTGGGCATGAGGGCTGTCTTCACTTTCATTAATATCAAAAGCCTTATGCTACTCCCATTCGCCCCCTCCCTTCCCCCCAAAGTAACTCTCTCAGACAACGAACATGACGTTGCGCAGTGCGAGCCTGAACTAAAAATAGCACGGCGCTAGAATGGCCCAGTCTGAAGACCTTGCGTCATCTGTGGTAGCCAACCAGTTGACTCATTCATGAGCCAACCGGTTGGCCAATTCATGACGGCCAGTTACTCTAATTGGGTGTTTGCTCAGAAAGTTTGTATCTGACATAAATCAGGTAACAAGGACCACATGAACTTGATTGCAGGCTTACGTGCACAGCCGTTCTTATGCCAACATGTTATCATAATCCCCCTGTGTTCCCTAATACACACTGCTAAGAGGGATACCAAATTTACACATAAGATTTCATGTTAAGCTTACAGTTGTATTCCAGTTTGATGATATTCTCAAAGGATACAACTTGCTGGTCAAAATGCATTGAAGGTGGTTGATCAGGAGGTTTTTGCCAGATATGATCATTGCCCACAGAAAAACAAATCGGAGGTAATCATACTGGGACACATGTGGACAACGGCAGGTACATTGTGTGCAAGGGTTTTGCAAAAATATGCAAACAAATGAAGAAAACCTTTTCCACAGTCAGCTGTATTTTGTTTGTGTAAGCAACAAGAGGATGGAAGATGCCACAGAAGTGTAAATCTGACAGACTGAAGACCATACTTGTCTACAGAAACGAGAAAAAACGAGATAAAGCTATCAGTGTCTGTTCGTAACCTCGGCGTTACACTCGACCAAACTCTCTCTTTCAAACAACATATCTCTAATGTGTGCAAGTCCTGCTACCTTGAACTTCGTAGAATTAGCTCAGTTCGCCGCTTCCTCACTCAAAATGCCATGAAGACTCTAACCTGTGCTTTTGTCCTGTCTCGGCTCGACTATTGTAACTCCCTCCTTGCCGGTTGTCCCTTAACACTCATCTCTAAATTTCAAAAAGTTCAGAACAATGCCGACCGCCTGATCTCCCGCTCCTCTAGATCTGATCACATATCACCAATTCTGTCATCCTTACACTGGCTCCCAGTTCAGTCTCGCATTGGCTTTAAAGTTCTCCTCCTGGTTTTCAAATCACTGAATAATCTGGCTCCCTCCAACCTCTCTGACCTCCTCCATCTCTATGTTCCGTCTCGCAACTTACGCTCATCCACCGATTCTCGCCTGCTTCGGCTTCCCTCCACTCGCCTGAAAACTTCAGGCCAACGGTCTTTCTCTTACCACGCACCTGCTCTGTGGAATAGTCTCCCTTCTTCTCTGCGTAACACGGACTCTTTAGAGACTTTTAAAACCTCCCTAAAGACACATCTTTTCCCTCGGATTGACTAATGACATCCACTTACCATTGTGCGCGTGTTTGCTGATGTTGAGCGTGCTCGTCTGTCTGTCTGCGTGTGTGAGTTTTTTTTGTTTGTTTTTTTTTCGGCTGTGTGTGTGTGTGTGCTGTGTGTGTGTGTGTGTGCGCGTGCGCGTGCGGTGTGTGTGTGTGTGTGTGTGTGCGCGCGCGCGCGCGCGCTTTGAATTAGTATTGTAATTTTATCATGTTTTTCTGTAATATGCGCTTTGGGCTCTCGCGGTGTAAAGCGCTTATAAATATCCTTTTACATTACATTACATTACATTACAGACACAGCTAAAGCAGTGCTGTGATTGTTTGAGTTACAAAAGGCATACGATCCTGTCCTCACTCACCAAAGCCTCTTTAGGAAAGTAAATATATCAAAAACTGCTCATACAATCTTCCAAACTATTTCAATGTACTTCTATATTCCCTGTCTTCCCTTTCTGCATCAGTCAACTCCCGTATATGGTTTTGTTTTCTGTGTGCCAAATACTAGGAGGCGGGTGATGGCTGGGGGGGGGGGGGGGGGGAGGGGGTGGAGAGAGAGAGAAGGAGTAAATGTAATCATGGCTTCTATAAATTAACCTTTACACATGTTCAAATTAAAAATGAAACTCACGAAGAGTTAACAGCATAAACAAATTTGTGAAGCTCCAATTCAAAAGAGGATGGGGGATGGGGAGGAGGGTTTGGGACGGAGAGAGAGAAGGGGAGGGTGTAATCATGGCTATTGTAAATTAGCCTTTACATGTGTTCCAATGAAAAAAGAAATTCACAAAGAATTAATAGCACAAACAAATTTGTGTGGTCCCAGTTTGAAAAAGAAAAAGGAAAAAAAAAAAAACAATCTTCATGTGTGTGTGTGTGTGTGTGTGTGTGTGTGTGTGTGTGTGTGTGTGTGTGTAAGTATGTGTGTGTATGTATGTGTGTGTGTGTGTGTGTGTGTGTGTGTGTGTGTGTGTGTGTGTGTGTGTGCATGAGTGAGTGCATGTGCACATGTGTGCATGCGTGACTGCCTGCATGCGAGCATGCATGAGTGCTTGCATACATGCACGTGTGCGTGTGTGTGTGCATGCACAACTCACATAGCCTCATTACCAAAGTGCACAATCAAACAGAAATGCCTCCCTCCCCCAACCCTTCTTCAAGATAATAGCAGAAGAGGGATTATTTCAAGTACATATTTTTCCTCTTTAAATCAATACTACCCACTTAATACTTCTACAAAAGAAACATTGGAAATATTCTTTCTGCTTCTCTCACTCTTTACCTATCTGTGTGCCTGTGTGTGTGTGCACGCGCGTGTGTGTGTGTGTGTGTGTGTGTGTGTGTGTGTGTGTCTGTGTGTGTGTGCATGTGTGTGTGCATGCATGCATGCCTGCGTGTGTGTTGTGTAAGTGTGTTTGGAGGAGAGGGAGAGAAGGGGAAAGGGGCAGTTTTATTCACTAGAATACTCTAGTACTCAAGAGCTCATGTGAGTTTCATGTACAAAATTATTAGTAGTATTATTATCATCATCATCATCATTATCATCATTATTATTATTATTATAATTATTATTTATCATTATTACTATTATTATCTACTCTAATAGTCAAGAGGTCATATGAGTTTCATATTTGTTGAAAACTGGGCTGATAATCATTCAAAAAGTACATGTTTCTAATCTCTAAATAAAAGTTTAAAGTTATCACACCTCACAAAGGGCATAGGGTTTTTTCCCCCTGCTCCTCTCAACAGATCTTACACACTGGTCTTTGACCTGCTCTGTGTGATAACACAATGAACAAGGCCCAAAGTACAGCTTGCATTCACATACAGAAAAGAACCCTTGGCAATAATTGCTGCCCTGGCAAAATTCTGTTGGTAGTTTATCCACTTTGACAGGTTAACAAAGGACAGCCAATGAAGATGGACAGGTCTCTATTACTGGGAGTATGTTCTCCCCTGGGACACCATTTCACAGAAAAAAAGCAGCATGATAATGAAACCTGTGCAACACTGCTAGCCAAATATCTCATGCATGTGATATTTTCTAAATTTACTGCAACATGTAAGACAGAACTCCCCAGATTAAAGAAACACACACACACACACACACACACACACACACACACACACACACACACACACACACACATACACACACACACACACACACACACACCAAATAAAAGTGAAATTAATTCTGCAGTTATGAAACAAACTTTAACTAGGACAATGTCAACCTACACAACTGCCTGAGTGGCATTCTTTGATAACAACAACAAAAATACCAACACACACACACACACACACACACACACACACACACACACACACACACACACACACACACACATGCTCACGCACGCATGCATGCACACACACACACACACACACACACACACACACACACACACTCACACACACACACACTCACACTACACACACACACACACACACACACACACACACACACACACACACCATACACACAATATATTTGTAGACATGCACTAGAATACATGAGCACATGTGCACACTCATAAACAGGCTCAGACACAGATAGATAGATAGATAGACAGATAGATAGACACATATATAGATAGATACACAGATATAGATATGTATATATCAGTCAGTTACTGGAAAATAAAGTTACCCAAACTGTAATGCAAAAACAAAAGAATGAACACAAAAACATAGGAAAAGATTCACAGAACAAAATGATCAAAATTAAATGTGGAAACATAATACAAAATAAAACATACTGTAAGTATATTTCAGTTCTCTACCCCACCTTTCTCTCTATCCAAAGTAATAAGTGAATAATGGACTATAACATACAAGGGACTTATCACAAGGGTGGGGTTGGGGTGAGTGGGGTTAGGGAGGTAGGGGGCATACAAACATACATGTCATGGAGAGCTTTTTGAATCCACCTACCCCTAATTGCATCCCAGTTCCTATCCCCATTCAGAAAAGGTAGATAATCTGAAACCACATTACGAAAGCAAACCTAAATTTGTTTTTAATTCATTTTTATCTGCTTTTCCTTTTTTCTTCTCAAAAGGAATTATACTTTCACACACACATTGAAGAATAGTACTATCTACTCAAATATTTTCACAAGCCATTCCCCCCACCCACCCACCCCCCACCCCCACCCCACTCCCCCATCCCTCCTTGATGAGCTGATCTGCCTTTGTGCTGAATACCCTTTTCCATCCATAACACAAGCAATGAATACAAAAATGATTGAGAAAAAGTTAAAACACCAGGATCATACAATATAATTGAAATGAAACAAAAGAAATCACGTAGGACATGTCAAACTGACAACAGCACTAGCTGATGTAGCATCATTCCTGTTATTTGATTCTATCATCTTTCATGTTTCTCAACCAAATGATTTCTACAGGAAGACCACATCAGTCTTACCCACTCCCACTCCCCCATCCCTCCTTGATGAGCTGATCTACCTTTGTGCTGTATACCCTTTTCCATCCATAACACAAGCAATGAATACAAAAATGATTGAGAAAAAGTTAAAACACCAGGATCATACAATATAACTGAAATGAAACAAAAGAAATCACGTTGGACATGTCAAACTGACAACAGCACTAGCTGATGTAGCATCATTCCTGTTATTTGATTCTATCATCTTTCATGTTTCTCAACCAAATGATTTCTACAGGAAGACCACATCAGTCTTACAAGCAACATTAATCCAGTGGCCAACTAGAGTACAAATTCATTCAAAAAGATTTTCATGAATTTCATTTCACTGTAGCATGGATCACACAGTCTGTTGTCTTGTGACGAGTGTGTGTGTGTGTGTGTGTGTGTGTGTGTGTGTGTGTGTGTGTGTGTGTGTGTGTGTGTGTGTGTGTGGTGTGTGCGCGCGCTCAGGCGTCTGTGTGCACATGTCTTTGTCATAAATTATAATCATCATTATCATTATTATCATTAATGTCATTATTATTACAATTATTAACATCATCACCATCATTATTTTTATTATCATGAGCATTATACCTGTCACTATCATAATCATTATTTTCATTACCATTTTGATTCCAGTTAGAATTCATCATTATTACTGTTGTTGTTGTTGCTGTTTTTGTCTTGACTGATCAATGATAATTATGTCATCTTCTGACCATTCCTTTCCCATAAATAATCAAAGGCACACACACACAAACACAAACACACACACACACATGCATATGCACATGCATGTGCAGTCTCACATACATACCTGTATCTTGACTGATCAATGATAATTATGTCATCTTTTGACCATTCGTTTCCCATAAATAATCAAAGGCGTGCACACACACACACACACACACACACACACACACAAAACACACACACACACACACACAGAGTATGCCCATACACACACACACACACACACACACACACACACCACACACACAGTATGGCCATATACACAGACACACACAGACACACAGACACACAGACACACACACACACACACACACACACACACACACACACACAGAGTATGCCCATATACACAGACACACATATGTACACACACGTATAGGTGCATATCCATGAGTCCCTCATCTCAGATCATCTCATCTCAGTCATTACTTCATTTATCCATCTGCTGTGAATTGTGAGCAGTGTGGTCTCAAAATTTAGCAGATGTGATGCAGTGTATATGGACTAGTCTGCATGCAGACATCTCCTTGATGCAACTAAAATTCTGTGTGTGTGTGTGTGTGTGTGTGTGTGTGTGTGTGTGTGTGTGTGTGTGTGTGCGTGCGTGTGTGTGTGTGTGTGTGTGCTTGCCTCAGAGTGTGTGTGTGTGTATGTGTGTGTGTGTGTGTGCGTGTGTGTGTGTGTGTGTGTGTGTGTGTGTGTGTGTGCGTGCGCGCGCACGCGCGCGCACGCGCGCACACACACATGCTTTGTTGTGTGTGTGTGTGTGTGTGTGTGTGTGTGTGTGTGTGTGTGTGGAGAGAGAGAGAGAGAGAGAGAGAGAGAGAGTGTGTGTGTGTGTGTGTGTGTGTGTGTGTGTGTGTGTGGGGCACGCGCGCACGCGCGCGCGTGCATGCTTTGTCGTGTCACTCCCGATCATCTTGTACTCATTCGCTAAACAGTCACAGGTGCTGCGGAATCCGCAGCCAAAATACCAGCCCAAACATCAGACCTTTAAAAAGATACTGAGATAGAGTGACACGCTTTCGACGGTCACACCCTGGCCCACTCACAGTCATGATGTCAGCGGCACTGACAAATCACCTGGCACTCTCTCGCAGTTTGTTTTCGAGTAAAATGGAAGAGAAGAGAGAGGGGAAAGAGTGTCCATCGCGCCATAATCTCTTACTCACCTATTTCCTCCAGATTGTCGTTCAGCCTCTCTACCAAGCAAAGGATCACTTTCTACATCGCCAGTGTGATCCCACAACAAATCATTCTGCGTCTGGCTGTGAGTTTCGCTGGCGTCGTCTGCTGT
>CM065731.1:66431617-66434117 GCA_033310375.1 Conus canariensis | reverse complement strand
TGACTGAGGAGAGAACTCTCCTTACCGGCTTTGATGACTTCTGGCGGAATGCCGTCGCTACCTGGAGCCTTACCATAGGCTAGCGAGTCGATGGCCTAGCTGAGTTCCTCGGTGCTCCTCTGGCTCCAGTCCTTGCCAAAAGAGCGGGTATTTCTTCTCCATGAGGCTGCCATTGGAGAGGAGGCTTGTCTCTTGCAGCGTGACGATGTCAGTGTTGAACCTCTTCAGCTCGTGGTCCATGATGACTGTTTTTCTGGCGTCATCAAGTTGTGTGCATGTGTGTTTGAGTGTGTGTACGCGCATGCGTGCGTGTACAGGAGTGGGGTTGTGGAGAGAAGGGAGAAGTGGGAAGGAAAGTGAGGTTTGAGCATGGAAAGCGGTTTCCTATTTTCTGAATGACTTTCATCGACTGGTCTGAGGTCATTTACTCTGACCCGGACTTCTGCAGTCTGAGCGGTAGTAATCTCCCTGACCGCCCCCCCCCCTCCCCCCCCCCCTCCCCATAGTAAGTTCCAGTAGATAATGTTTGATCGCTTACGTTGTTTGGGAAGCACTTCCCTGTTTACCATTCCTCTTTTTGGTGTTTTGTGTTGTTGGGAAAGACGGTGTCTTCTTTGAAAGGTCGGCCATTTGTTCCACAGCCCATCCTGAAAGATACGATCCCCACAGGAGCACCGATCCATTAGGACAGATGACCGTGGTAGATCACTGTCTAGAAAACGCTGAGGACAGTCATTCTGATGCAAACTACATGACGTGAAGAAAAGACAGAATGTAACGAAAGTCGTTTTACGTGGAAGAATTCGAGAAACAAGTCACGGAATGTTAGTGGACTGGTTGACTTCTGGACAAGAGATGATGCTCTGTGTCTTGTTCTTTGCCTCTATCGTTTCATCCTTGTATGTTGGGTTTGGCGTGTGTTGTGTGTGTGTGTGTGTGTGTGTGTGTGTGTGTGTGTGTGTGCGTGTGTGTGTGTGTGTGTGTGTGTGTGTGTGTGTGTGCGTGTGTGTGTGTGTGTGTGTGTGTGTGTGTGTGTGCGTGCGTGCGTGCGTGCGTGTGTGTGTGTGTGTGTGTGTGTGTGTGTGTGTGTGTGTGTGTGTTCGTGTGTGGGGGTGAAGTGGGGTCGAGGATCGGGGGAATAAAGGAGTATGTTTATCTTAATATCTTTCTACGTCCTGTGCGTTGTGGGAACTGAATTTGACAGTTTACCGGAAATAGTAAAGTATAAACCACGACGTGCCTGCCCTAGTTTTTAATTCAGATAACTGTACCTTGGGCAAGTGCTTGCTCAACATGGCCATGTGATCTCAACCGCCAACCAATAACATGGGAGCACTGTAGCGTCATAAACTGATAATAGCTGTTTTGTCTGTATTTTCAGAAGAGTTCGGGTATCATCCTTCAAGAAAGCAGTGATGATCGGACAATCAGTTATCAACGCTGCTATCCCTACAAATCACATTTGTTTGCCTGCAGAAAAGAGTTAACAGGATAGAAAAAAAAGCAATTGCCGCGGGTTTATGGGATTACAATTGTTTCCCCTGTTTTCCGACTCCCGTTTCCAGCTTCCGGTGCATTAATGTTAACAATACCTGTGCGCATGCGCAAGTAGTGATCACAGGGGAAAACAAAACAATATAACCGATTTTCACATTATTGCTGCTTTGGTCGGGATAATAACTATTTCGCCCGGAAAAAAAAAATTTTTAATTCTATATTTTCCTCCACAAAACTGGGAAAAACAATTGTGAGCCACAGAGATGGCAGTTATAACTAATTACCAAATTACTGTTGTGTTTCTGTTGGTCATTAACTTTTTTCCTTCTGGAAAAACAGGAAACAGCAATTATGGGCTTTTAACCTAAATATGTTCCCATACAATCATCAAAGGGCAAATGTATACATGTATATATGCTCAAGCTCCTGAAGCGTGACTAAGCCTGCCAGCCCAAACCATTAACGCACCGAAATATCATTATAACCATTACTCTCTCTCTCTCTCTCTCTCTCTCTCTCTCTCTCTCTCTCTCTCTCTCTCTCTCTCTGCTGAGAAGTTCATTTCTTAAGAAGACTTGACGGATTAAAATCTTAAAGGATGAGGAGTTCGAGACGCGGATTTGGGAAGGGACGGAGGGGTAGGGGCGGTGGGGGAGAGAGTATCGGTGCTTGGAGAGGAGGGCGAAACAGAGGGGGGGTGGGGGTGGTGATGGACCAAAAAAAGAAAATTGATGAGTTTCTCCCCTCCCTTCTCCCCCTCTCTCATCTCCTTTCTCGTCCCTCATGTAGTCTGTACACGTGTGGCCAAGTTGGTAAGTTTAACGTCTTATCAGTCGTGGGGCTGTATGCTCCTGGATCGAATCGATAGGGAGTCTTGATGAATGTGCTGGATACTGAAACTAATATATAATCTCAGCCTTCACTCCCTCCCCCTCTCCCCCACCCCAGCCCACCCCTTCCCCCCTCCTCCTTTTTCTCATTCATTCTCGCTCCCGAGCCTGAA
>CM065731.1:66424117-66426617 GCA_033310375.1 Conus canariensis | reverse complement strand
TACTTTTACAGCGTCCCTACCTTCAAAATCGATATTTTTCTTTGTAAATATAATAAAAACCGATTTGTCCGTTGATAAGTTAAAACCGTTTGAATTCAAATAATTAACAAGTTTACTGACCGCAAATTGAAACTGTTCAACAATTTTATTACGCTTGATTTTGTTTTTTGTAAAATTACAATTTACATTTTTCCACATTGCAATATCATCTGCATAAGCAGCTAAAGTTGCCCCTTTCGTGTCAATCTGATTAAGATCATAAAGCATCAATGAGAAGAGGATTGGAGAAATGACACTTCCTTGAGGGACACCCATGTTAACATATCTTGTACTTGACAGCACACCATTTAGTTTTACTTGTAGCGTTCTTCCAGATAAAAATGATTGTAAAAACATGTGGAAACGACCTTTAATCCCAATTTCATGAGCCTTGGACAATAATTTAAAATGCCAAACAGAATCGTACGCTCTATGAATATCAAAAAACGTGGCTAAAGTAGAGTGTCGCTTAGCCAAGGCTTTTTTGACGTGTGAAGCTAAAAGACTAACATGATCAGTGACACCCCTCCCTTTTCTGAAACCAGCTTGAAATATTGGCAAAATCCCATTCTTTTCAAGGAAATGTTCTAATCTGAATTTCATTATCCTCTCAAAAAGTTTTCCAATGTGAGGAGTCAAAGAAATGGGTCGAAAATTAGAAGATTTTCTTTTTGATTTTCCTTGTTTATGGATAGGTACAACTGTTGCTTTCTTCCAAGCCATTGGCAGCTTTCCAGAATTCCAGCATAATTGGAAGAACTCTAATAATTTTTTCAAAAAGCATTGTGGAAAATGCTTTATCATGTTGTAAGAAATGGGATCAAATCCTGTCGCAATTTTACCAGATTTTAGACGGCGAAGTGAGTACAGAAGCTCCTCCATTGTTAGATTTTTATTAATATATAACGTGTTGTCATTGTCATGTGGTTCAATGTTTCTCCCTTCGTTTTCAATAGTTCTTCTTCGTTCTTGCTCCTCTTTAGGCAGATGTTCAGTCTGACTCTTTGCTGCGAAAGTGTCAGCAAATAATTCAACTTTCTCCTCGTTTGTTTTATAGATTTTATCGTTTTCAATCAAAACAGGATCTGGGAGATGAAAAGAACCTTTAGATTTTCTAATTTCTTTCCAAAGTAAAGCGCTATCGTTTGGGTGTTTGGAACAGTTGATGACTAAGTTTTTGTAATATTGCTGCTTTGCAAAAGCAACAACTTTGTTACTATTGGTGTTAGCTTTTTTGTATTCAGCGTGTAACTGTTCCACTCTACTTTTAGGCTGCGTATGACGGCTTATCATCCAGCTTTTGAAGGCCTTAGTTTTCGCACCCACGGCGACTTCACACGCAATATTCCACCAAGGGTTTGACGCTTTCTTTGGATGATTCTTTAATTTGACTTTTGGGATTGCAGAATCTGCAGCCTTAAGTATAAGTTTTCTTAATTCAAAATAACAATTTTCCAAACCTTTCTCTAACACTGTATTTTGATTGAAATTTAGAAAAGACGAACCTGCTGTCAAAATGTGATTGAAAAGCGCCCAATTAGCCTTATCTTCATTATATTTAGTGCATTCAGAATTGTAGATTGTTTTTTCAGGGCTCACTAGAAGTTGGATTTCAATAGGGAGATGATCACTGCCTAACGGTATTTGATGAACCTGCCAAGTACACAAAGGGTTTATGTCTGGGGAAACTAAAGACAAATCTATCGATGAGCAACGCTGATCTGATCGATCAGCAATTCTTGTTATAGAGCCGTCATTTAAAATGGTTAAGTTGGCGTTGATTATTGTACTGGCAAGGTATTCGTTGTTGTTAACAATATTATTGGGATTTTCGGACCACAAAGCGTGGTGGGAATTAAAATCGCCAAGAATAACCCATTGTCTAGAGCAGTCTAAATCCATTATCCAGTCAGCTTCACCTTTAGACACTCCATCCGGATAATAACAGTTCAAAATGTTGAAATATTTACCATCAACCTTAATTTCTATACAGCAAGAATATAAACGTTTATCTATTGAAGAACACGGTGTTTTGCATGGTTGATACATAAGATTGCAAGCTACATATGTAGCAACTTTTATTTTAACGTTGGCTTTTACCTCATCTATAACAGGTGGGTAGAAGAATCCGTTTAACTTGGGCAAGTCATTTTTGTGGCAATTCAATGACTGAAGCACAACTACGTCAAAAGAACGCTTCTGCAAAAAATTTTCCAAATATACAAAATTGCACTTACTTCTACAGTTCAATTGTAGAAACGAGCAAATACCAGTAGGTTTGACTTGTTCAGGCCTCATACACATCATGTTATTCGTAAGGAAAAGGACTATAACTGAGAATACCAGCAACAGAGAACACCAAAAACGGATAACGTTTGACAGAACTTCTCTTTGTACGTTCATTTGGAGTTCAGACAGGCATTGGACAGAATTGTTTTCAATTCAATGATTGACGAAGTCA
>CM065731.1:66411617-66416617 GCA_033310375.1 Conus canariensis | reverse complement strand
CATGGACTAGTCCGCACGCAGTGACGCCTCATTGAGGAAGAAACTGAAGAATCTATTCCTGTTGATCTGATTGGCTCTGTCCGCCTTGGCTTCAGACTGTGTCAGACCAACTGACATAGGCTAGAACACCAAGGCTACATCAAAATGTTGTTATGCTCAGCATAGTTATGCGGGGATTGTCTTCAGTCGTGACAAGCTCCTAGCATAACATTATCAGTCTCCAAAATCCCCCGAAGTCGGAGTGTGGCTGCCCACGTGGCGGGGTAATCAAAAACGGTCACACACGTAATGTTCTCATCCCCAGCTGATGCATTTGTACCATAGTGTTCAAGTGCTTCGGCTGTTCGGATGATCCCTGGAGTCTTTTAGCCAGGGTACGACAACAACTGGCTCTGTATCCTCCTCATGTTTACCGGGTTGGCTGTCTCACCGCCACTCTTCACAGCTGATAGCGTCAAAATGTCAAATTTAAGCACACACGCGATGGGTTGCGTGTTGACAAAGGCTACACACAGCCACCACGCTGCATTCGCTTAACAGCGCTTAGCAAAGGATCTGGTATACGTGGGTTAACTTACTGGGGCAGGCCGGCCAGTGAAACGATTCTCTCCCCTGCAAGTGGGTGCAGTTACCGCGTAAACAAAGAGCGACATAGTGGGGAAACAAAGCGAGATACCGATACTGTCCGCTCTGAATCTTTGCTCAGGACTTACTGGCTCTGTCCCTAGGACACATTTCTGTGACACACTGTAGGTGGTCATGGGGGAGGTAGACATGGTGAGATAGACACATCGCAAGCAGCCGTCAGAGGTTTTGACTGCCAGTCGTTGCACGTGTCGAATGGCTCTCTTTATTAGTCTTTCACTCTATATTTGAGAGCGCCGTAGATTTGCTGCTAGACGAGTTAGTTTGGGAAAAAGGATGATCCACAATGCTGACGAGTTAGTTTGGGAAAAAGGTGATCCACAATGTACGTTCCACGTTGTCACCACACAAGCATGATCATTCTCAGGCTGTACGATCTGGATGTGGCTGTGTTTCGGGAGGCTGCAATGAACGGCATGGAAGGAGTGCCACTTCGGGAGGTATGGGACGAAGAGACTGCCAATCTACGAGGGAATAAAGATATTGTTTTAGTATGAAGAATGTGTTTTTAAAAGCCTATAATCTCCGGCAGCAGAACAGATTGCTGTCGGGAACTCTGTGCGGCCGAACTCTCTTGTTCAAAAGGCCTGCTGTCAGCTACCAGAGGGGACGGGGAGACGGGGAAGTGGGGGGGGGGGGGGCGGGGGTTGATGGGAGGGGGATGTTGTGTGGTGGGTGAGTGTGTGTGTGTGTTGTGTGTGTGTGTGTGTGTGTGTGTGTGTGTGTGTGTGTGTGTGTGTGTGTGTTTACGCTTATACACGCTTCACAAAAATTCAAATAACTCAAGATAAATCTGAAAACGTTTAAGTACTATATCCGCTAAACATGAACAAATGAATCACAAGACAAAAGACGACGCGTTTCGGCCTCTTAGGTCTTCTTCAGGCAAGAACAACAACACTCAGGACAACGAAAACCAGGAACGAGCAATCACTTACCTCATTGAATTCTGCGCAAAAATAGGCGTTGTGTGTGTGTGTGTGTGTGTGTGTGTGTGTGTGTGTGTGTGTGTGTGTGTGTGTGTGTGTGTGTGTGAACATTTTAAAAAAGCTTCACACAACTTCAAACAAATCTAGATTAACAATTTCAGTGTGTGGTGTGTGTGTGTGTGTGTGTGTGTTGTGTGTGTGTGTGTGTGTGTGAACATTTTTTTTTTTAAAAAGCTTCACACAACTTCAAACAAATCTAGATTAACAATTTCAGTAAGTGTGTGCGCGCGCGCGCGCGCGCGCGTGTGTGTGTGTGTGTGTGTGTGTGTGTGTGCTGCGCGCGCGCGCGCGCGCCTACAGTTATAAACTTCAAACAAATCAAGATAAACTATTTCAGGAAGAGAGAAAGAGAGAGAGAGTGAGTGTGTGTATGAGAGAGAGAGAGAGAGAGAGAGAGAGAGAGAGAGAGAGAGAGAGAGAGAGAGAGAGAGAGAGTACGCTTCCTCAATCTTCAAAGAAATCAAGATTAACAATTGTAATAAGCGTGCGCGCATGTGTGTTTGTGTGTGTGTGGTGTGTGTGTGTGTGTGTGTGTGTGTGTGTGTGTGTGTGTGTGTGTGCATGTGTGATACACACACACACACACACACACACACACACACACACACACACATATATAGATATAGATAGATAGATGTAGATAGATAGATAGATAGATAGATATAGATATACACACAGACAGAGAGAGACAGACAGACAGACAAACAGACAGAGAGAACTCTGTGTGTGGTGTGTGTGTGTGTGTGTGTGTGTGTGTGTGTGTGTGTGTGTGTGTGTGTGTAGAGAGAGAGAGAGAGAGAGAGAGAGAGAGAGAGAAGACAGACAGACAGACAGACAGATAGACAGACAGACAGACAAAGCTTGTGTGTGTGTGTGCGCGCGCGCTGTGTGTGTGTGTGTGTGTGTGTGGTGTGTGTGTGTGTGTGTGTGCGCGCGCGCCTGTGTGCGTGCGTGTATGCGTGCGCGCGCTTGTGTTTCTGGGTGTACGCCTGCAGTGTTGAACGCTTCACAAAACTTCAAACGAATCAAGATTAACCATAGCAGTGAGGAGGGGAGGAGAGAGAGAGAGAGAGAGAAGAGAGAGAGAGAGAGAGAGAGACAGAGACAGAGAAGAGCAGAGACAGACAACAGAGACAGACTGGAAGAGAGAGACAAATACAGAGAGACGATTGAGAGAGAGACAGAGACAGGCACAGAGAGAGAGAGAGAGAGAGAGAGAGGAGAGAGAGAGAGAGAGAGAGAGAAAACAGTCTCGCGGTGTCATCTGGGCGTTATTCGCACTGTCGTATACAGTTCCCTGACTTTTTTGGACGAGTATGCTTGGTGCGTCGTCCGTGCCCTGGCTGTGTGGAGGAGAGATGGGAGCTAAATTAAAACGGAGCTGCTATCGACCAACACGTGTACACCTGTCGCTGCCACTGCTGCTGCTGTTGTTGCTGCTGCTGTTGCTGTTGCTGATGATGATGATGATGTTGATGTGGTCGGTGCGGGAATTAATCTGTTAGTTCCTTGGTGAGCGAGTGCCTCCTTGACTTAGAGGTAGGACACAGTGTAGTTTGTGTGTGCGCGCGGCGCGCGCGCGCGCGCGCGCGCGCGCGTGTGTGTGTGTGTGTGTGTGTGTGTGTGTGTGTGTGTGTGTGTACGTGTGTGGGTGTGTGTGTGGTAGTGTGTGTGTGGTGTGTGTGTGTGTGGTGTGTGTGTGTGTGTGTGGTGGTGTTGTGTGTGTGTGTGTGTGTGTGTGTGTGTGTGTGTGTGTGTGTGTGTGTGTGTGTTTACTATCACTATTGTCATATTCACTTGTTTCAGTTTCAGTGTCTGTGTAACTTATGCAGCCTCTCCGATGCTGTCCAAAACTCAGAGAAAGAGACGTCACTCTTGGTTGTTTTTGTTTTTGTTTTTGTTTTTTTGGGGGGGGGGGGGGTGTTGTTTTTTTTTTTGTTTGTTTTTGTTTTTGGGGGAGACAGACAGCTCTGTCTATCTGACTCTCTCCTGGTGTGTGTGTGTGTGTGTGTGTGGTGTGTGTGTGGTGGTGGTGTGTGTGTGTGGTGTGTGCTGCGTGCGTGCTGTGTTGCGTGCTGTGTGTGCGTGCGAGATGTGTGATGCGCGTCTTCACGACTCTCTGATAATGCTCATTAAATGTTGAAAATGATAATACGAATGGAAGTAGATTGTTCGTATCATTATAATTGAAGAAGGAAGAAGAAGAAGAAGAAGAAGAAGAAGAAGAAGAAGAAGGAAGGAAGGAAGAAAGAAAGAAGAAGAAGCATGCGTGCGAACAAACTTGCAAATTGTCAACCATATACAACCAGGCATGCAAAAACGTAACCGTGCGTCACCGGAAAATTCAATATTACTCACAATATCGGCCGGGCTATAAACAATATGCATTGAATTGAATTTTTCCTCAATGATAAAATCAAGAATGTCACTCAGTGTTTATCTTTACGGTCTAAGTTACATAATTGTCATCAGCTTCCCTCCTTCAATATATTGTCTTCCCAACCAGCTCAAGTAAGCAATAAAACAAGAAAAGAAATAGTTTTTTTTTAACTTTGAAAATTTACTTTTAATCGTTTCAACGCCAGGATAGTAAAATAAAAGCTCCGCAGCCTGGAGTCGCAATTTTTGCCGCCAGTTCATACGATTCTATTGGAAAGCTTACAGATTTTGTGAAACGAAAAAGCCCTTCACAAATTTACGTAACAACCTGTTTCGCTGTACTTGACGTCAAGTAGTGAGTGAAAGTCTTCGAAAAGCGGTGCAGTTGCGTCTTTGAAGCAAATAACTACGTAAACAGCCTGTGCGGGAAATGCTGAACATCTGTCCACTAGTGGTTAAAGGGTTGTTGTTGTCGTACCCTGGCTAAAAGACTCCAGGGATCAACCGAACAGCCGAAGTACTTGAACGCTATGGTACAAATGCATCAGCTGGGGATGAGAACATTACGTGTGTGACCGTTTTTGATTACCCCGCCACGTGGGCAGCCACACTCCGACTTCGGGGGATTTTGGAGACTGATAATGTTATGCTAGGAGCTTGTCACGGCTGAAGACAATCCCCGCATAACTATGCAGAGCATAACAACATTTTGATGTAGCCTTGGTGTTCTAGCCTATGTCAATTGGCCTGACACAGCCTTAAACCAAGGCGGGGTCAAAGGGTTAAATGCTAATGCTGCTGCTGCTGATGATGATAATGATGATCATCATCATCATCATGATCATCGTCATCATCATCATCATGAGGATATTAATAATATTAATGATAATGCTGCTGCTGATGATGATAATAATGATGACAATAATAATCATCATCACTATCATCATAATCATCAACATCATAATATTGATAATAATAATGATAATA
>CM065731.1:66404117-66406617 GCA_033310375.1 Conus canariensis | reverse complement strand
CAGTCAGTGTGAAGAGAGAACAGCATAGAGGTGTATGACATGTGTCAGTCAGTGTGAAGAGAGAACAGCATGGAGGTGTGTGACATGTGTCAGTCAGTGTAGAGAGAGAACAGCATGGAGGTGTATGACATGTGTCTCTCTCTATATATATATACATATATATATATACTTTTACACAACATCGGCACGCACGCGCGCACGCACACACACACACACACACACACACACACACACACACACACACACACACACACCACACACACACACTCAACCACACACACACACACTCACACACACACACGCGCGCGCGCGCACGCACGTACACACCAGCGCAGAGCACGCACAAGGAGAGAGAGAGAGAGAGAGAGAGAGAGAGAGAGAGAGAGAGAGAGAGAGAGAGAGAGAGAATGCGCGTTCGTTCAATAAAGTGGGAACGTACTTCACAGCATATGAAAGCCTCCCTCCCCTGTGTCGCAGCTGGCGCCAACAACAACACACTATCACGCTCCACCACGTCCCCTCAGCATCCTTTAGGCGCTGATGCGTGTACACACACGTGCATGTATGCAGTTGTACATCTACCTCATCAATCCTATCAGTTTAGCCGTTCAGCTGAAGCATCACGATGTATTCTGTTTCAGACGCTTTTCACCGGATTAGACTTGGAGCAAGTGAATAGTCGGAGCAAAGCGTTCGTTGCAGGCGAACAGTTAGTTGCTCTGTTGGTGCCAGAAAGACGTTGTGAGTATCATAATTTGGTGTGGCGTGGGCTCAAAACCAGCATGTGAGTGAACGGCCTAACCTAACTGTGGCTTTGGGTTTTTGGTTGGTTGGTTGGTTGGTTTGTTCGTTTGTTTGTTTGTTCTGGTTCCACTGGACGTGTTTGCTCGCATTGAGATGAGCAGTTACAGTTTACGCATGTTCTGTATAATTATAGTCCCTGTAGTATAGACACACACTGCATAATTATAGTCCCTGCAGTATAGACACACAGCAGGAAGGGCAGTGCATAATTATAGTCCCTGTAGTATAGACACACAGCATAGCAGGAAGGGCAGCGCATAATTATAGTCCCTGTAGTATAAACACACAGCAGCAAGGGCAGTGCATAATTATAGTCCCTGTAGTGTAGACACACACTGCATAATTATAGTCCCTGTAGTATAAACACACAGCAGCAAGGGCAGCATATAATTACAGTTCCTGTGGTATAGACAGAGTAGGAAGAGCAGTGCATAATTGTAGTCCCTGTAGTACAGACACACAGCAGGAAGGGCACTGCATAATTATAGTCCCTGTAGTATAAACACACAGTAGGAAGGGCAGTGCATAGTTATAGTCCCTGTGGTATACACATACAGCAAGGAAGGGCAGTGCATAATTATAGTCCCTGTAGTATAGACAGACAGCAGGAAGGGCAGTGCATAATTATATAGTCCCTGTAGTATAGACATCCAGCAGGAACATCAGTGCATAATTATAGTCCCTGTAGTATAGACAGACAGCAGGAAGGGCAGTGCATAATTATAGTCCCTGTAGTATGGACACACACAGCAGGAAGGGCAGTGAATAATTATAGTCCCTGTAGTATAGACAGACAGCAGGAAGGGCAGTGCATAATTATAATCCTGTTGTATAGACAGACAGCAGGAAAAGCAGTGCATAATTATAATCCCTGTTGTTATAGACACCCAGCAGGAAGGGCAGTGAATAATTATAGGCCCTGTAGGATAGACACCAGCAGGAAGGGCAGTGCATAAATATAGTACCTGTAGTATAGACACACCAGCAGGAAGGGCAGTGCATAATTATAGTCCCTGTAGTATAGACACCAGCAGGAAGGGCAGTGCATAATTATAGTACCTGTAGTATAGACACACAGCAGGAAGGGCAGTGCATAATTATAGTCCATGTAGTATCGACACACAGCATAGCAGGAAGGGCAGTGCATAATTATAGTCCCTGTAGTATCGACACACAGAAGCTAGCCAGGAAGGGCAGTGCATAATTATAGCCGTAGTAGGATAGACACAGCAGGAAGGCAGTGCATAATTATAGTACCTGTAGTATAGACACACAGCAGGAAGGGCAGTGCATAATTATAGTCCTGTAGTATCGACACACAGCATAGCAGGAAGGGCAGTGCATAATTATAGTCCCTGTAGTATCGACACACAGCATAGCAGGAAGGGTAGTGAATAATTATAGTCCCTGTAGTATCGACACACAGCAAGCAGAAGGGCAGTGCATAATATAGTCCCTGTAGTATAGACACACAGCAGGAAAGGGCAGTGCATAATTATAGTCCCTGTAGTATAGACACCACAGCGAAAGGGCAGTGCATAATGATAGTCCCTGTAGTATAGACACACAGCAGGAAGGGCAGTGCATAATGATAGTCCCTGTAGTATAGACACACAGCGGAAAAGGGCAGTGCATAATGATAGTCCCTGTAGTATAGACACACAGCGGAAAGGGCAGTGCATAATTATAGTCCCTG
>CM065731.1:66396617-66399117 GCA_033310375.1 Conus canariensis | reverse complement strand
GTTTGTTTAAGACCTAAAGTTCTGAGTCCACTATGTATATATGCAGTTGACGACGTTTGCGGTTGTCAATAATCTGCATTTGAGCATTTGTTTAGGCCTCTACTTGTTTACTTGTAACTTATCTGTCTATTTGATTGTTTACTTCCATTTCTGTGTGGTTGTGTACATATGCTCTGTTTGCATGTATATGTAGTGTGTGTGTGTGTGTGTGTGTGTGTGTGTGTGTGTGTGTGTGTGTGTGTTCTGTGTGTGTGTCTGTTGTGTGTGTGTGTGTGTGTGTGTGTGTGTGTGTGTGTGTTCTGTCTGTCTATCTGTGTGTGTGTGTGTGTGTGTGTGTGTGTGTGTGTGTGTGTTACATACGTATAAAGAGAAGTTAATTGTCGCTGGCTGTTCAAGTGAAAAATCAATGGGTTTGTTGTTTGTCATGACAATAATAAATCTAACAGTTTTAGGGAGATTTTCTTTCCGTATAAGGAAATGACGGGGGAAATGGAAAAAAAAAGATAGTATAACACAGATTCAACAGAGACAACAACAAACGGATACGCGCTTTGGAGCATAGCTGCTACAAAGCAATGAATTTCACACTACTACGCTTGGAGAGGGAGTAGGCATAGAGAAAGACAAAGCGGGGAGGGGGGCGAACTTTCGGGTATAGACAAACACACTGACTGAGAGAGAGAGAGAGAGAGAGAGAGAGAGAGAGAGAGAGAGAGAGAGAGAGGGGGGGGTCTGGGAGAGGTTATAGACACCCACCAGAAAACGAGGACGTGGTGGGGGCAACAACAACAACAACAACAACAACAACAGCAATAACAACGACGATGATAACATAAAAATCCTTCATTTTACCATCGAATTTATTGGCTGATTAATGAACAAACATACTAATGGATTCACCAACGAATGGATGGATGGATGAATTGATATATAAGCTTACAATCTGTACTTTTCAATAAATCAGTTGAAATATCTGATCACCCAAGAATACACATTTGATTAAACTAAGTAATATCAGTCAAAATTTCAGATTTACACCAGATAACATTTCTAATGAAATCAGTTACCATTTCTAGTGTAGTACGCTCGTGAAGATCTCCGAGGTAGGTCTTTTGCGCTGCCGTATCGGTGTCTGTATTATCCAGAACCGCGACACGCTAGAAAACCACACATGACACAAACCTGTAGATCCCATAATCTTGTCAGTCGTCCGGTATTGAAGAGACCAAAGAGAAAAAAGGAAACAAAATAGATATAAAGAAAGGGAGGGGGAAAAAAAAGAGAAGAAGGGTAAGATACAGATTTTCTCAGCTTCTCCATTGAAAAATATTATCTAGGCCTTGTCGTTTTGTTTGTTTTGTTTTTTGAAGAGAGGAAGGGGTGGGGGTGACTGGATAATGCAGAAAAGCAAGTTAGTGTACCCCCGCTTCCTTTCACCCCCTTCCCGCTCCTGCCACCCAGTCCCCTATTCTGTAAACAGACCTTGATACAAACGAGCTTGTTGAGATTCAGTTCACCATGAGTTCAGGGCAGAAGGACCCAAAAGCCTGCCCCCACCCCACCCACCCACCCCCATCCCCCGACCCACTACCCTCTGTATTTTATCAAAATCGACAGAGCATGACGATGATAACAAGGGTATTGTGGTGTTCTGTTTTGATTTAAGATGACACGACTGAGTTGTCGTCAGTCTTCGTTTCTTTTCCTATCACGACGGTTAACAGGCCCGAGAGATGCAGCCACCTGCGAAGCGTGGATTAGAATGGTGGGGCAACACTTAAAAAGTCTGGTCCGTGGCGGGGGATGAGATTTGGCTGTATGGTCTCTGTCTACCTTTTTGAGCCCAGAACAGGTTCATTAACACCGGGTTGGGGTCGGGAGGGGTCGAAAATTTCTGCGATGCTAATGGTTTTTATGTGGTTCAAATCTGCTACCGCCTGTACAGTCGTCAATACCTGACCTGTTAGCTTATCCACCATGAAGGTTAGTTGTTTATGTTATTAGGCCGGATTACCTATCAACACAGCTTCAGAAACTAGCAGTTTCATCGGCTGTGTCGCAAGCAGATTTGTCCAAAATCACGATTTGTCGAAAAGTCCGATTTGAACATAATTATTAGAAAGGCATTATGTTTGAGCTTTGTGTGTGTGTTGTGTTGTGTGTGTGAGTGTGGTGTGTGTGTGTGTGTGTGTGTGTGTGTGTGTGTGTGTGTGTGTGTGTGTGTGTGTGTGTGTGTGGTGTGTGTGTGTGTGTGTGTTTCTATCTGTCTGTCAGTTTGTCTGTGTGAACTGATAACTAACCAGAGAGAGAGAGAGAGAGAGAGAGAGAGAGAGAGAGAGAGAGAGAGAGAGAGAGCAGTGCCATGTTTCAGTTTGAAGTCTAGTCGACCATGGGGGCCTTATCAGGGCTCGCTACGGTCAAGTTCAAAACAGAACTTTGTACGAATTAAAACCCATAGACTGAATTTCACATCCAGCCGTCAGGGAAGAGAATGATCCAA
>CM065731.1:66386617-66389117 GCA_033310375.1 Conus canariensis | reverse complement strand
GGTATATCTGGAGAAAACTGCGTTGGGAGCGCCTGACTGCAAAACTGACGAAAATCTACAGAAACACCTGTTTTGCAAGCGAGTGAAACAAAAAAGAGCAAAACCAAACCAAACAAATCAAACCAAAACAAAACTTGAAATAGCATCTGTGAAAGAGACGCAGTCTTCAGCGCACAGGGATGGCGTTATTGCGTTCAAGGCTTGCGTGCCTCTGTGGGAGGTTGTTTGCGTTGTGTGTCGCTCTCTGCCAGCCAAAGTCTGGTATGTTTAAAAAAGAAAAAAAGAAGCATTGGAGGCTAGATATTCAATCCAGTTTAGTGATGAACTGGTTTTGTGTGTGTGTTGTGTGTGTGTGTGTGTTGTGTGGTGTGTTGTGTGTGTGTGTGTGTGTCTTTTTTTTTTTCTTTTTTTTTTTTGTCCCACCTTCCGATGAGCTCGGCCGTCAGCGGAAGTGTCCAGCAGGCACAGATCTCGTCCTGATCTCTCATGGAAGGGGCCTCTCCGGAGTACAAACCCTTGCCGTGAAGTCCTCCTGTGGAGCAGGGACAGGGTGGAGAGGGCACCTGCAGTCTTGACCTCTGGCACATGTGACAGGTCAGCCTGTAGCGCCCGGCGCGGAGCCTCTTTGCTGTTCTCTGATCCGCGGGTGGCAGTCGTGTCTGGACCATCGTTGGCGTTGAGTGTGACCTTCGCCTTTTGCTGTAGCTGATGCTGTTGCAGAGTTGCTCTCCTCCAGCCCCGTCCTTCGCCAGGTGATCAGCCTGCTCAGGCATTCCCAGGTCCTTTGCAGGAGGGTCAGGATCCACTGTAGCACCAGTCTCCACAGAGGACAGAATACATGGAACTAGGAAAGGGTAGAGGAATTTTTTTCTAACAATAACGTTTATTTGAACAAGATTTTAGACAAGTAGAGATGAGTAGGAAAGAATTTTTTTTTTTAAGGCAGGAAAACGAAGAAGATACTGACAAACATGAAAAGGTAGGGGAAAGCAGAAAAGAAAAGGAAGCAAAAGGTCAGAAAAGCTAGCATGAGTAGGGAAAAAATAGGAACAGTTTGCGTAAGTAGTCGGGGGCGGGGGGGGGGGGGGGGGGGGGGGGGGTGTAGGGGGGGGGGGGGGGGGCGGGGAAGCAGAGGTCGGAAATGGTACAGCCTGTGGAAAAGACCAGAGAGGGTTAGAAGGTACCAACAATCGCAAAAGGCAGCGCAAGTCGGGAAGGGAAGAAAAGGGTGGAACAGGTAGCTAAAGAAGGAAGAAGGTGAAAAGAATAGGTAGAGGAAGCAGAAGTTCAGAAAAAAAAATAGAGTAAGTAGGAAAAGGACGGAGAGGTAGGAAAAGGAAGCGTAAACAGGAAACTTTAAGGCTCTAGAAACCCCAAAAGGACGGAGAGGTAGGAAAAGGAAGCGTAAACAGGAAACTTCAAGGCTCTAGAAACCCCAAAAGGACGGAGAGGTAGGAAAAGGAAGCGTAAACAGGAAACTTCAAGGCTCTAGAAACCCCAAAAGGACGGAGAGGTAGGAAAAGGAAGCGTAAACAGGAAACTTTAAGGCTCTAGAAACCCCAAAAGGACGGAGAGGTAGGAAAAGGAAGCGTAAACAGGAAACTTCAAGGCTCTAGAAACCCCAAAAGGACGGAGAGGTAGGAAAAGGAAGCGTAAACAGGAAACTTTAAGGCTCTAGAAACCCCAAAAGGACGGAGAGGTAGGAAAAGGAAGCGTAAACAGGAAACTTCAAGGCTCTAGAAACCCCAAAAGGACGGAGAGGTAGGAAAAGGAAGCGTAAACAGGAAACTTCAAGGCTCTAGAAACCCCCAAAAATTTTAAAAAGCAGGAGAAGAGAGAGAAGCAGGAAAAGGGTGACAAGAAAAGGCAGGGGGCACCGGCGAGGGGTGAGTTAGAAAAAAAAAAAAAACCCCAGACGCTAGGAAAAGCAGGAAGCAGTTGAAAAGGAAAGAAAAGAAACATCAACGACAACCCACAGACCATCTTAAAAAGCTTCCGGCTGATGGGACGTTAATATCACCACCCGCTGTAAGAAAAGGGGAAAAACCAGAGGAGCATCGGAGACCAAGATTGGACGAAGTGAGGATCGAGCAAGTTGGGAAGAAAATAATAAATGAGTGAAACGTGAAGGTAGGGATGAGGGAATTTGGGGGAGAGGGGAGGGGGGGGAGGGGTAGTGGGGGGGGGGGGGGAGCAGAAAGAGGTAACACGAAAGCAGAAAACCTGTCAACTAAAGATAGAACAAAGTACAGACAAGCAAAGAAGGCGTGGTGAAGTTGGGAGAAGCGAGGCGGGATGAACGCATCTCTGCCGCTCGGATTGTGCCGAGGCTGGGCGGGGGACAGCGTCAATAGTGTCGTCGTCAGCTGGGACAGCAGTTGCCGTATAATCAGGTTGTGCGATCTCACAGTCAACAGCACGGCATGCTGACAGTCCCCTACAAATGAAGCCCCTGGAAAACGTCCACGTGGCCACGTGTATTATTTCATCATGACAATGA
>CM065731.1:66374117-66381617 GCA_033310375.1 Conus canariensis | reverse complement strand
TCAACAACGTGTGTGTGTGTGTGTGGTGTGTGTGAGTGTGTGAGTGTGTGTGTGTGTGTGTGTGTGTGTGTGCCGTGGTTGTGGTGGGAGGGACAGAGAGGGGGGGGGGGGGGGGCGGGAGACAGAGACAGGCAGAGAAAAGAGCAGCAGAGATGGCAACAGAGAGAGGGGTTAGGTGACAGAGAAGAGGGGAGGGAGCGGCGAAGGTGTGTGTGTGTGTGTGTGGTGTGTGTGTGGTGGTGTGTGGGGTGTGTGTGTGTTTAGATGATAAGAGGAGTGAGAAGGCTTGATCAGGTAACGTGTATGTGCGATTGCGCGCAGTGCGTTGTGTGTGTGTGTGTGTATGTGTGTGGTGTGTGATGTGTGTGTGTGTGTGTGTGTTGTGTGTGGTGTGTGTGTGTGTGTTGTGCCGTGTGTATGTGTGTGGGAGAGGGACAGAGAGAGGGGGGGAGGGGGGGGGACAGAGACAGAGACAGGCAGAGAAAAGAGCAGGCAGGCAGACTGGCAAACTAGAGAGAGGGGTTAGGGTGACAGAGAGGAGGGGGGGAGAGAGAGAGGGAAGGTGTGTGTGTGGGGGGGGGGGGGGGGCAGGGAGGGAATGGGAGGGAGGCAATGTTGAAGGGGGTGGGGAAGATGATTATAGACATAAAGGTTCTGTTACATGACTATGGTCTTTTTCTTTTATTTCTTACATGACCTTTTGGAACAGATACCGACACGCCGGGCAAAGAAACAGATAAACCAACAGGAAGAAAGAAAACAACGAACATGACCAAAAAGAAATAATGGGAGGGGGGGGGAGGAGAGAGAGAAGAAGGGCAGAAAAATATGTGAGCAAAGAAGATAGTATTGCATTACGGTTACTGAGAAACGTATGTTCAGGGGTGGGAAGGGGGAGGGGGCTAGAGAAAATAGAACTAGAAAAAAAAAGGAAATTAAAAAAAAAGGCAAAAAAAGCAAACAAACCGAAGAAATTTACACAGAATAAACTGTGTTTTATGTGAAAATATCACGGACATGCATGGTATGGCGGGTGAGGGGAGGGAGGGGGGGGGCGGCGGGCTAGAGAAAATAGAATATAGATTTTAAAAAAAAAAAAAAGGAAATGAAGAAACAAGCCAACAAAACGAAGTAAGGTACACAGAATAAACTGTGTTTTATGGGAAATATCACGGACATGCCATGCATACCTTGCAAAAGGAAAAGAAGAAAAAAAAAAAAAGATTTTTGCTAATAACAGACGAATGGTCAGAAGAAAAAAGAAATAATGTATTTGGCAACAACCACAGCTGACGTGCCATAACTTTGGAGTGTATAGATGTATAATACATAATCCATAAAAAGCAGTTACTCCGAGTGTTGCCTAAACCCAGCCGACTTTCTGCGTATCCGCTATAACCGTTAGCCATGACTCTGAGGTCAGACGAACAAAGCGACAAACGCGTGTGAAACGATAACCTCATTGGTGGACTGAGAGATGTCAAACCTGAAGAGCACACACACACACACACACACACACACACACACACACACACACACACACACACACACACCACACGATCACACACACACACACACACACACACACACACACACACACACACACACACACACACACACCCGAGTTGCACGCACTAAACGCGAGTTCTCTCCCTTGTTTACCCAACGCTGAGTTGAAACGCTTGAGACCTAATAAAGCTCTCACTGACGTGCATTTTGGGCACCATAACGCACAAAATGCCGCTTTGAAAATGTTAGGCGTCAGTTAACTTGTCATAGTTGGGGGGGGGGGGGGGGGGGGGGGGGGATAGCAGTTACGTAATCCTTTGAAATTCTGCTCTACGCGGAAATCCTGCCGTATGCGTAACCACTGTAGATCCAAGTGTGCTGCATTAGCCTGCAAATCATGGACTGTTTGTTCGTTTCTTTGTTTGTCTGTTTTTGAATAAACGTAAAATCGAAAGAGATGCCGTTAATTTCTTGATACAGTCCAGCACAGATAGCAGTACGTCTCAAGAGTCTTGACGATGCTGTTTTGAGAAGCATGAAGACAAAGTCATGTCTGATCAAGAGTTTTTTGTTACGATGCGTATTTGAGATTTTTGAGAAGCATAAAGACAAAGTCATGTCTGATCAAGAGTCTTGACGATGCTGTTTGAGAAGCATGAAGGCAAAGTCATGTCTGATCAAGAGTCTTGACGATGCTGTTTGAGAAGCATGAAGACAAAGTCATGTCTGATCAAGAGTCTTGACGATGCTGTTTTGAGAAGCATGAAGACAAAGTCATGTCTGATCAAGAGTCTTGACGATGCTGTTTTGAGAAGCATGAAGACAAAGTCATGTCTGATCAAGAGTCTTGACGATGCTGTTTTGAGAAGCATGAAGACAAAGTCATGTCTGATCAAGAGTCTTGACGATGCTGTTTTGAGAAGCATGAAGACAAAGTCATGTCTGATCAAGAGTCTTGACGATGCTGTTTTGAGAAGCATGAAGACAAAGTCATGTCTGATCAAGAGTCTTGACGATGCTGTTTTGAGAAGCATGAAGACAAAGTCATGTCTGATCAAGAGTCTTGACGATGCTGTTTTGAGAAGCATGAAGACAAAGTCATGTCTGATCAAGAGTCTTGACGATGCTGTTTGGAGAAGCATGAAGACAAAGTCATGTCTGATCAAGAGTCTTGACGATGCTGTTTTGAGAAGCATGAAGACAAAGTCATGTCTGATCACTTACTGTTTTTAGGATGAAGCACATGCAGTTCTCGATCCTGTGACATAGACTTCAGTCATGAAAACAACAACAACAACAACAGCAGCAGCACAACAAAACAACAACATAAACATAAGCATAAGCATGTGTGTCTCTATTTGACGCCAGGAGCACAGACACAATCAGCCGTGTCTCCCTGATGAGTCCGATCCAGCGGACGAAAGGCCTAGGAGCAGGCAATACAAACAGAGAGGGATTGCGATGGTTCCCCCATGCTGCTAGTGAAAAGCTTTCATATTTTTTTATATATTTTCTTAATTTCATGTTCCCATTTCCCTCATCTTCAACACACACCCTCCCCCCCCCCCCCCCCCCCCCCCCCCCCTCCCCCCCCCTAAGTTCAAATCTTCGCCAAGTCATTACTGTGATGACGGAGGGGTTGTTGTGCATGCGCTTGTTTTTTCCCCACAATTAGATTGTTCGTCTTTGTATGTGTCTGACTTTATTCAAGTTTAAAATGTCGTGCCAGACTTGAGTAAAAGTTACTCTGAGTTAAGTTCTCTTATGGGAGCAAGAGTTACCCTACTTGTTTATTGTTTACTGTTCCCTGCCTCGTTTCATTTCCAATTTTATAAACATAAACAACAACATCAACACTCCCATCTGGTCGATTTTGCTCTCATTGAAAGTGTTCAGTTCCATGTCGTTCTCTCCGCTTTTTTTTTTTCTTGCTAAGTATTGTCCCTTCTTTTCTTCAGCAACTCTGACCTCTTCAAAGCAAAGGCTTTATTTGTTTATCATCCATTCTTCTGTGACGTGAAGTACTATCGACCTGCCCGTTGTTATTGGCATTTACGCTGGCCTTGGTCAGAGGATTAAACGTAGGTCGTGAACTCGCACAATGCACGCGCGTGCGACAGATGCGCACAAATACTTCTGCTTGGAATGCAGGTCACATACGTAGATTCATTGATTCTTTCTCCCCCTCAGTCTAGCCTCTTCAACTTTTTCCGTCGTTCGCATTCTGCCTACACCTTTTTGATGATGGCTTTCGTCTTTGCGCAGGTTTTCGAGTGTGTTAAAGAAGTTGGCGTCGAATCTCACCTGTTATTGTATGAAAGACCAAAGATCGTATAAAGAGAGTATATTAGGGAATCTTTGGAAAGACCTTCAATCGTATGAAGTAGAAATTCCTATATAAAGTGTCTTGTTCGTATGCCTGTGTTGTCAGTCTGTTCTTCAGTTTCTCACTAAATACATACACACACATACATACATACATACATACATACATACATCATACATACAAAGCAATAACAAAAACAATGTTACGTGACCGAAACGGACCGCAATAACAAGCCAAAATACTCACAATCTCACAAGAACAAGGTACACAGTAACGCTTATTTGAATAGACAAGACAAAACAGATAAGTAAAATTTCAACAGATACGTCTTCGTCAGTAGTTGCAAACAACAAACATCAAACAACATAAAATACAATAAACAACAGACATCAATAAAATACAATCAACAACAAACATCAATAAAATACAATCAACAACAAACATTAAAAAAAATACAATAAACAACAAACATCAATAAAATACAGTAAACGATACTCCCCAGATCACAGGCAACAAGGATTTTTTTTCCAGATCAGACCGAACTTTAGACATCATAAAACTTTTTTTCTTCACATTAAACTGCAAAGTCGATGACCGTCTGCGATTATTCTGTGCCCTGAAGCAACTTTGAAGAGCTAAATATAAAGCACATTTCTATGTTTAGAATGTTGTGTCATAAACGTGTAATATACAGTTTGCGTTGTATGTGTTTGATAGTTCAATAACTGTAATAACATGTTAAAAGAAATAATGGCGAAGAGTATTCGGGACATAATCTGCGACAATGATTGTTTTAGTAAAGCAGAAGAAAAGAAAAGAAAAAAAAAGGCAGGAAATATATCATGGTGGAAGCGACTGTGTTTCTAAAATTGAGGAAGATAGGCATATATGCTGTCAATTTTTAACATATTTGATTCACTTACTTATGTTCAGCCATCTTTTTCTATTTGGTGTGTAGATGATTGTACGACTATAGGCCTACATTTTATTTACGACTTCTCTTATTAAGCCAGTGTTGAAATATGCACCATTTGCTGCTCGCTAAATTAAATGTCTGGTTTTAAACATTAATGACACAAAAATCAAACAAAACAAAAAAAAACATGAAAAAGAGTAGGCTACGTCCTACAAAATATGTAGCTGTTGACAGAAAACAAAAGAACTTTGTTTTGTTAGAGAGAGAGAGAGAGAGAGAGAGAGAGAGAGAGAGAGGAGAGAGAGAGAGAGAGAGAGAGATCGTTTGCAGCACAAACAGAAAAAAATTATAAGGTCTTGTTTTTTTATTGGCAGGATACCAGAGGAACTGAGCAGTAGAAAATACAGGATGGGAGTATTAGGCTACCAAAGGCCAAACACACGAGCTACTACAAACTGACATACATATTTAAACACATCAATGCATATCTATTTTCAAATGAATACAGAACGCTCTCTCTCTCTCTCTCTCTCTCTCTCTCTCTCTCTCTCTCTCTCTCTCTCTCTCTCTCTCTCTCTCTCTCTCTCTCTCTCCAGGAAGCTTCCTGGGACTGAAGTCTCGCGGGAACGGGAACGGGAAGTCTGGCATGGCGGCTGCTGAGAAGGAGGGGGAGGAAGCCTCAGGTGACGTGTTTGAGGGGCAGGGCGGAGACCAGGTGGACGCCAGCAAAGTGTTCGAGGAAATGATGATGCACAACGACTGCAGAGGGGTCTTCCAAGAGTAAGTGCGATGATGATGATGATGATGATGATGATGATGATGATGATGATGGTGGTGGTGGTGAGGGTGATGATGATGATGATGATGATGATGATGAAGAAGAAGATGAGGATGATGATGATGACGACGATGATGATGACGACGACGACGACGACGACGATGACAATGATAATGATGATGATGACGATGATGATCATGACGATGATGATGATGACGACGATGACGATGACGACGACGACGACGTCGACAACGACGACGACGACAACGACGACGATGATGATGATGATGATGATGATGACAATGACGATGATGATGATGATGATGACGACGACGATGACGATGTTGATGATAATAATGATGATGATGACGATGATAACAATAACGATGATAATGATGATGATGATGATGATGACGATGACGACGAAAGTATGATGGCGTGGCAGTGAGGACGTGGTGAAGGCTATGAGGATGAAGCTACGCACAGAGGAGCCAGATCTGGTGACCACGTTTGATGATGATGATGATGATGATGATGATGGTGATGCTGATGACGATGATGATGATGATGATGATGATGATGATGACGACGACGTGGCAGTGAGGACGTGGTGAAGGCTATGCGGATGAAGCTACACACAGAGGAGCCAGATCCGGTGACTACGTTTGATGATGATGATGATGATGATGACGACGAAGTTGATGATGATGATGACAATGATGATGATGATGATATGATGATGATGATGACGTGGCAGTGAGGACGTGGTGAAGGCTATGTGGATGAAGCTACACACAGAGGAGCCAGATCTGGTGACCACGTTCGAAGATTTCCTGGGCAGGACCGCCTCAGAGATCAAGAAGTCTCGCGGAGAGTTCTTCACCCTGGAGGGCATTCTGAAAAGGTGGGTCCCCCCCCCCTCTCTCTCTCTTCTCTCTCTCTCTCTCTTCTCCCCCCCCCCCCCCCCCTCTCTCTCTCTCACTCCCCCCCCTCTCTCTCTCTTCCCCTCTCTCTCTCGCTCTGCGTGGTTGCGTGTGTGCCTGTGACTTTTGTTTTCTTTCTTTCTTTCTTTCTGCGTACGCAGGCTGATACTCCTGCAGACACTCCCTATATAGACAGGCAGTGGAGTTTTGTGTGTATGACCGTTTTTTTTTTTTTATCCCGCCATTAAGGCAGCCATACTCCATCTTCGGGGAATGTGCCTGTGACGATTGTGGTCTCTGTCAGTCTGCAAGCGTGTCCGTTGTATTCATGCATGCATATGAACACTCTCCAATATGCTATTCATGCCTCGCAGCTTTCAGGACGGGGCATGCATTTGTGCAGAAAAAAAAAAAAAACAATACAGGCTGGTCTGTAGAAAATCGATTGACCTGTCATAACATCTCTCCTACCCTCTTCTCCCCACCCACCACCTCCAGACCCCCCACCCACCCACCCCCACCCCCCACCCACCCACCCCACCCCCCACACCATCCTTCCCTTCCCTCCAACCCCTCACACCTCTTCTCCCGTCGCGCGTGTTATTGTTAGTTTGTCACTAAATCAGGTAGGACTTGTGGTAAGCTGCAGAATGTACTGATGTCCAATCCACACGATACTGACGGTAGGTTAGGTCCGGCCCGCTTCATTACTGCCGGCAGTGGACCACCGCGACAGTGATGAAATGAATTTCCTAACGAGTGGAGGCTTTTAACATTTTTTTTCCGCCTAGACCTCCAGATCTGTGTATATAATGTGAGGTGCAGAGGCAAACAGTCTGTGATGACCATAGGCCTACCTGTCCTACTAACAAAGAAGTAAAGAATGTCCCATGCTTTTTTTTTACATGTTCTTTCTTTCTTTCTTTCTGCGTACACAGGCTGATACTCCTGCGGACACTCCCTGTATAGACAGGCAGTGGAGTTTTGTGTGTATGACCGTTTTTTATCCCGCCATTAAGGCAGCCATACTCCATCTTCGGGGAAGGTG
>CM065731.1:66346617-66369117 GCA_033310375.1 Conus canariensis | reverse complement strand
CTGCCTCACCCAGCCCGTTCTCCCGACCTTAACCCAATAGAGCATTTCTGGGATGCCCTTCAGAGGCAGTTTGAACCAGAAGAGAGAGAAAAACGTCGAAGGAAAAAAAGCATTTTAAGTGAAATACAGCTTTGATTAAGTTTTTTTTCTCCATTTGTACAAGCGTGTTCCCCCCCCCCCCCCCCCCCCCCCCCCCCCCCCCCTTTTTTTTTTTTTTTAACTGTTATACTGTTAACTTCGGAAGAGTGGGGAGAAAATCATTACAACTTACTTTCTTCTCCTTAGCCTTTCCATCATATTCAAATAATCTTCGCAGTGAGTTGAATTTAACATCACAAAGCCATACTTTGTCAGTTTGGGAGAACGAAAAATGGTAAACTATCATCCGTTTATGTTATAGATAATTGATCAATATGGATGTCAAGTAAAAATTAAACTCTGCTAAGTTATAGGTGATTTTAGCTATATGTTCTTCGATCTTGTATCTAATACTAAGTTGAAAATAAATCTGGAACATTTTTTTCCATTTTGCATCGATAGATATACATCTTTGCAAAATTAGTATAAACTCTAAGGCAGAATCTATTTTTAAGTTTTCATCCACACCAACAATTGCCAGTTTACATGAAATTCTTATGTCATGAATGTGTTCACATTTTTCTTGCAATGAACGTTCGACAGATTTCCAGAAAACTTGTACATATTTGCAGCCCATAAGAAGTATTGCACGGCATCTTGTTCTTCATTACAGCATGAACATTGAACCATATCAGTTACACCCATTTCATTCTGAACAATATTAGTCGCAATAATTTGATGGATAATTCTTATTTGTAGCCATTTAAGTTTCACATCTTTGATTTTACTGATTTAAAAAAAAAAAAACACCTTTCTCCAGGAAACGTTCAAATTCATATCCGCTGACCACTTTGAACTGCAATTAGGTTTATTAATGTCAAGTGTGTAGTATTCATAATATCCTTTTGCACCTTAATTTGCATTAGTTATGGTTTTTAATGAGTTAAGCATGCCTTGAGTGAAATTAGTATTATCATTTATCTGAATTCCGCAATTTTTAATACATGTTCTTATTGAAGAAATCCAGCCATTATACGTGATAAGAATTACTGGTAAATGTGTACTGGCTACAAATTCTTCATGTCTGAAAAATTCCCCATTATCTTTCAGAACATTCCTGATGGAGTATATATCCCTTTCTCTATTAGCCTAATTTGCTTGGTAACAGCGTTTCCTACTGTTATTTTTTTCGGTATGAAAAAAAAAAATCGGGAGATGTTCTTTTGATCAATTATCAGTCTAGCATTAAAAGCTGGCTCAAATTTAAGTTAGGCCTGAAAACGCTTACATGGAATATTATAGTATTTCAGTGCAAAATCCTAATTGTGGTGTGTGACCCGTTGATCCATTCACAACGACACCGCACTGTCACCGTTGTCTGAAGCGGATCCTACGTCCCCTGCTTTGTGAGGGAAAAAAAAAAAAAAAAAAAAAAGGCTGTTTATGATAGCTGAAACAGGACCTGATCATTATCATAGCTTGAGAGCACATCCCTTACACTGATCTGGTAACAAGCCAGCGTGTTACGTGAGCTCCACGCCGGATCCGGCTTCGGTCTTGAATGTGTCACGTCACACCACCAGACTAACAGATAACTCTCGAGAGCTGTGGTATTGCACATGATTGATGGAGGGTGGGTATTTTCGTATGCGGAGTTGGTGGTCATATACCCTAAAGGATGTCTGCCCAGCTCTCAAAGGATGTTATCGTTGTCTTTAATAATATACGGAGGGCCGAGAAAGGGTGTGTGTGTGTGGTGTGGGGGGGGGGGGGGGGGGGTGGGGGGGGAGAGTGGAGTGGAGGATGGGGGATAGGGGGTAGAGGGTACGAGGGGTTGAGAGTATGAAGATGAGCGCAGAGCGGGTCTGGGCCGGCAGTGCATGTCGATGGAACTCGGTCACACTCCACTCCAGGCACAAACGACAGGCAGAAAATGCATAGCTGTAGTATAATAATCAGTTCATAGCCTTAGACACTTGGCTCTCATGGCATCGATTGGGGTTCTGGGCAACATGGTCGGTAGTATTTCCACCCAGGGCTGAGAGACTTCAAGGTTTGTTAAGATGGGGGGGGGGGGGGGGGGGGGGGGGGGATCAAAGCATCAGTGAGTCTTCATTTTTCGGTTTATTTAACCTTTTTCTTTACTTTTAAGCTTTATTCATTTCCTATCCCTACACTGCGTATTGTTCCACGATTTTATAGAGATTGTTTTTTTTTTTGTTTTTGTTTTGTTTTTTGTTAAATTCCATTTTAAATCAATCATTAGTTCGTAGCTTTAAATGCACCCAGCTGTAATCAGATAAAATTACGAGATGTACCAGTTTATGTAGGCCTTCTAGACTGTCTCTAGAGACCAAAAAAATCGAAGCTGATCAATCACTAGTTTTCATATTGATATGAAGTCATTATTTAAGACATTATCATTGTAATAGCCTATATGTCAATCACCACCATCTGAATCTCTCTCTCTCTCTCACTCACACACACACACACACACACACACACGCGCGCGCGCGACTGGGTGGGAAAAAAAACAAACAAACATGTATAATTTGCTTATTCTATTACCCTGGAAAATAAAAATTCGTTCTCTCTCTCTCTCTCTCTCTCTCTCTCTCTCTCTCTCTCTCTCTCTCTCTCTCTCTCTCTCTCTCTCATTTCTTAACGTTATCAGCTTTACATAATTTTTTTTTATGCCCGTCTTCACCCTTTCCCCCTTCCCTGCACCCTTTCCTCCCTCTCCCTTCAATACATCTAGCCGGCTAATTTTGTTCCACGCGGACACGATGGTAGAGATTTTTTTAAGTCATAAAGTAAATCGTCAGCAGTCGACACCTCCCCACTTTCCCTTCCCCACTCTCTCTTGCTGCTGTATCGCAGATAAGGTAAGGTAAGGTAATGTTGCTTATAGCCCAGCTGACCGCAAAGGGCCATATCAGGGCTTTCACCACGTTAAAATCAACTCACAAGTCTTCACACATTTCTTTAAAATACACATTCTAAAAACGCACCAGAAACTTCGTTAACAATTTTTCTTCCGTAAAATCTTAGATCAGATGAAAAATGTTATCTCTTTTAACTCAAAGATCACGTCAGGTGGGACATCTGTGAACAAAGTTTTCATGGAGTCTGCTGTAAAGTGTTTATGTCTCAAACCATACAAGTCCCAACACTCTAAAAGAATGTTTCACTGTGAGTGGTACGTGACATGGAATGCACCACGGAGCTTCTTCACCTTTTAAAAGATAAGAATGGGTGTGAAACGAGTGGCCTGTATGCAAACGGCAGAAGACTGTTCCTTCTTCATGGCCGCCTGGGGAACATGGTTAAAAACTCTTTCAGGTCTGGACGGATTTTAAATCGTTTGTTATCCGTCTGCGAGTTCCATTCCTCTTGCCAGAGGTCTTTGACATAAGCCTGGGTTTTGCATTGCAGATAACGTTGCTGTCAGGCCTCCATATCTGATAGTGGTGTGATGCTGATGGATGGCAGGAGTATGTAGGTCTGTCTTGCCTCCAATGCCGCAACAAAGGAGGCTGGCAGTCTTCTTCACTCCCTCCCGCGATTTTTTTTATTTTTTTTTTTTGTAGTATATATATATATATATATATAGTTCAGACATATGACGTACTTGACAAACCGCATACCATCACACACAAGCCTGAAGACCTCTTAAGATCTGAGAGACTGTCATCTTTGATCTAAACCGCAGTGTGTGTGTGTGTGTGTGTGTGTGTGTGTGTGTGTGTGTGTGTGTGTGTATGTGTGTGTGTGTTTTGAGTTATAATTAGTATTTTATCATGTTTCTGTAATATGCGCTTTGGGATCTCGCGAGGTAAAGCGCTCTATAAATATCCTTTTACATTACATTAGTTCATACAGCACGTGTTGAGGAGTCTTTGTCTTCTTCTAACCCAGACAACTCAACTCCCCTTCCATGATAATTTTCATTGGATAACATGTTCCACTGGCAACCCGTTGATCACACCGCCCCCAGAAACATGATGGTTTAGTTTAACCCTCTGAAAGGAGAGAACCACCCCTGAATAAAGTAGACGGATGTACGATATGCCAAAAGACTGAAAACAGTATTTTGCGGTGTGTAAAACTCAACACAGAGAGGGGAATGTTGATCTCCCCTATTACTACACTGAGATCCTGTGTCAAGTTCCACGGATTGGCCCAGAAGACAAACATTGGGTCCATAATTATCTTACTCGGCAACTGGCCCAGCGCAGGAACAAGAAGAATCCATGCCACTAAGTGGCCATGTGAACAACTGACATCCCAGCAGGCCCGACCTCTAGTGGTGACGTCAACAAACAGGGGAGAGAGAGAGAGAGAGAGAGAGAGAGAGAGAGAGAGAGAGAGAGAGATGATGATGATGATGATGATGGTATTTATTTCCAAGGGTAACAGATAAGCAAAACACATGCTTTTTTTTTTTTCATTCGGCCCTTGCCCCGCTAAGGGACTGACTAAGCATGACTAGCGACAAAAAATTAGAAAACTTGTAACAAACACACATATATTCACAAATGCATTAAAAGTTGATGAGTTGTTCTTCCATTAACATTTAAGGCGTAGATGACTTTAAAGGGGAAAAAGCGATTGAAACAACAAACAAGAATAAAGAAATTGATTTCAAAGAAGAAAAAAATCAGCACGTACAGACATAGAATAAGCGATCCTCCTATCGAAGGAGAGAGAGAGAGAGAGAGAGAGAGAGAGAGAGAGAGTTACATTCCTTTTGTAAAATATTAACATACAACAAGCTGCTAAGGATGATAATTAGACAACTACAATGCATCAGTAATATCAACATTTTTTTTTCTTTTACATTTAGGCCTACATGATGTTGTTACAAGGCAAGACGAGAACGAACAGTACTAGAGAGAGAGAGAGAGAGAGAGAGAGAGAGAGAGAGAGAGAGAGAAGGAGATCTATGCACCTATTCTAGGGGGAAACACAAAAACGAGCTAAATCCTCGTTTATTAACCATTGGACTCTACTTCAGATCAGTGAGACTGTTCAACCACTATTTATGATGAAATAACGTGAGAAGAGGCCGGCCATGCGAGGCCAGACTGAATCGTTGAGAAAACCCTAAATATCCTATGTATTTAAATCATTTATGCAAAAGTAAATCTTTGAGAAAACCCTAAATATCCTATGTATTTAAATCATTTATGCAAAAGTAAATCTTTGAGAAAACCCTAAATATCCTATGTATCTAAATCATTCATGGAAAAGTAAATTTCTGTGTGCCAAATTGTTCTTAACTTTGCGTCAGTCTATTTGTTGTTCGTACATCATTCCACGTGCGATCCTATTTCCTAATTCTATCAACTGAAACATCTCAAGGTACATAAGCTTAAGGTGAGTTACACCTGAATCTTTCTCGGTATTTTCAACAGTCCTAGGGAAACTGAATTGGAAATGTCTTTCGATGATACACACGGGAAAGTTGCTCCTTCCACCACTAGTTAGAGAAAGAATGGAGAAGACTTTTAATCTGAAAAAACTGCGCTGTAATTCTGATGGAGAACACACTCAAAGTCCGTCCCCTAAGGGTCCACACCTTCCATCCCTACTCCTTACCGTGAAATTGTCGGTTTGGCAAACATCCAGATTGATTCTTTTCCAGTGAACTGAATCCGATAACATCCGCCACATTTACGAACTGGCGGGGAAAGGTTGTGTGTGTGTGTGTGTGTGTGTGTGTGTGTGTGTGTGTGTGTGTGTGTGTGTGTGTGTGGGGTGTGGGGTGGCGGGATTGGGAGGATGGGCAGGTTCAGCAGTTTTCCACCCACCATATTATCTCCCTTAGCCCCATCCAGGGGTCCCTCTGTACTCCGAACCCCCATCCCCCCCATCCCACACACACATACATATACACCCAACAACGCGCGCGCATGCGCGCACGCGCGCGCACCACCACACACATACACACACACACACCACACACACACACACACACACACACACAACACACACACACACACACTTCCGCCGCCGCATCACACCAGCAGCCACCACCACTCCTCCACGGTTTTTCACACACACACACACACACACACACACACACACACACACACACACACACACACACTTCCCGCGCACGCATCATCCCAGCGCCACCACCACTGCCTCAAGGTCTCTCTCTATCACACACACACACACACACACACACACACACACACACACACACACACACACACCACCACCACCACCACCACCACCACAGATCACACACACACACACACACACACACTCTCTCTCTCTCTCTCTCTCTCTCTCACTCTCTCTCACACACACACACACACCGCGCGCGCGCGCGCGCGCACACACCACACACACACACACACACATACCCTGCACGAGCATCCCCTCCCCCATCCACTCCACCACCACACCACTACCACCACCGCCGCTACCACCACCTCCAAGATCTCACACACACACACTCTCTCTCTCTCTGTCTCTCACCACACACACACACACACACACACACACGCGCGCGCGCGCGCGCGCGCACACACACACATACCCTGCACGAGCATCCCCTCCCCATCCACTCCACCACCACCACCACTACCACCACCGCCGCTACCACCACTTCCAAGATCTCACATACACACACACACACACACACGCGCGCGCGCGCGCGCGCGCACACACACACACACACACACACACACACACACCCTGCACGTGTGCACGCAAGCACGCGCACCCATCCCCTCCCCCCGGGCCCCCCCCCCCCCCCCCCCCCCCCCCCCCCCCCCCCCCCCCCCCCCCCCAACACACACACAGAGCCTAGTACCAAAAAAAAAACATTCATTAGTAGTCTAAGGCTCCAATACCAGTTCGCTGAGTGGCTTCGGCTGTTTCCTTTGGAAGTATATTATAGATGTATATCTACCGTCGTTGTCGATCAATAATTTGGTTCGATTTCTAATAAGTCTTATTCTTAGACCGGTGCTTGCCGTTGGTTGGTTGTCTGTTGGTACTGTTGCCAGTGGTACGTATAGATTGAAAGATAAGAGTAGAACCATTCAGTCTCGTTATTATCTGTAAACGTGCTACGCCCTTTTCGCCTGTGACCTCGTTTGCCCTCCATAGGGCGAGAAGCCCTTTGCTATAGGCCCTAAGCTAGTAGATACACACAACTCCCACACATTCTGGAGTTTGCCTGCTCTCCAAGTTTGACAAGACTCGACCGGCTCCCACGCCGAGGTTCACCATGTGCTGACACGTACGCCACAAGACTACAGTTTCCTATTCCGCGACTTGTTTTATTTCTGTAGCAAAATTTTGGTGTAAAGTTTGCCCGCTGATAATAAACACACCCGTGCATAAATAATACATGTCCTGTGTAGACGATCATTGAGACTGGGACTCACACGTATATCACTGCTTGCTTTGCTCAGTTGCCAAATATCAGTGACTTTTGCGCCCTCTCCCAGCCTTTTTTTTTTTCTTTTTTTCTTTTCTTTTATTTATTTGATTTTTTTTTTTTAAGGGAGGTAGGGATGTCTGTTCTCTCCCTGTCCTCCCAGCTTTACAACGTTAGGGACGTAGCAGTTGCGTTTAAATGAAAATAAGAGTTGTCAAAGAATGTCGACATACAACAAGCGCGCGCATGTGTGTGTGTGTGTGTGTGTGTGTGTGTGCGTTGCGTGCGTGCGCGCGTATGTGTTATTGACCCTTCATTCGGGCAGTGACAGACTTTTTTTTTTACCCATCGTTTTATTTTACATCTTTGGAGAGGGATGTTCATTGTTCTTTACAAGACTGCTCCGTTGAGACATCAGCAGTCGTTCGCTTACTTGTGTTTCCAAGTGTCTCCTCCTCTTTCTGACCAGCAAACGAAAAAAGGGCCTTTTTGCGGGGTGAAATAAATTAATAAATAAACGAAAAAGGGGTGGGGGTGGGGGAGTACATTCCAAACATGAAAAATGGAAAACTGAGTACCCCAACACATTTTCCGGAAGGTTTGTAAAATCGCATTCAAACCTTAACAGGGCCCCACGCGAAGTTTGCAGACGACACTTGACAGAAGAGAGGTGACACGAACTAACAAAAGTTTCGTGTCACTTTTCTGTGTTATACTTTCATCTGTAACAAACTGTTCATCATAGCCTGCCAACTGCAAGTTTGTGGATTGTCGTCAGAGTGCCGTAATTTAAAGTGTTAAACATGTGTGAATGACGAAAACAACTCCTTTGCGAGCGTCGGGACAGGCTAGCGTTTAAACGTACGTCCTCAGCCTAGATGCGATCACGATCATGACGGCCTAATTTTTAGGATTGACGAGCAACTTCAACAAGCGGTGAGACTTTAACAGTAAGTCCAAATTTGTCAGAGAGGGACATCTTTTTGCTGATCAGTAGAAATTAATCCAGCTTAATCAAGATTGGATAGACAACACTCTTGAATGCGTTTTCATTTCAGTTTCCGAGTTTGGTGTAAATGAGTGGCCTCGCAGCTTGCATCAAAACCTGTTCTACTGACAGGTTGAAGAGATTCCTTTTGGAGGTCGGTTTAACATAGAGTTAGCCAATATCTGCAGACCAGACAAATTCTAAATTAGGCTAGTGCAACGATTTAAAGTCCCGTGTATCAGTGTAAAAAGGTACTTTACAAAAGTGCTGCCATAAGCGTATTGTGCTGCATATATTATAGTGGTTGCACACGAAGCATGAGAAAGATCATACCTGACACGACAAAGTTTGTCTAATTATGTTTTTTTGCATAGCAAGCCAGTGAAAGAGCCAGCAAGGAAAGAAGTTTGAATATGAACAGGCAAAACTTAAAGCAAAAACTGCCAGTGATTTTAGGCACAAATAGCTTACTGTGTAGGGTATTGTTAGAAAGTATTGTATACAAATGCATACGAATAACCTTGAAAGTGGGTTAGCAAACTCAGAAGTGTGGGCGACCCAAGTTTTTTTCTCTGCACTTGCTGAATTCTTTTACACACACACACACCACACACACACACACACACAATATATATATATATATATATATATATGCATCAGATAAAAATGTGTGAAATTAGTATTGTTCAACAAGGTTAGGAATATATTTAGTTGGGTTAAGCATAGGCTTAGCCAGCAGGTTGAAAATGCATAGATCTGAATAAGTGATCTACCTATTTTGGTGGGTGGGTGGGAGAAGGGTAGATTGGCTGGGGCATGTGTTTTCCCCATTTCCAGTTAAATTATGGTCAAACATCAGAATTGCTTTTGGAGCAAGTTCTGTCATTCAGATCTAGCTGTTTGACTTTTATGTGTAATATGTTGCCATGTTCCATAAATTAGAATGTTGTTTCATAATGTGTGTGTGTGTGTGTGTGTGTATGCAGTAGAAGTACACAGTGTGTGTGTGTGTGGCTGTAGGACATTTTTAGAATTACAGAGAGAGAGAGATTTACTTCAATATGATCAATTTGTATGACTGTAATTGAACTGAAACACTTTATTTTATTCTTATTTCGCAGTTGATTCAATTTCTGTAACAATTCATGTTTGGTAACTTGGAATTTAGTTCTCAATTTGAGTCAGTTTCTTTAACTTAGAATGTTATTTTCATTTTATTGTTATTGTGTTAAATGTTACAACCCTTAGGTTACTCCGACAGTGGCAGTAAACTGGTGTCAGTTAGCCACTGTATGTGGTGTTTGTATGTGTCAGTGTGTGTGTATGTGTGTGTGTGTGTGTTTGTGTGATATTATGATTTTGTTTTGTGTGTGTGTGTGTGTATGTGTGTGTGTGTGTGTGTGTGTGTGTGTGTGGTCAGGGGAGATCAGTTGGTGTAGTTACTAGTAGAACTTCCCTACATTTTAAGGCTGTACCCATTGTACAGTGGATTATAAAGATGACCAAGAGGAGAACAGGAGGCCAGGTTCCTGTCAAAATTAATGATTGTTTAAAATGATGCAACAAACAAAAACAAAACAACAACGACTGGAAGCTTGGAGAAAGGGCGTGGTCAGGGGTACACATGCATGTATGTTTCTTGAAAGTTTTGACGGAAGCTGATCTTTATGAATGATATATTACTGTTATGATTCTTCTTCAACTCATCTAGTCTGTGGGTCAGCAATTATGACTTTTACCACCACCCCCAACTTCCTTTGATCCCACTCTCAGATCTGATCCCCTTCCCTCTTCCTGTCTGCTTCCATGAAGGCATGGCACCACATACGATTCTTTCAGGTACGAGTCTGTCGGCTGGTTTCATTTGTGCTGCGTATTTGTGTGTTTGTTTTTGTTTTTTGAGCATAGAGTAACCATGTTGGTATGTTTTGATAAACATTTTGATTAGTTGATCTTGTACATTTTATGATTCCAGCAAAACCTTGGACATGAAGAAGAGGTGAAGAAATTGTATGAAGAAATGGAGTTTCAGATGAAACGTGAGCAACAGCGAATTTTGTCTGAGGTAATCTATGATGAACTTATTAGCAGTTGATCGTAATACTTAATGTCACTTCAGCTACAACATAAATATTACAGTCAAATTTAGCATAACTTTTCAGATAGAAAAAAAAAAAACTCTGAAATTTTGCCCATAAATGTTGGAAGAAGACCTATTCAGCATCAAAGGAGTACATTGACTACCATACCAACTTTTCTTTCTTTCTTTCAGTCAGTATGAAGTTTCAAAAGCAGATGCTTAATTGCTGTTGCATGGAGAAGGGAAGGGAAGAGGTGGAGGATGGAACCACTCGTGGATATGAATGAATAATCATGCTTTGCACATGAGCACTGTGGACCTTTTCTATGTCAAATTGGTTTGCAGGAAAAGGCAAAAGAAAGACAGCTTCGAGAAGAGATGGAGACGGCGTTGAAGGAAAAGGAAAGACAGTTAATTGAAATGCAGAACAGGCATCAAGAGGTAAGTTTGTTCATTATACATCTTTATATTGTAATGATAGAATTAAAAATTAACCTGGTGGATGAAAAAACAAAGGTAGTACTGTAGTATGCTTTACACAATAATTTTGGATATAGCATAATGTAGATGAATTTTTTGAGAAATTAATGCTGTTATTTGATGATTAGGGGCCCGTCTGATGAACTGTGGTCAGTGTTGATTGCAGTTAATTGGGAAAAAAAAAATCTTATCTCAAACTTCTATGATCTTTCAGTGAATTAATTACAGTATATCAACTCACAGTTGAGTTACTTTCAGTCATATGCCATACCCTCTGTTTTGCTCATATAACTGCAGTCAGTTGGTCCAAAGATATTGTGTATCGGTATGTTTAACCAACCACACAGAGATTCTTGAGGGTTAGTACCACAGAGTAAAAAGTAATATCATCAAAAACAACAAACAAATAAAACAACACATTTCATAATATAACTGTAGAAAGACTGAATCCTGATATGCAGTTGAAACTTAGTTGTGTGATCCAGAGGTCCACCATGATACTACAATGTACTCCAGCTGTGCCAACTGCTAGGAGAGAATAGATTTTCAGTGACCAGATGATTCTATTTATATGTTAATTGAATATGATTAAAATCTGGTTGCTACTGTTGCCGTGGTATTAAGCAAAACAAGGAAAATATAACTCTACAATTGCAATACACTCATGAAAGGTTTACTTAAAAGCTTCAGATTTCTGGCTAATATTAGCAATAAAGCTGTAACAGAACAAAATAAAACAAAAAGTTTGATATATCTGCTTCAGCATATCATCAAAGGTATAGTATCTTTAAATATCAAATGGAAAACAAAAGTCAACAAAGAGGAAGACAAAAGAAAGACAAATGGATGACAGAGTGACTCAGTGGAAAACAATATCTTCTCTCTCTCTCTCTCTCTCTCTCTCTCTCTCTCTCTGTCTGTCTCTCCCTCTCGTTCTCCCTCTCTCTCCCCTCTCCTCTCTCTCTCTCTCTCTTTCTCTCTCTTTCTTTCTCTTTCAACCTCTCTCTCTCTGTCTCCCTCTTCATTCGCTGACTCGCTCACTTATTCACCCACTTGCTGTCTATCCCCATGAGATGCAAGGGCTCTTTCAGTGCAAACAGTACCTCTGCATTCTGTGAGGTCTGTGTGAGTAACTCTCTCACTTCTGAAACTCTCTTTGCCTTTCTTCTTCTTCTCTTCCTCCTTTTTCTGTCATTCTGCGTCCATGCGCTACAGTCACTGAATCAGATTCTTCCATGTGCAGTTGGAGGACAGACTTGCCAAACTGAATATGATGGAGTCAAGTACTAAACAAGAAAATCAACGCTTGATGCAGGTGTGTTTCATGTTGTGTGTTATGGTTTCTAACAATTTTGGTCAAACATAACCATTTTTTTCTTTTATTAAGTGATACTGAGGGAACAGGATTGGCAGCAGAAAACAGTGTTTAACTGGTTGTAATAGCTCACATGGGGAATGTGAAATTGATTATTTGTTGTGATTTTAAACTGTACTTTGGCTTTATGTGCTGCAGTTTATTTTTTGAGCCAAGACATTATGTGTGTCTTAGAATGAAAACTGATTTTGTGTACAGGAAACAACAAGCCCGTTAATACTTGGCACCAAAGGGTTACAGTTTTTGAATGGTCAGCAAGATTTTTTTTAAAGTGTTGATGACAGAATCATTATCTGCAATGATGGCAATGCTCCAGATGAGTTTTTTACTATTTAACCCCATGTTTGTTCATTGCTTTGAAGCGCTGATTCTTTAAGATTGTAGAGATGGTTTCACATGTTTATGTCGAAATGATGACTTCAGTGGCAAAGTGACAAATACAACAAATACAGCAATGATGCACGTGTGGCTGTGCTCAGCGGAATGAGGTCCCAACTGGAAAACAATACCTAGAAGCTACTGTGCGTGTAAAAATACATGTGTCCGTGGACCCAGCTGGATTATTCTGATGTACCAGCTTCATGCTCAGTGAGTGAGAATGACGAAGTCAGTTTTCAAGAAAATATTAGAGAAATGGTCTGTGCAGACAGTAAATTTTCAAGTTTCCAAAGGAGCTGTTCAGTTTGAAATTCATTTGCCCACCTGCATTTGCACTCGCCTATGGGAACTAGGTAGCTCAATGTATCCCGTCTTGTATGCATTACACTTACAGCTGGCTGGCTGGATAGATTCATATCTTTGGTATTTATAAAAAGCTAGTAAGTTTTTATGAACAAATGCACAATGTACTTGAACAACTGCAAAACAGTGTTAATGCTTATATTGTTTTAATATTCATAAATGTCAGGGATATATAAAGTTAGTTTGTTTGTTACCTGTGGATATCAACTTCTGCATTCTCAGGAGAAAGACAGGTTGGAAGAAATGCTGACAGAGTCTCAGGACAGCCTGGAAGAGTCCCGCTCCTACATCTCCATGCTTCAGGCCCAGCAGCGAGACGAGAAGAAAGAACGTGCCAGGTGAGCAGGACGTGATATGTAGTGTGTACGTCCATATATGACACAGCCAAATGGCAAATTGCGTAGCAGTAGACCAGACCTGTTTAGGCCTGTTTCATAAGTAGTAGATACATGAACAAGTCTAAAGCCCTAGTTTGCCAGACAGTGGTAGACAGATGCTCTGTGTTAACACACTGGTTGGTCCAGCAATTAGATGTACCACCAGCTGCTCATGTATATGCATGTAGTGTACATCCGTAGGCAGTATACATAGAGCTGTTGACGTACACTGAAAGGGATTATGCAGAACTGGATACCAACAGAAGTGAACTTATGTGAGCGCAGGATCTTCTGTATGAGACTTTGAAATGACCTGACAGGGAGAAGTCACTACCAGCTGCTAATGCTTGGACACCTATCAGCAGAAGGCAGCATTATGAAGAAACTAGGATAAGCAGCAGAGCGTTCATAGCACTGAAATTTGTAAAACGACCAGGTGAAAAAAAAACAAAAATGCATTCAGACGAAGGCAAGTGTAGCGATATCTGATTTTTTTTTTTCAGCTGCATTAATTGCTCTGTTGGGACAGGAAATGAAAGAACAGTTATAAAGGTCCGGCAGCAGAATATCAACAGGGTTTTTTGTTGTGCTGTATTCCCATTGCAACAGTGGTATTATAAGGAAGCAGTTTTAGCAGTTTATAAGGTATGCCATGTATAGCATGGATGGGAGTCATTCAGTATCAATACTGTTCATTATAGAAACCAGGGCAATGTAAAGAACAAAATTTAGATGTTTCTTCATAGAAATTTGTTCATATTTAAATATATCATACCCAGAAGCATATTATCTATCAGTTCTAATTTCTACCTTTATTTGTACAATTTTTTTTTTTTAATGGATTCTTCGAGTATCATTGAATAGGACATTAACACTTCAGTTATGATTCCTTTAATTGGAGTATTTTTTTTTATTCCTGAAAGGACTTTACCTTGGCTGTCAGTATGTTACAGTTAAGTAAAAGTATGTAGTTCTGTCCAAGGCAGTGGCACAAGTAGCAATGCCAATGTCGCTCAGCCTCCATGTAAGCAAGAAATGAAATCTCTAGGTTTACATTTTATGAGATCTGTTCATGCAGCTGAAGTTACTATGACAAAAATTGCCATAAACTGTTTGACTATGAACAACATGAATTGAAGTAATTGTTAACAGCCTCCCTTCCCAGTCCTGAGTGATGTAGAAGATAATTTTTTCCAACTGAGAGAAGAATGATATTCTGTCTGCTAGAGGTTCTGAATGTGACAGTCACGACATCCTCTGCAGTTGATGAATTTCGGTATATGCTGAACTGAAATTCAATGTGCATGAAGTTTATAATCAGTTTTAGCTACCAACTGTCAAGTTTCTACAGATGCAATAAGGTAAATGTGTTGTACGTGTAGAATAGGACAGCTTGTAGCTAAAACAGCCAGCCTTCTGAAGGGACGTTGGTGGAACCTGCAATGTAAAATAAGGGGAAGGTCTTGTAAAGATGCAACTTTCTTTAGAAATGTTCATTTGGTGAAAACTGAATCATGTGAGCATGCTAAACACCTGGAAAAGAAGAGGGATCCTGGTCATCAGAATCAATTGATTCCAGTAATACCTCTCTAGAATATGATCTAAAGTTTTTCCTTTGTGACAGTTTGTACTAGCTAATGCACTATGTTTATTCATAAATGGCTCACAATCTCCTCTCTTAAGCAAAAACACTCAGATTGACTTTTGTACTAGCTTATGCACTATGTTTATTCATAAATCACTCACAGTCTCCTTTCTCAAGAAAAAACACTCAGATTGATTTTTGTACTAGCTTGTGCACTGTGTTTATTCATATATGGCTCACGATCTCCTCTCTCAAGAAAAAACACTCAGACTGACCCAGCCTCACAACCTGACAAAGAAAAAGGCAACAGGAAGAAGAAACAAGCGGTGATTTTGAGTTTTTTAGTGTTGGCTTTCTGCTGCCTACTGCAATGATGCTTTTTGAGCGTTTTTGTGTCATTGCCAGTTGCAGGACATGTCAGATCATCTGTCCTCTCTCACTGAATGATGGGTGTCAGTGGCACAGTGTGCAGTGTATGGTCATGCTTGCACTAACATTCAGACGCTTGCTCACTTCAAACTCAGAATTGGTGACTTGCATAGGATGCAAACTTCCCAACACATTCTCTCCATTTGTCTTTCATCTACCTGTATCAGTTTCTCTGGTCTGGCCATCTTCTAGTTTTCCTTCTCAGTGTGTCCCTCAGTCTTTGTCACACCGGTGTGTGTGTGTGTGTGGTGTGTGTGTGTGTGTGTGTGTGTGTGTGTGTGTGTTTCTTACATCTGCCCACCAGCTTTCTCTCCCCATGGCCATCTTACCCTTTATACTCCTCTTTCCAGTAAGCCCAGTTAGGAAATGGTGGTGACCTTTTTTTCTGCTGTACAACAAATAAACGTGTACTAGTTTCAAAGTGGAGTGACAGATGGCGGAGAACGAAGCAAAATTTAGAAAGAGAGGGTGTTGGTTACCGCCAGTGACTTTGACAAACAAAGTGTGTCTTGTCCTGTGCTTAGTTTGTCAATGTCATTGGCAGTAACTAACACCCTCTCTTTCTAAAAAAAGTATACTAGTTGTTCACAAAGACCACATCACCTACAATGATTGAATGAAAATTCATTGTTATCGCTGAACACACACACACACACACACACACACACACATACACACACACACACGTATACAAACAAATGTGTGCATGCACACACACAGACACTGTGTCTCTTTCTCTCCGAGTCTCTCTCTCATATACATTCACACACACACACACACACACACACACACACACACACACACACACACACACACACACACCATCATTGTAATATAGCATATTAATTATTAAAAAAAAGTCCTGTGTTGTACATGTGACACAACAGTCACTAAGCCTAAGAAAATTGTTATATTAGAACACTGTATATGATAGCTATTTTTTCTGTGCCCTTGTTTGTACATGGAATTTAATTCACATTCATGACATGCAGTGATTACCTTGTCATAGGCTTGAAGATTCGGGATTCCAGTATGTTAAGAGAAAAAGAACCCTTGATGATTCCAGTGTGTTCAAACTAACAAAAAAAAACCACCATTGGGCTTGATCACCATATGCACTGCTTCGAATAGACTTCTGTGGCTTTCATATAACCGTGCTAATTAGAAATGAAATGTTTTATGGTTGTGTATCCTCAGACAAAAACAATGATGGTAATATATTAACATCTTCACTTAACGTACGTTAGCAATGTTTTCCAACGTGACTTGTGTTGGGTAGATTCTGCAATCCTCTCACATTTTCAGCTAGGTGAATACCAAGGAACGACGGTTGTTGGTTACAGAGTGGAAGCATTTTCAGTGGAGAGCAGTTCTGTAGAAATTGTCTTGTGTCCAAAGCCTGTGAGATCTGAAGTAATGGTTTGTTTGTCCCTGAACTGAAGTCGTGCTTTGGGTACCTAACTCTAATTGTAATCAAAGCCAGATGTATTCAAGTTAATTTTGCTCTCTGGAGGGGGAATGGTCACTCACACTGTCTTCCTTGTCTAAGGAGGTATTGTCAGTAGGGGGCATACCAGATGGTGCCCTGCATTTGTCGCATCGGAACAGACACCACTGAGCTCCACCAGAATGACTTGATAGTAGTGCAGTGTCTTTGGTGGGTTTTCTTATGATGACCTGATACATATACAATGATGCTGATTGGACCCTGTGGTCTCTTGGTTGCTGGAATTGGGACCTGACGAACCCGGATGTGGCTGTGTATAGCCTCAAGGCCGGCTTGAATAAGTGGCTGAGAAGTAATGACACCGAGAGGCCACAGAAGATGAGAGCAAAAAAAAAAAAAAAATTCAGTTAATTTTAACACTGATTTTGATTTTGATGTAGCAAGTTTGGACTGTTATTTTGTTTTCACCCAGTAACTGGACATGGCATAATGCTGTCGGACTGAGTATGTACTGCTTTGTATCCCAGGATACTCCTCCCTTTGTGCCTTTAATTATCTAAAAACCTATTTTTGTGCATATTTTTTTTTTGCCATAAAGTATTTTTGTAGGTCTTCATCTTCAATCACAGAGACAGAAAGGGGAGGGGGGGGGGGGAGATGGGCAAGGGAGAGAAATTCAAGAGAATTGTGCTATTTCATGTGCTTATAGTATGTAGGTCATATGTTTATTGTGAGTGTGTGTGTGTGCGAGAGAGAGAGAGACAGGGAGAGAGAGAGAAGAAGAAAAAGTGTGCGTGTGTGCTTGGATTGTGCGTGCTCTTATGCAATCCATGCATGCACACTTGACAGTATATTTAAAAGCAGACTTGGACAAAGTTTTGTTAAGTGTGGACTTGATAAATTTCCTTTAACTAGGGTGAGAGAAAGAGCATCAGTGGTATATAAACAGAGACACAGGTAAGGTCTGTTGCTGGGGTTTAGAAACTTACAGCATATAAATATTATCAATGGTGATGCATTTTAATTTATAATGTACAAGAAATCTTGATGAGATGATTCTAAGGAAAAGATTTTGCTAGATTTGGGACTGCATTGTCACGGAATGGGTTGCATTACATGCACACTTTTAATCTTGTTGTGTACTCACATGATATGAAAGAAAGAAAGAAAGAAAACTTGGTCGTCAGATTTAGATAATAATGATGAATATAGACATTATTTAAAAAAAAAAAAAGAAGACATATATTGCATGTGGTACAGTTATGTTTTTATGAGTAGAAATCAGAAAGTTGAACTTGGCATGTCAATAAGTCAGTTGTAAGCTGAACAAGTAAAAACTGGCTAGATTTGAATCACTTTATTTTTCTTCTCCCCTCCCCCATCTGCCCCCCCTCCCCGTGTAAAGTAACAGGTTCTAATTGTTACATTTGATCAAAATAAAACCATTTAGGCAAATGCATCAAGAAGGGTTTAGAGTCTACTATGTTTAGAAGAAACAGAATGATTTAATCCTATGTAAAAATACTATGCATACATTTGCAATTGTAAATAGCATTAGCACCTTTTGGATACTCTAGTACTGGCACCTTTTGGATGCTGTTGGCTACTGCTAATAATGTTTTGTTTTTCATTGTGTGTTCACTTCGTCTGTTGGTGTTTCTTTGGTCATGCCTGTCTTTTTTTTTATCTGTCACATCCTCCATGCTATCTTGAACCTTGCAGTATGTGTATTGTTTCCCTCCTCCCCTTTCCCCTCTTCAGTTTCTCTCCTTTCTTCCTGCTCTTCATGTCTGGAAGCTGTTATTGTTAAGTCATGGATGGTTCAAGCCTCCTGCTGTGGAGCTCATATCTGTGAATTTGAAGCTCTCGTGGGGGGATGGGATTTTCATGGCATGAAAATCCTCTCTGTCCACCTGACTGTGAAAGGGTACGTGATTCATTCATCGAGGGGGGCGGGGGGATGGGATTTTCATGGCATGAAAATCCTCTCTGTCCACCTGACTGTGAAAGGGTACGTGATTCATTCATCTGGGGGGGGGGAGGGGGGGGGGGATTTTCATGGCATGAAACTCCTCTCTGTCCACCTGATTGTGAAAGGGTACGTGATTCATTCATCTGGGGGGAGGGGGGGGGGGGGGATTTTCATGGCATGAAACTCCTCTGTCCACATGACTGTGAAAGGGTACGTGATTCATTCATCGAGGGGGGCGGGGGGGGGTTGGGATTTTCATGGTTTGAAACTCCTCTTTCCACCTGATGCTCTCCATCTTCCATAATGCTGTGTGTCCCAGACACAGCAAATCCCCTTCAGTGCACTATTCCACTCGCCATTTGGCTGTGGAACTTTAACCATTTAATCTTTAAAGAGCAGTGGTGCCCTGCCTGTGTAGGATCAGAGAGCAGGCACAGCTGAACTCCTGTAAGTGGACGCTTAGTACAGTGTCAGTGGTGGACTGCCACATATAGCTTTCTTTGGAATATTGCTGCTAAGAATAAGACAGGATGAGTATATAGTAGACTATGGAAAAGGCAAGGAGTAATAGGAGGGGTAGACGGAAATGAGGAAAGGGTATAGTAGAGGGAGTTGATGTGAGGGAGCACTGAATGGTATGTGTGTGCAAAAGAGAAGAATTCTTCCATCAGCTTCCATCCCACACTGTTGTTCATTAGCTAAAACAGAAACAGAGACGCATGCTTTACCGCTGTGTGTGTTTGTGTATGTATAATCACACGCAAACACACACACACACACGCACACACACACACACACACACACACACACACACACACACACACACACACACACACACACATACATTCTCTCTCGCATACACACACACTCACTCTCTCTCTCTCTCTCTTTCTCTCTCTCTCTCTCTCTCTCTCTCTCTCTCTCTCTCTCTCTCTCTCTCAAACTTGATGTGTGTTTGTTTATCAATTACATATTATTTTGGGATTGTTGTCTTTTGTTGTTGTTGTTTTCGTTTAAACATTATGATGGTTAAACATGTGCTGATTTAATTTAACCTTTTCAGAGCTGCCTTGCAACTTTCTGAAGGTATTGCTTTGGAGAGAGAGACTCTGGTGAAACAGTTGGACATGCTGAAGTGAGTTTGTTTATCATTAAACCATTAAAAGAATAGTATCTTAACCTAATGACACCCTGCCCCACCTCACCCCACTCCCATTCCCTTTTTTGTTGAAAGTATTTTAATCATTGATGAGATGTACTCTAACAATTTTAGGTGATTTGATCTGGAAAGCGTAGACATAATTATATAAAAAGGAAAATTTTGCAAGTCTGTGGAGTTTGAAATGAGCAGAATGTTCTCTTGCAGAATTTAGTGTATGGTTTTTGCCAGCCATCACCTCCATCATAGGATCATTTTAGCCTACTGAAATGAAGTGTTGGAAGGGGAAACGAAAATGGCTTCATTTGAAATAATTACCAAAAGAAAGAGAAACCACTGTAAAATAATGAAAGAAATTGTTTCAGGTGTTTTTCAGTTGCTAAACAGTTTGTTGTTTATTTCTAATTATTTTTACTGTGACGCTGATTCTGAGTACACACACACAGTCATTTTCTATACAAACGAATTTGTTGTTTGTTACAGAAAAAAAGAATCTCTTAAGGTGCATCATTTTCTGTTATATTGTTTACTGCTCCTTTTGGTTTGCTGTTTGTTGTTTCTCATATGTACATATATGTTTAAGTATAAGTGTGCTGTAAAACAATGTTGTGCTTTTGTCTGCAACAGAGATGTGAACAAGAGATTGCTGGACGATAAAGACGAAGCTGATGCCATCGAAGCAAGGCGGGTACAGATGTTAACTTCCATTCATAGCAGTTTTTTACACTCTCTGTGTTGACTTGGACTGTTTTGATTAGTTTGTGAATCAATGAAAATGAAAGACATAGAAACATGTGACGGGGAGAGGAAACTGTATTACTCAAATTCATCAACAAGGATATGTGTTAGGTTGCAATGTGCGTTATGTATTAAGCTGTGATGTGCGTTATGTGTTAAGTTGCGATGTGCATTAATTTTTGATAAACATGAATAGTTTTCAAAAAAGAATTGTTCTTAAAAAAGATTTAAGCCTTTAAATGAAAAAAAAAGTTATCGATAATGATAGAAACAGAATAAAGTTTTTGGTGCATTCTTCTGCATGTTATTGGAGTTGTTTTTGTGTGGTGGTAGTGTCACTCTGTTCCACAACCCATGACTGCATAGTTTGCATTGTTTTTTGTGTGCATTGAACACGCAGGAGGATTCCATTCAAGGCGAAGTTATGGCTTCAGCAACAGTAATTCGCATTCCATTGTTCTTCCATTCCATCAGCTTCCCTGGGTCTTGTCTCATGCCAGGTTTCTCCCGGCCTTTCCCTGTGTCTATCCTTGAAGAGGCAGTCACCACCCTTTTCAGTTGTGTTTCAGGAGGATTCTAGTTGTTTATTTTTCTGTTTATTTGTTTGCTTTGGTCATGTCCTTTGAGCGTACTTTGTTTGAAAACCCTGTGATGAATCAGAGGTGTGTGGAAGGTAGTGGTTTTTAGATGGCTTTTCTACAATTTACACAGTACTGGGATCTTAGTGTGACAGGAAGGAAGGAGGTTAAAAAACCAAAAACTCTGTGTGTGTGTGTGTGGTGTGTGTGTGCACATGCTTGTGTACATGGATGCATGCACTGAATTTTTGTTTTGGTCTTCATTTTCAGTTAAGATAAGAAAACTAGATATTCATTGCATTGCTTATGCCAGTAATGCCAGATAGATGATTCTCAGAACAGGTGACCGCCTCTTTGATATTCTTATGCCTCTTGTGAATTGCTGACCGCTATGTTGTTGAGAGCTGAGCTGGGGTTTCATATAGATTTTCACTACAAATACTTAACAGGCAAGTGATAAAGTCAGGTGATCAAATTTTAATCTGCAGCAGAGAAAAACACAGATAGAAGGATTGGGATTGTTTTCACTGTCGATTACACTGCCAGGTGTGAATGTTGACATTAATATTAAAGCTGAACATTACTGAATCTCTGAGTGAGTTTCTTTGTAGCTGTAGATGTCATTGTTGTTGTCATTATGTGTGTATGTGTGCATGTGTGTGTGTGTGTGTGTGTGTGTATGTGTGTGTGTGTGTGTGTGTAAATTAGTGCATCTGTGTGTGTGTATACAAACATGTCATTTCATTTGATTGTCCAGTTTATTTGGGTTCCCCCAAAAGAGAACAAGGAGGCCAGGATATAGTTGTTCACGATAGTATGTCATGAGTAGTAGCTATGGTTCAGATTTTCATACCTGGTTGATTTGTCCAATGCTGTTCTTGAAACTACACATATATAGAGAGGTAAACAACATTTTCAACATGTCTCCTTCAACTGAATCAGTTTTGCTTTTGTATTTCACAGTTTCTCAGCTTTTTTTCCAGTTTCACTAGAGAAAGTGGCACTTTCAAATGAACAGGTTGCAGCCGTGTGCATGATGCTGAGCTAGCTTTGTCTGTATCTTTACTCGGTACT
>CM065731.1:66231617-66344117 GCA_033310375.1 Conus canariensis | reverse complement strand
GTGCATGTGCGCACATGTCTGTGGGTGCACATAGATGGTTGGGTGTGAGCAACTTAGAGTGTGTATGTGAATGCCCTCATATATTTATGTATATGAAACATATAAATGTGTACATACAAACACTGGGGAGAGACAAGTTGTTATTAGGAGAGCAACATTGGAAGCAGTTTTTTTGTAGTTACACTTTCTGTGTGTGTATGGACGGGGGTGCTCATAAAAGAAAAATGGTTGCTTTTTAAGGTACTTGGACATGTGATTTCATTTTACTTTTTCATTTATACATTTATTGCCACAATAGTGATGACCATTAATATCCACCCCATAATGTTAAAAGCAGTGCTTTGTATGAAACCTTTTAACATGCTGAAGTGGCAGGATTTTTTTTTAAAACCCAAAAGCCTTGAAATCTGCCTAAATATGTCATTAGAATACTGCCTGTAGGGGTTTTGAGAGTGGGGGAGGGGGCATTTACAATGTAGATTCTCTGTTTTCTAGAAAGTCTGCCATGTGTGCACAAAAAATATTTCTTTTTACAACACACACGCACACACGCACACACACACACTCTCACACTCACACTCTCACACACACACACACACTCACCACACACACACACACACACACACACACGCACACACACACACACACACACACACACACACACACACACTGTGTGTATGTTCCCAAACTGATCTCAGGCATTGTCCAGATTTTAAAATCATGATCAGTGTTTGTTTGTTTGTTTTTCTAGAAATAATTGTTTAGTAATGAATAGAGTCCAGAAACAAATGGACAACAGCACCAACAAAACAAGGCAAATTACAAAGGGAAAAAAGCCAGGAAACACACGAAAACAAAGAGCCTTTGAAAGGTGTGATTTGTGGATGATTGTTCCCTGCTGGTCTGTTGAATTCAGGCTTTGGCGCAGCAAACAGAGGAGCCCCAGAAACAGCGTCGGCTTGTCAAACAGGGATCGTTACTCTCCAAGTACTTCCCAGGAGGGTATGCAGCTCACCTCTCTTTATCCTGTCGAACTTGTTTAATTTATTGTGTTGTGTTATGATTGTTGGTAGGCATGTATGGTGGATTTTTTGGGTTTTTTTTTTTTTGCTGTCCCAACCTCTGCGCCACCTCGGAGGCAGTGCACCCACGCCGCTCATTCTGACACCCTGTCCACAGCCAGTATGGTGGATTTTGTTGTGTAACTGGATCGGAAATTCTCTGTGCAATATGGGGGGCTAACTGTTCTCTTCCAGGGCATTTCATTTTTCTTTTGCCACTTCTGATTGTAAGAAAGGTACATGAAACTGAAAGCATTGCTCCCCTGTGTGTGTGTGTGTGTGTGTGTGTGTGTGTGAGTGTGTGTGTGTGTGTGAGTGTGTGTGTGTGTGTGTGTGAGTCTGTGTGTGTGTGTGTGTGTGTGTGTGTGTGTGTGTGTGTGTGTGTGTGTGTGTGTGATTATCACTTGTTGAGACATCAAATTAGGATATTCGTTTCTCACTGATGTCACCATCTCACATTAAAATGTGTGTTTCTCATGAGTTTGCCTCAGAAAATCTGTCGGTGTAAAACTGCTTTTGTTTATCTTTTGTGTGAACTTGTGTATTTGTGTACTGTGCATTCCATGTCATGTGCCACTCACAATGAAACATATTCTTTTAGAGTGTTGGGACTTGCACGATGTGAGACACAAACATTTTACAGCGGAGTCCATGAAGATCCTGTTCAGGGATGTCCCGCCTGACGTGATCCTTGACTTTTTGAGAGAGATTAACATTTTTCATCTGATTTAAGATTTTACGGAAGAAAGATTTTTAATGAAGTTTCTGGTGCGTTTCTAGAAGATGTCATTTAAAGAGATGTGTGAAAGGTTTTTTTTTTTTTTTTTTTAATGACTTGTGAGTTGATTTTAACGTGGTGACAGCCCTGATGTGGCCCCTTGCGGTCGGCTGGGCTATAAGCAACATTATCTTATCTTATCTCGTGTACTGTTTTATTTATTCCTTCTGTTCAGATAAGGATTGCAACTGTGAAAGAGCACTAAAATCTTACAGGAGGAAAACGAAAAACAAACAAAATTGAACAGTTACCCCCCCCCCCCAATACACACACACAGTGTATGCTTGCATGTGTAGATGCTTGTGTATACACACATACACAGACATTATCTCAGACAGAGAGACATGCATATATACATACAAACACACACCACACACACTCTCATGTGTGCATTCGCACACACTCACACACACATATATATGTGCATATATGCAGGGTTTTTTTTCAGTCTTATTATCCCTCTCTCACATACACCAATATACAGATGACATCCATTTCTTCGCAGGCCTGCTCCACAGCGGCAGAGGTCCGAGGCACTTTCAGAGGATCTAGAGGGCACCGTGGATGACCTTGATGACGACGGAATCGAAATGGACGACCTCTCACCGGATGCAAACATTTACACATTTCACAGGACTAACCATGCCGTGGCTGATGGCAGCATGGCAGCAGACATTGGACTGTTCGAGCACAACGGTGTTGCCATGGAGAATGGTGCCACCATCATGGGCAGTGGAGGGGGGATGGGGAGCGTGTACAGTGCCATGGGGCGGGGAAGGGGGTTGAAAGATTCACGGAATCCAGACTTTGGTCGTTTGATGCACGAGGACAGTTACACAAGTGATGCTGAGAGCGAGGCAGTTTTGAAAAAGACAGGGTGAGGCTTTTGTTCAGTCTGTTTTAGAGCCTGAATGTGCTTGTGTGAGTGTGTCTGTGAAAGTGTTTTAGAGTGTGTGTCATAAGCGAATTTGAGTTTGTGTGTGCAGGCATGGTTACATGTCTGAATACATGTGTATCTGCGTACATGGTGTGTATGTTTGTCTTTATATGTGTGCATAGTTACATGTATATGTTTTATTTATATGTGTGTGTGTACCCACAGAGTGACTCTGTGTGTGTGTGTGTGTGTGTGTGTGTGTGTGTGTGTGTGTGTGTGTGTGTGTTTGTGCAGCCTCACATGCTACCATGTGTCAAATGAAATGCATATATTTATTTGTGTGTGTGGTGACATTAATTCCGTGAACATTTGCATTTACAGTTTGCTTGGATCTCAAACAGAATCTATAGCACTGTCTCAGGATGGAAACGATGAACAGGTAAAAGACAGCAATACTTGTGGTGATTGTAAGGTTAAAAAGAAATGCAAAGTTGAGCATTATTGGAAGCTGCTTAAGGAATAATTAAAATTAATACAGATGACATACATTATCACAGACAAGTGACAGATGTTGCAACCAGAACACAACCATGTAGAACAAACATGAAAGTGCAGCATTTGATAATGATGAAATAAAGTTATTACTATGATAACAGTTGACATTATACAGAAGTCAATGAAAGAAAAACAAAAAAAAGGTGATCAGACAAGAGAACTCGAGTGTTTGGGAATGTTTGGATATTTACTCCCATTTTGATAAAGGATGTATTCGAATCACCGATGCTCTGGGCAACTAGTTAGTGCATGCCACTAGAGGACAGGTAAAAAATGAATTGACTCTGCTTATAGATTGAACTCTGGCTGTGTAGGGTAGATGTATCTATAACTGATTTGTAACATTAGGATGTATGCAAAGTCATGTCAGTTATGCTAATGCAATTACTCCTCAACTGACTGTTGTATTGATTTGAAAAGTAAAGAATTGAATGAAGCAGGAAATTAATTTCCGCAAGCAAAAAAGAAAGTTAGTAAGGAAGAACAGTAAAATAACATTGAGAGGAGAAGGTTGTGTATAATAGAGTAGTATTTTTCTATCATGATTTGAAGGTATTAAGTGGGATGGATTCTTACTAGGAAGGTCAGTCTATTGTAGGCAGGGAGAAAACTATTCCAGGAAAGCTGAATATCATATGGAGTGAATCATATTTGGAGAGTAATTGTTAGAGGTTTCATTGAGCTAGAAAATATTGTAGGAAGTGCATATCCCTCTAGACCACAAAGTGCTTTTCTTAAAAACTGACTGAACTGACCTGGAGTTATAATGTACATACATATCAAACTCAGTGATTTTAGTGTAGGTGCCAGTATGGACTTCCATGCACCATCCGCCAGTCTATGCATGCATACCTAAGGTTATGTCACACACACACCCACACACACACACACACACACACACACACACACACACACACACACACACACTCAATTTCTCAGTAACCACAATGCTCCACACACACTTCCCCTTCTCTCAAACATCCATCCAAAAATATATTATGGTATCACTGTTGCGGAGTGACTTGGGAGGCTTGTGAACAGACACTAACACTGGTATTCTGAGAATCATGAATTCACGCTAGCACACGTGCACACAAATTCATTTACGCAGACACACACACATATGCACACCATATCGATGTGTTAGATATACTTATCTAAGAGACGCTCTTTAGAGATGTGAAAGTCGGTCTGCAAATCATAATGACTTGATTACAGTTAGTTTTGTATGCAAGTTTGAGTTTGTACTGAGTCGATAAACAAAATGTGTTTTCAGTTCATTAAATATAGCATCAGATTCTACAGAAGTCTAGTCTTGCAGCCTATATACACACCTTTATATTTAACAGCATAATTTTACTGGTTTTAGGGTATTTTCATGGCAATTAGATGAGAGCCTTATTCTGTTTTTGATTTATGCACACATGCATACACGCACACCACACATACACACACACACACACACACGTACACAAACAAATGTGTGCATGCACACACACAGACACTGTGTCTCTTTCTTTCTCTCTGAGTCTCTCTCTCATATACATTCACACACACACACACACACACACACACACACACACACACACACACACACAGAAAGAGGTAGGAAGGGAATAATGGGTTTGGAAGGAGAGACTAGGTATTTTAAATAGAAAACCTAGGATGATGCAGGTATACATTTGGGCATATGTACAAACACATACACACACATGTACATATGCAACCACATACATGCACACAAGCATACACACTGTGCGCACGCACAACCACACACACACACACACACACACACGCATGCACACACACACACGCACGCACACACGCACGCACACATACACACACACACAGGGATACACACACATACAGGGACACACACACACACACAGGGACACCCCACACACACACAACACACACCACACACACAGAATGATAATCTCTGATTACATGTGCAGGCAGAAGAAGCTGTGATCAAACGTCAGCGAATTTTCAAGGTGGTGTTTGTAGGAGATTCTGGTGTGGGCAAGAGCAGCTTCATCCATCGATTTTGCAGCAACACATTCCGCGCCACATTTAGTGCCACCATAGGTAGGCCTTCATGAATAAGCTGTACTCGATGTGCCATGAGTGGGTTTAGAGTAAATGGCAATATTGATAGAAAACTGGGCTGTTTAACTTCCTTCAGCAGGAAATCCTGTTAATGATTGTTCCTGCACAGCTCTGCCAGGTATTTGTGCCGATTGACAGCATTCACCTGCACAACTGTGTTCGACTGCCAGTGAACTGTTTGAATAAAAAATCCTCATCCAGACTGCTAGATAAACACATGTACAATCATTTTCTGCATGCTTATCTCTTCATGGAACGAATGGTGTTGCTTTCAGTTATTGATTTTGGACGACAAAATGGTTTATTTCCAAAAAAAAAACATTTGACATAATGAAAGTATGGAGGCTGATGGTAACAAAGCTGGACCAAAATGTCAGCAAATTTAGACGCAGTGATGGAAATTTGTTTAGGATTTGTTCTTGGAGAGATTGCTGAAAGTGCATGAAGAAGAATAAAGAAGGATGAGAAAGCAGCTTGTGTCACTCAGGAATTGAAAAATGCACTTGTATCAGAGTCTGATTCGGAAGATGAGGAGGAAACAATCATTCAGACTGGTTGAAAGAACTTCAGTGAGTAGACCAATTTACACGTATTGATTGATTCGAAATGAGCGGTTGAGTAAGAGCATAGTATATAGGACGGGTTGACAAACACATACATATATAATGTTACAGGTGTTGATTTCCAAGTGAAGCCGATCACCGTTGGTGACAACATCGTGGTGCTACAGCTATGGGACACAGCTGGCCAGGAGAGGTGAGTGCTGTATGTGACACACTGCTTGGGGACATCTGGCCACATTTAGTGCCACCATAGGTAGGCCTTCATGGATAAGCCAGATTGGACGTGTCATGGGTGGATTTAGAGTAAATGGCAATATTAAAAGCTTTATATGATAATATTTGGTGCGTGACATGGCTGGCCAAAAAAGCGGAGTGGTGTGTGTGATGTGGGACGTTTTTGGTCAGAGGTGAATGCTGTATGTGATAGTTTGGTATGGGGCACCTTTTGTCTTTTTTCTTTTGGAAAGGGACATAGAGGGAGACATGTATACACAGTAAAATATGGGATGTACCATGTTGCATGATATATATATGTACATCGTTCATTTTGAAATCATGGACGTCTGTACCTGACACATTCCCTCCCCGCTCATTTTAGTCATTCTAACCCCCCATTCTGACCCACTCCCGTTTCACAGCCTTCTCTGTTCTCTCTCTCACTCTCTCTCTCTCTCTCTCTCTCTTCTCTCTCTCTCTCCATCAGACTGAATGTCATTTATTGAAAATTTCAAGATCTTTATATCCAGCCTGCTCTTGCCTTTTTACCTGTCTGACCTTTAGATAGTAAAGTATATTTATAGTTTGCAGGCTAGTGTGTGAGGTACAGTTGTGATGACCATCTCCAGTTTACTCGTTTTTCATTCTCTCCTAGGCAAAAGCACACACACACACACACACACACAAAACACACACACACCACACACACATTTAAGGTTTGTGTTTGTCTTCATGCATTGATTGTTGAAAGGTTTATAGCCATTTTAATAATGCCCAATGTGAGAATAAAACCATGTCATTCATTCATTTGAAGGTGCTACCTCTCTTTGAAAGGATGAGAATGACTAATGTCATTGTACAGTTCAGACTTTCGTAGGGAAGCAAATATGTGTTCTGTCATTTTAATATTCTCCACATTTTTTTTTTTTATTTCATTTTGTTGTTGTTGTTATAAGCTTTCTTAACTGTCACAGCAGATTTCTGTGTGAAATCCATGCTGCTATACCCAGGGAGTGCATGCTACACACAGGACAAGGTTTACCATCTGTCAAAAGACAGGCAGTCCGACCACCATTCCTCCCCCATGGGGATACCAAGGGGTCTTTTGTACAAATAGTTCTCCCTCCTTCTGGACATTCTGTGCTAGTAACGTCCCCTTTTCCTTTCGCTCTCAGTAACTCTGTCTCCTTCTTTTGCTGTACTGTTGTCTACTGTCCTTTCTGCCTACTATGTCTTGTTCCACAACCTCTTCCCACAAATTTCTGCACTTAACGAAGTTGGAGTGAACTGACTATACTCTCGAGTGTAGTGTGAGTATTCCAGCAGGGTAAAACGAGTTCACATGCTACCAGATACTGCAACGCTGAAGAAGAAGAAGACCACCATTCCAAAGACAAGCATTCATAACACTGTTCCAAAAGACAGAGACACCATTCCAAAGGACAGCAGAACACCATTCCAAAAGACAAGCACTCAGAACACCATTCCAAAAGACAAGCACTCAGAACACCATTCCAAAGGACAAGCACTCAGAACACCATTCCAAAGACAAGCATTCATAACACTGTTCCAAAAGTAAGAGACACCATTCCAAAGGACAGGCACAACACCATTCCAAAAGACAAGCACTCAGAACACCATTCCAAAGGACAAGCACTCAGAACACCATTCCAAAGGCCAGCATTCATAACACTGTTCCAAAAGACAGAGACACCATTCCAAAGGACAAGCAGGACACCATTCCAAAAGGCAAGCACTCAGAACACCATTCCAGAAGACAAGCACTCAGAACACAATTCCAAACGACAAGCACTCAGAACACTATTCCAAAGGACAAGCACTCGGAACACCATTCCAAAGGTAAGCATTCATAACACTGTTCCAAAAGACTGAGACACCATTCCAAAGTACAAACAGAATACCATTCCAAAAGGCAAGCACTCAGAACACCATTCCAAAGACAAGCACTCAGAACACCATTCCAAAAGACAAGCACTCAGAACACCATTTCAAAAGACAAGCACTCAGAACACCATTTCAAAAGACAAGCATTCATAACACTGTTCCAAAAGACAGAGACACCATTCCAAAGGACAAGCACTCAGAACACCATTCCAAAGATAAGCATTCATAACACTGTTCCAAAAGACTGAGACACCATTCCAAAGTACAAACAGAACACCATTCCAAAAGGAAGCACTCAGAACATCATTCCAAAGACAAGCACTCAGAACACCATTCCAGAAGACAAGCACTCAGAACACCATTCCAAAAGACAAGCACTCAGAACACCATTCCAAAAGACAAGCACTCAGAACACCATTTCAAAAGACAAGCACTCAGAACACCATTCCAGAAGACAAGCACTCAGAACACCATTCCAAAAGACAAGCACTCGGAACACCATTTCAAAAGACAAGCACTCAGAACACCATTCCAAAGACAAGCATTCATAGCACTGTTCCAAAAGACAGAGACACCATTCCAAAGGACAAGCAGAACATCATTCCAAAAGGCAAACACTCAGAACACCATTCCAAACGACAAGCACTGAGAACACCATTCCAAAGGACAAGCACTCGGAACACCATCACAAAGACAAGCATTCATAACACTGTTCCAAAAGACAGAGACACCATTCCAAAGTACAAACAGAACACCATTCCAGAAGACAAGCACTCAGAACACCATTCCAAAAGACAAGCACTCAGAACACCATTCCAAAAGACAAGCACTCAGAACACAGTCCAAAGACAAGCAGAACACATTCCAAAAGACAACACTCAGAACACCATTCAAAGGACAAGCAGACATCATTCTAAAGACAAGCATCGGAACACCATCCAAAGACAAGCACTCAGAACACCATTCCAAAAGACAAGCACTCGGAACACCATTCCAAAAGACAAGCACTCAGAACACTATTGCAAAAGACAAGCACTTGGAACACTATTCCAAAGACAAGCACTCAGAACACCATTCCAAAGACAAGCACTCAGAATACCATCCAAAGACAGTACTCATAACACCATTCCAAAAGACAAGCACTTAGAACACCATTCCAAAAAACAAGCATTCTTATCACCATTCCAAAAGACAAGCATTCATGTTACCATTCCAAAAGACAAGCATTCATATCACTATTCCAAAAGACAAGTATTCATGTCACCATTCCAAAAGACAAGCATTCACACCACCATTTAAGTGAAGAGGGCATAAAAATGTGTCCCATGTGTGATGCAAACCATGGACTTTAACTAACCACTGTCTTGAAGATTTTTGTTTGTGGATTTTAGCATGAACGAGTGATTTTTTTAACTTATTTTGTGATGTTTGTTGTATATTAAAATAGTGGCATCACAAACTTGAGTTTTGTTTTTTGAAAGTTTTTAGTAATATTGTGTTGTTGATTGTGTATTTGCGTTACATGCAGGCATTGAACACTTTTAAGTGTGTTTGTGTGTGCAGGTATCGCAGTGTGACGAAGCAGTACTTCAGAAAGGCAGATGGAGTGATTGTCATGTATGACATCACATCTGAACAGTCCTTTCTCAATGTCCGCCAGTGGATGGACAGTGTTCAGGTGGTTGTTTTTTATGTGTGTTTGTGCGTTTATTTGCCAAGAGAGAAACAGGTGTGTGGTTGAGAAAGAGGACAGACAGAGATTGTTAACAGGATTTATTAAAACAGGATTTATTAAAAAAAAAAAAAAAAGCAGACAAGATGGTTGAAGCTCGCATTTACAAAGTGTAAAACTAGTCCATTCCATTATTGTAAAAAGCAGATGCAGCTTACAGCAACCCTGGAAATGCAATATAACTACCTGAAAAATATTGAAGTAAAAACGGTCATATGAAAGTGAAATCTGAAACAAATAATCATGGGAATGGCAGCCCAGTATCAGAGAAGAAATTTGTGGCTTTCCTTGTTTTCGTTCTTGAGGACAGCGTTATGGCCTTCCACAGTTTTCTTACAGGGCAATGGCTGTTTTGTGGTTTTGCATTCAGCGTTCCTACAAGACTGTGGCTATTTCCTTTCTGCTCACAGTTGTTCTAAATGACAGTGGATATTTCTGGCGTTGAGTAGAGTTGTCCTTTAGAACAATGGATTTTTCCTAGCTTTGCTATGTGAGAGTCAGTCTAAAGGACATTGGCTGTTTCCTACTTCTGTTTTGTGCCATCTTGTATGACAGTGGACTTCTTCTTCGTCTGTGTATGCAGGCTGATACTCCTGCGGACACTCCCTGCATAGACAGGCAAGTATTAATCCCATCTGCCCAACGAAGGGAGTGGAGTTTTGTGTGCATGACCGTTTTTTATCCCGCCATTAAGGCAGCCATACTCCATCTTCAGGGAAGGTGCATGCTATGTGTAACGTGTCATCCATACCAACGGCCAAACTGGCCTTCTCTTCCGAAAGTTGGTGATGGGATTTTACGTGTGTGCAAGATGTTATGCATGTGTTCACACACAGAACCTTGGTTTATAGTCTCATTCGAAGGACTGTGTGGGAAATGGAGTCAGAACCAGTGTTAACTCTGAGGGAAAAATGCCCCAGTACCGAAACGGCCAGGCGGAGATTCGAACCCGCAACCCTTAGATTACGAGTCCGGCGGTCTACCGACCGAGCTATTCCATCCTCCATGACAGTGGACATTTCCTGGTTATTACACTTGAGAGTTGACTTTCAACATGGTGACAGCCCTGGTATGGCCCTTTGTGGTTGGCCAGGCTATAGGCAACATGAATTGAAGGACAATAGATACTTCCTGGCCTTGCTTGGAGACATCCAAAAGAACTGTGGTTGTTTCACGACAGCGTGCCATTGTTTTAGGGACAGTGGCTATTTCCTAGTTTTTGCTCAGAGGCTTCACAAAGAACAAGGGATATTTTCATGACTTTATTTACAGTTGTCCCAGAGGACAGTGTATATTTCATGGCATTGTGTAAATCATCCCTAAAGGATGATGGATATATCAAAATTTTGTGGAAAGTCGTCTTAACAATGAAGATTTCCTGGATTTGCTCAGAAGTAGTGTAAAGGACAATAGGTATGTCATGAGTTTTCTTACAATCATGCTTGCGGGGTGGATGTTGTAGGGCTTTATTTAGAATAGATATTTCATGGCTTTGCCATGAGCCATCTTTCAGGATAATGAATAGTAAACATCGTTGCTCAAAATCATCCTCGAACTGCACTGGATATGTATATAGTTTTGATTGCAGCCTTCCTGAATAATGATAGATATGATTCATTGCCCTGCTTATAAGCTTCCATTAATGACAGTCGGTATTTACTGGTTTGTTCACAATCATCTCACAGGACAATTAACATTTCCAAGCTGTGGAAAAATTGACATTTTATGGCTGTGTTCCAGTCTTGATATAAGACAACGGATATTTCATGGTTTTGATTACAATGTTTTTAAAGGACAAAGCCATGTGAGTGTTTTCTCATCTTTGCTTGTAGTCTTCGTACAGGACAGTGGGCGTCTGGTTTAGCGTACAGCCTGTCTACAGGGCATTAGACATTTTATGGTTTAGCCTACAGTCTCCCTGCATGATAATGTATATTTCATGTTCTTTGTTGTTGTCGTTTGTTTTTTCATACAGTCATCCTGTTGGAATAAGGATTTTTCATGGCTTAGCCTTCTTACAGACAGTGGACGCATTTGTCTTTCTTCTTGCACATATGAAGGGAAACGATAATCATGTGGTTTGTTTGCACAGTAGAAAGGCTGGTTTATGTGTGTGGCCATCTTTTGGCCCTACATAAGAAAAAAAAAGACCTGGTTTTACTGATAATATATAATCGAGCAGGTAAGGTAAGCTAATGTTGCTTATAGCCCAGCCGACTGCAAAGGGCCATGGCTTGTGACAAAGTTTACTCCTTACCACACTGCTATAAGTTGTTTTAGGACTTTATGAAAGTTATTGATTTTCACATTATTGTCATATCATGTAGGGAAAAAAGTCGAAAGAAATCCAAGAATAATGAAGAGTGTTATTAACAAATGAGATATTAGATTATTGTTCAATATCTCATTTGTTAAGAACATCCCGCATTAATCTTGAATTTTTTTTTTTTTTTTTTTGTCCATGTAAGAAAAATTAAGAACCATCTGGGCCATGTGATGTTTCATTCAGTATCATACTCTTTGAAAACTTGGCTGTGCAAAAGATAATCAGCTGATTTGTCTTGAAGACATAATTTGTTACTGTTCAGTCATTTGTGTGAAGTCTGGGCTTAAAAGGCTGAATGGAAATGATTAGCCTAAAAAGACAACCAACACACTTGCACCAACTTGTTTTCCATGTGTTCAGATCTCATTCTGTTTACTATACTTAAGTGTGTCTTTACTCTGAGCAATATGATTCAAACTTATTTTAGGAAGGGGTTGAAGAAGGCACTGTGATCACAGTCATCGGAAACAAGTCGGACCTGGTGGAGGCTGACCCTCAGCTCGCCAAGGTCAAGGACGGAGCCAAAATAGCTGTGGTGAGTATCGCGCTGTGACTAGTTTCATGTCGTCTTTAGTTCAGTGTCAGTTAGTCAGATTGCTCTGATTTTCTGTAAATATGCCTTCCATCAGTGTCTGATAGTAATACATTTGGGCATATATCATCTTATGGTATATTCTATGTTTTGAAGCTCACCAGAAAAAAAAAAAAGAAAGAAAATGCAAGTCATGTCACTCGAAATTATTACCTGTGTTAAAACTACTGAAAGATGACAAGTTACAGTATTAAAGCAAGAAACTGAAAGTAGAGGAGCACGGGAATGCAGTAATAACATGTCTAAAATTTTAATCCAAAGAGTCGATTGGTGTACAGAGATCTGCAAGCTGAGTTCGAGGTCTTAGTATGGTGGGTTATGGGTCAGAGGGAAAAAAGTAAGAAAATTTGAGTTTCCGGCTTTGCCTATGAAAAAAAATGGTGTGTGTGCTCGTTTCGTCGTTGGATCCAACTGATTTGGAATGAAAAGAGAAAAATCTAAACAAGATGAATTTGCTTTTTTCAAATATTCAGTGTATATGCCTGTGAAGAACAATTCAGCCAAACCTTGAAGAGCTTTGTAAACTATGATTCATTTATCTGTTCTTCAAACTGTGTGAGACATAATGATTATTCTAAAACAGCAAAAATGGTTGATCACATGGCATGCTTTCATCATCTGATTGCAGTTAACCACATCGAAGTGACTTGTGATTCAGTTTGTGGTGGACACATGTATGCTGTGATGTTTGTTTCCAGGAATACAATGCATTGTTCTATGAGACAAGCGCCAAGACAGGGAGCTACATCTCAGAAGCTATGGTGGGGATTGCAAGGTCAGTTGGTGCAAGGTTTTTCAGGCTGTGTGCATATATATTCAGTGACAGACAAAGGGTTTTTCAGGCTGTGTGCATATGTATTCAGTGATGAATGGTTTTCCAGGCTGTGTGCATATTTATTCAATGACAAAGGGTTTTCCAGGCTGTGTGCATGTATATTCAGTGACAAAGGGTTTTTCAGGCTGTGTGCATATGTATTCAGCGACAGACAAAGGGTTTTTCAGGCTGTGTGCATATGTATTCAGTGACAGACAGAGGGTTTTTCAGGCTGTGTGCATATGTATTCAGTGACAGAAGAAGGGTTTTTCAGGCTGTGTGCATATGTATTCAGTGACAAAGGGTTTTTCAGGCTGTGTGCATATGTATTCAGTGACAGACAAAGGTTTTTTCAGGCTGTGTGCATATGTATTTGGTGACAAAGGGTTTTTCAGGCTGTGTGCATATATATTCAGTGACAAAGTTTTTTTCCAGACTGTGTGCATATATATGTATTCAGTGACAGGCAAAGGGTTTTTCAGGCTGTGTACATATGTATTCAGTGACAAAGGGTTTTTTAGGCTGTGTACATATATATGTATTTAGTAACAGACAGGGTTTTTAAGGCTGTGTGCATGTGTATTCAGTGACAGACACAGGGTTTTTCAGGCTATGTGCATGTATATTCGGTGACAGACAAAGGGTTTTCCAGGCTGTGTGCGTGTATATTCAGTGACAGACAAAGGGTTTTTCAGGCTGTGTGCATGTATATTCAGTGACAGACAAAGGGTTTTTCAGGCTGTGTGCATATGTATTCAGTGAGAAAGGGTTTTTCAGGCTGTATGCATGTATATTCAGTGACAGACAAAGGGTTTTTCAGGCTGTGTGCATGTATATTCAGTGACAAAGGGTTTTTCAGGCTGTGTGCATGTATATTCGGTGACAAAGGGTTTTTCAGGCTGTGTGCATGTATATTCAGTGACAGACAAAGGGTTTTTCAGGCTGTGTGCATATGTATTCAGTGACAAAGGGTTTTTCAGGCTGTATGCATGTATATTCAGTGACAAAAGGTTTTTTAGGCTGTGTGCATATATATGTATTTAGTGACAGGCAGGGTTTTTAAGGCTGTGTGCATGTGTATTAAGTGACAGACACAGGGTTTTTCAGGCTATGTGCATGTATATTCAGTGACAGACAAAGGGTTTTTCAGGCTGTGTGCATGTATATTCAGTGACAGACAAAGGGTTTTTCAGGCTGTATGCATGTATATTCAGTGACAAAGGGTTTTTCAGGCTGTATGCCTGTATATTCAGTGACAGACAAAGGGTTTTTCAGGCTGTGTGCATGTATATTCAGTGACAAAGGGTTTTTCAGGCTGTGTGCATGCATATTCAGTGACAAAGGGTTTTTCAGGCTGTGTGCATATGTACTCAGTGCCAGGCAACTTGTCCAGTTCTAGAAGCAGTTCCACAGACTGTAAAGCCTGTGTGGCACAGAAGTCTTGAAATTAAATTTTAACCTTGGGAGAAAAAAGGAAAACTAGAGTACTTACATGACTCAAATATGTCACATGATGTGCAAAACATATTCAATAGTATTTCAAGAGTACTTCAATTTTGTTCTGTTACCTGATCGCACACATTCATGTGAAAGTTAAATGGTGACAAGGATGCATAGTTTCATTTACAAAACACTTCATTTTTTTTTTCTTTTTTCATCTTTTCCTCCAAGGCCTTAAGAGATACAGGATGATAGATTCATGCCTATTGAAAGTGCTACCTAAAACTAAGCCAGATAAGTTTAATAGCGATTGATTTTGTCCAGGTCTCTTCAAAAAGAATTTTCCAGCTGCATTTTGTCTTGGGCATTTTGTTAATATGACGTGCCATACATTTTCAAAACAGACATTGCTGTGAAATAGTTGCAGTGTTATTTGGTGTTGGCCTAAGAAGTTGTAGAGTACTTAACACTGTAGCAAAGAGTTTTCTTGACCAGTTGTGTGTGTGTGTGTGTGTGTGTGTTACAGGGAGAGAGTAGAAGTGAAGAGAGAGAGAGTAAAAGAGGTGAAGAAGAGGGCAAGGGAAAAGTATGTCTGTAAGATCAGGGAGTCCTTTACAGTCTGAATGCCTTGCTTGCATTAAAAATGAGGGGAACATTCGTATTTGAAGATCCTGGACGGTCAGAGGAGGCATTTAGACTAAAACCAGGGCCCATGATTGATTACTTTTTTAGTTCCAGTAATTGAACGTGGTGCAAGCTGGAGCCCTATTGATCATAGCGAGCTGAAATGGAGGTCAGTGAGTGGTGATTAAATTGATAAGAACATTAAGTCAGGGGTCAGAGTTGAAGATCACAACATGGTGTACATCAGTGTGTGTCTCATGGCAGTGATGTGTCCAGTTTGGTCTGCCTGTGTTTTGAATTATATGCCAGAAAACAATGGTCTTGTCATGTTTCTTGACTGTTGCAGTTTGCTGAAGGACAAGGAAGACAAAGCATTGGAAGCTGCTGTGAACTTGACAGACCCACCCAGAAAGAAAGGATGCTGCAAATAGAAGTCAGCTTGCTGCAGTGTTGCTTTCATGGGAAAAAGATAGAGTGGAAAGCCATCACCACAGCTTAAAACAGAAGCTGTCAACTCCTGTCTCACCTCTACCTGGTTGCTGCCTTTGCAATGAAGTCTAGAGGAATCCAGTCATCAACATCACTGTGTTCCCAAGCATCATCACTGTTACTGTCCGGCATTGTTCATCTCTGTGTAGCTGAGACTGCAATAGGGCTCTGTGACGGATTGTCATCTTCCTGAAACTATGGGTTCCTCTGAGCTCGGAGAACTGTTCAGTGATGGAGAGATCCGTGTATGTGTAAAGAGAAAGTGACCTTCTTATGTGCCCTGATGACAAAGTTCCTTTTGTTTCTGTTTGAGAAAAACAAATATCCTTGTCATATCATTTACATGTTTGCCCTGTACACACAGGCTCATGAATTGAGGTGCTCCAATACTTGTGACAGAACAAAGAAAATATGTTTTCCAGGTACAATACAAGAATGAATGAGGATATTAGCTGTCCATCAGATGGACAACTGATAGTGATACCATGACAGCACTTTGACTGAAACGCTTCAAGCTGGGAGACCAGTGTCACAGATCACCGTGAACTGTTTTTATGCAAATCATCCACATGACCCTTTGATTGAAATGGATCTGACCCGAAAGAATTCAAGTATGAATATTGTGCATCAGCTTGTGGAAAACAAACTGAAGGATTAATAAACTGGTGCGTTAATGCATGTGCCTCTCCTTGAAAATCTGTTGTTTTCAAACTGTGATTATCTTGTTACATACAGTTGTGGATGTGGGTTCTTGTGCAGAGATACTGAGCTATATCTGTCCTGTGTTCTGTAAAGATAAAATTCCTAGTCCTGTAAATTCATTGTATTCTGCATACTTTCTCAGCTGTGTAATATATAGTCATACTGTTAGGTTCCTGCATTTGTTATATCTACATTGTGAAATACACATAGTTTTGATGATTTGTGTAATCTAGAGCCTTTCAACGTATATCTGAAGAGACACAACTTCGATTATTTTTGTGAGCTCCAGGCAGAAAACCCAGATATTCAGTGTTAACACCAGTCAGATTTCAAATGCAAGGAAATTGTCAACCACATGTTTGAAACTACACTAACATACTTTTAGGCTTCAGAGAAGTGCTAGAAATGGGCATCTTCCAGATCATGACTGATGCGTCTACACTTCTATGTAAAATGTACACTACACACAAATGTGTATCCAGGTCCATAGTCCCCATGTATACAAATGCATATCCAGTTACTTATGGGTTAATACACACACTACAAATGCATATCCAGTTACTTATGGGTTAATGCACACACTACAAATGCATATCCAGTTACTTACAGGTTAATACACTAACATACAGATAACTGTATTAGATTATGTACATGTATGAATTTTTATCTTTGTAGTGTATGAAAATGCTTGAGCTTTTTATCCCCACATAGTATTGACATTTACAGCCATTCACTTACAATTTTCCAAGTGTCGGACAAAATTGCTTTTGATGAACTGTTCAGTGCTAAACGAATGTTCAGCCTGAAGCATAATTGAATTAATGTTTCTTGGTGAATGTTTCTCAATCTCTTTTTTCATATGTGCTTATGCTTTTATCATGACAAATTGATGTAAACCACTCTTTGAACTATTTAAGCCAGCAGTTGCAGTCAAAGAGTAGTGAGGGAGGGGAAGGAGATCTGGTGGAGGGGGTCTCCAGGATTATCCTTTCATTTCTAGTAAATTTAAGCGTCAGAAATCATTCCAGACTGATAATAAGAGTTTTTAAAAGGTGGGCATAGAAAAATGTCATCAACAAACATTGATAACAAAAAATTTTAAAAGATGGGCATTAAAAAAAAGTCATCAACAAAAATTTTAAGCAGTGTAGATGAATTATGCTTGTAAATAACACAGGCATGCCTACCGTCCCTGACCATCCGGGATTTGTCCCGGAAAGTTGATTTTAGAAGCCACTGTCCCGGAAATCCCGGATTTGGAACACGCGTCCTGGAAAAAAAAAATCGGGGAGTTGAAAAGCCGTTCATATCGTGCTGCACAGAACTGAGCCAAGAATATTGTCTGCTAGAGTGAGTAGACGTAATATGCATGCGCGCGAAAAAAAAACCCACCTTGCTTACACTTTCAAGTCAGAACATGGCGTTGAAGAGGAGACATGATGTCGACACAGAGTCGGATTCTGACTGTTCGGATGGGTCAGAAAGCAGTGAAAAGAAGAAGAAAACGACCGTGAAGTGAGGTTGTGTCTTCAAAAAAGAATTCTGTCCCTGATTTTACAGATTTGTCCCTGATTTCTGTTTGTATTGTCCCTGAAAGCAAATTTTGGGGTAGGCATGCCTGTGTGTGTCTTGCCCTCTCCTTCTCATAATTGTTCAGAAACTGCTCCCATTGTCCTCCCCTCCCTTCTCAGTTGAAGTGGTCCACCCCTGACCAGAAACATTTATTTTCTGATCAGATGCCATCAACACATCTCGTCATAGTTCCACATCACTTACAAATGTATTGACAGTATGAACAGGAAAAGCATGAACAGGTATTTAAAACGTGCATAAAACATAATCAGATTTGGACGTGCACAGAGTTTGCGTTAAGGGGTCCCTCTACTTAAAGTGGTTTCACCTGATGTTAGGCCAACCAGCGTCATTGAGAGACTGCACGGTTTAGTTCAGCAGTTCACGTAAGTCATTTGAAGGCATCCCTGCAGCATCCTTATTCATATATATATATATAATATCAGGGAGGGTTTGTTCTGCAAGGCCTTTTGATTCAGTTGGCAGAAGATTTCAGTAGTGCTTGCTGGCATGTTCTTCATATTAAAGCAAAACATTACCTTTTTTATGACATGATATTCTTGGAGCGCAGAAACCCTAAAAATGTTGAAGCATTTAAGTCTGAAACTCCTTCACTAGGAATAGATTTGAACTCCACGTCATGTTCAGTGCCATGAATATTTCTATCCCAAGTCATCTTCATCATTGTCTGTTAGGAATTTGCATGAAGATCTTCCACAGTTAAATGACTGTAAATTCTAGACTCCGAAATCTACATTCTAAATTTGTTGCAATTTAGGTTTTACTCATAATTTCCAAGAAAAGCAATGATTTGATTCGTGTTTTCATACGTATACATACTGCAGCTTCTCCACACAAATAACTACAATGCATTTGATAAATTTTGTGCTTACAAGAGTATCTATTTGTCTTTTGCTTCTAATTATAGACATGAGTTGTAAACATTCCAGAGCTGAACATACTTTTGAAATACCTGTAGGCCAAAAGTTCAACAGATAGATGCCAAACTGCCTGAAAAGCAGTTAAGGTTGTCAAGTTTGAGAGCAAAAATTATTTGATGAAAATGTCCTATGAAGAGTTTCTTGTATGTGTATTGTCATTGTTGTTCTGTATGTGTTTGTGTGTGTAAATGTGTGTGTGTGTGTGTGTGTGTGTGTGTGTGTGTGTGTGAATGAACTTAAAAGGTGTGCATGTGTCAGTTTGAGTGTGTGTGTGCACACACAAATGTGATTCTATACAGATACATACTAGACTCTGTTGTAAAAAAAAAAAAGAGACATTGTTTCATTTGGTGACTTCTGTGTCAAGAATTTAAAACTACTATTTCATAATCTTTGAGTAATGGTGATAAGAAGACTAGTATTGTTTTCCCTCTCTCTAAGCCTTATAGTGAAGGAGATATGGAGATATTTATACTGCCAAGCAATTTTAAGATTTAAAGTGGATCTAACTGATAATGTCTTTTTTCCCCCAATGTTTTGAGAATTGACAGTTTTTCTCTTTTGCAGAGATGTGAAAATGCATACTTTCACTTTTCATTGACTGAAAAAAAAATTCTGCTTTACTTCAACAGTAATCACCTTAAAGGTGTGAAGGAATAGTAGTTCATGCACTGTTCCAAATCTTGCCTTTTTTTTTTCACAGCTTTCTTTCGGTTGGCCAGCTTTGGTCAATCTTTCTGCGATATATTTTGTTCTCTGAGAGGTGTATGAATCCCGCCTGTAGTAAGTTTTTTTGGCCCAGACCCCTCTCACATCCCTGTCTAGTGATTGTATTTGTCTTTTGATGTACACATACATAATTGAGTTTTGTCGTTAGATGTTATTATTAGTTGTTAGTCATTTTCATTTGCTCTCCTTTCTGCTCATGGTCATTGTAGAGATAATTGTGACATTTGATATGTACGCAAATGCTTGATTATATTACATATTCTTGCCAATACATATCATAAGAGAAAAGCAGAATCAGTGAATGTGCAAGCAATAAAGGTGGAAAAAGAAAAAAAAGACCCATGGTATTAACAAGTGTTTGAAATGAACGTGAATATGAGCGAATTTGTTTTAAATACCAATGGTTTATTGTGAAGCAAATTACTAGTACGCAATGCATTCAATTTCATATTTTGTTATGATTGCTTCGAACTGTCTGTTTTTACATTACTGACTATAATGTACATGGGACACACCACAGTGTTACTTTTCATTCATTCATTGACTATTGAGCTCAGTTACAAGGATGCCACAAGGATCTGCATCGTCCTCAGCATGCACAAGTCAAAAGTAGATGTAACCAGTAGTTACATCCAATACTTTGACTAGACAGTGGTCAATGTGGATAATAGATGAATAGCATGAAGAGAGGGAAGGAAGCTGGGAGAGGAGGTGGAAGGGGATTAGGGAGGAGAGGTGGTGTGCACTGGCATGGCATTACTGATCGATGATTTCATATGTCAACCCTCTTATGAAGAGAGAATATTTGTGTCCCAAGATTTTTATCTTCTAAAGGTTGTAAGCAAGGAGTGGTGGCTATCCTAGCGTGTGCATGTACTGTACTCTAAATGACAGGATATTATTCTCCAGTGATCAGGAAAAGTGTGCTGCAGAACAGAATGCCAGTGGCAAAAAAAAAGGAAGATTTTGTTTTTTAATTCCACAATTCTAGACCGGCATTTTGTCACGAAGGTTTTTTAGTCACCTCTTAAAGAGGAAAATGGACAAAAGAAGATGGATGTTGTTCTTGAACGCATCAAGATTTGCTTACTTGAAAAGTGAAGTCAAAAGATGGGATAAAAAGAGAGATGGAGAGAAACAGAAAGAAATGACGACAGAAAAGATTATGCAGCCTGACACAAAGAACTTTACTTCATGTTTTCATTCTTATATATATTCAGGTTTACCCAGAACCACAAGCAAAATAGCTTTCATTTTTGTCCCCTTCTGTGACTTACTTTTCGTCAAGTATAGACTAAAAACCATCCATTTGATTGCATTCTCATCTCTTGCTGTTTATAGACATCAACATTCAATGCAAATTTTAACACAAAAAAAATCTTGCAAGTTATGTATAAGACAATTCAAACTGAGTATAAGAATACAGGCACAGCACCAAGTAATCAGATCAGCCAAATCTCAGCCAAACTCAAGAACATAACACAGAGCTAAACCATGTATTTCCCGGTAGTTCTTTCGAGGCAGAGTTGCAGGTCTAGGCACACAAAATACATGTTCTGCAGTAAAGTGCTACAACTGAAGGGTAGTTGGCAGCTACCTTTAAGAATGAAATGCATCAGTTTGCCCCCCCCCCCCCCCCCCCCCCCAACATACAAAGGCCATCACATTGAAAAAAAAAATTAAAAAGGAAAAAAGGAAACATATCTGTATGTTATGTACCCAAGTGTGTGCATGTGTGACATCTATATCTATTTGCAAGAAAATGCGTATCTACATATCCCTGTAGAACAGATCAAAAACCTCTAAAATTTATAATTTGTGTGTAGCCTTTCTTTGATCAATCTTTTTAAGAGGAAGAAAGTCCACAAGTTTAGATTGTATTTTTGCACCAAGCTTAGGCATGGAGTGTAAAGGGAAAAACAGACAAAGAACTTTCATTGCCTTACTGAAAAACAAACAGCTAGGTATGGAGTGTAAAGGGAAAAACAGACAAAAAAGAACTTTCATTGCCTTACTGAAAAACACTCAAACAGCTAGGTATGGAGTGTAAAGGAAAACAGGCAAACAAAAACTTCATGTATGAAACTAAACAGCTAGGTATGGAGAAGGGAAAACAGACAAAAAGAACCTTCACTGCCTTACTGAAAAACACTCAAACAGCTAGGTATGGAGTGTAAAGGGAAAAACAGGCAAACAAAAACTTTCATTGCCTTACTGAAAACACTCAAACAGCTAGGTATGGAGTGTAAAGGGAAAAACAGGCAAACAAAAAACTTTCATTGCCTTACTGAAAGACACTCAAACAGCTTGGACACAGCTGGAAGAAAAACAGGGGGAACAAAAGAGCCAACTGTGAATGATACCCTCCAAGACATACACAAATCTTAATGTCACAACAGTTGTAGAAGCTTTCCGCTCTGATGCAATGACTGGAGTTCTGAGCAGCCACCAATACACTTCCCATTGATGAACACACGAGGTACCTGCGCACAAACACACAAGAGACCTTATTTCCCTCTGAAAGCAACAAGTTTACAAAAAATTCTAGGAACAATACAAAGATCTTTAGGGGTCGCATCTCCCATGCCCAGCAGCATTACTTTCTTGCCCTTCATTCTGGCCACCCCAACACTGGCAACCCACAATGAGCAATGAAATTCGTTTCAGGCAGTCCACCAGAGAAGACAGAGCACTTTATTATTATAATCATTATTATGCAGTCTATGAAAGCTCTTTTGTATTCAATGAATAGTACATGTTTTGATCCAACATAACCATGACACTACCAATTAGATGCTCTATTGATGGCAATAATCAATGAAGCTAATTGTACCAGCTCAGCCCAGTATTTCGCTGCAAGGCAGGTAAGCAGACTCAACTCAGGAAGCAGGGACTTGGACAGGCTGGCAGAAAATGGTTAACAGTAAAACACACACACACACACACACACACACACACACACACACCACTTCCATCATCCCACAACCCCCACTTCTTTTCCTCTATTCAATCAATTCAAAAACCCCCAACAACTCTCCACAAACACATAAATTCAGGTGCCCAAGACTGCATGCTATAAAGTAGTATTTAATTGAACTTCTACTTGCTGCTCTTTTTAATTAAATGCATTGTCAACCGTAAGATTAAAAGGCTTAAGCTTTTAAGATTACCGGTAAATTTTCCTTAGTGACTGTCAATGCAATCTGCTTGGTTTAGAGGATTCAATATGCAACCCGACCTGTTCAAAATAATATTCTGAAAAGAATGATGTTACAATGCTGGTGATGGTGAATAAAGGGTAAGCACAAATGAGGTCATTATCTTTCTTAGATCTTCGGACTGGGGTCACACCAGACTCCATAAGAAATGCACTTCACCTTCTATTCCTATGCAAGTATTCCCTCTAGAATTTAAAGTCAGTGTCAGAATGACCCTCTATTGTCAAAACTGAGGGTTAAATCTGAAAACGGGGGTCAACCACAAAGAGCCACAATCAAGTTTTCCTTTTTTTCCATACTTATCAACTCAAATCAATGTGTTATAAAATACACTTTATAATGTGTGTTTTATATTATGACTAAATACTGAACTATGGAGATACCTGAATAAAATCACTCTTATGAAAAATCAAAACAAAAGCAAAGACAAAACACACAAAAAAAAAACAAACCAACTCACAGTGCGAGCTGAGGTCATATCCTGCAGGATGTCCTGCAGCACTGGTCCCTGTCTCATCTGGTCCAGCTCAAACACCTTCACAGGGGTTCCCACCTCTCCGAAGATGTTCTTGGCCACCCGGCAGTAGGGGCAGGTCGTCTTGCTGAATATCACCACAGGGTGTGCATTCACTGTCTCTTTCACAAACTGGGCTTCTTCACTGTTCAAGTCCACCGTGGAGCTTGTGAGTCCCATGACTGCTTGTTAGCGCTGGATCTTCTTCTCTCTTACTGATGAACTAATTGATAAAATAGCCTGATGGGTTGTGATTGTTTATATGTTTGTTTCAAAATAGCGTTTCCCTGAATTATGTACTTTTATGACACCGGCACCTTGTTACAGGCAATTAATACAGATATCACTCCAACTTGTGAAAAACCACAGATCACTTTCAAGATGATATCGTTAGTAACAGATTGACACAATGACTTGATATCACAACTCTTTTGGAACCAGATGAATATATTAAACTAGAATAAATATTCAAACATGTTACAACTGTTGGATCTCCTTCTTCATCAAAAACACTTCTGTAAAGCTAAAAACACTGTCTGGATATCTCTTAATGTTACAGATCAAGCTGTTCAAACCTAAGTCAGATCACAAAAGGAAAGTTTGCTTTCCAAGGGAAGTACCCTGGTCGATACCTGAAACAGAAAGAAAGCAGATTCTAACAAAACTGCTTTTCTGCAGTAAGTACATCATGAAGGTTGGTACTTGAGCTTTGCCAACATTACAGACTGGTCACCCCGCCCCCTGCCTCCGTCCTTCTGTGGCACATGATCAACACCACTCATCCAGACCCTTCCATCATTCATAGCCATGACAAGTGTTAATCTCCTACAGTTCCTGCACCAGTAGTCCACACACAAGCCAATATCAGGTTATCACAGTGCCACTCACCATAGGAGATCCTGCACTGGTGAGACACTTAGGTCAAGTTCAATGGGGTCTGCACTTACAATGCTAGACATGCCTGCTGTGAGCCCTAATCATAACGACTGCTTCACTGCAGAGCAAGACCAAGCGATGCATTAGAGCCACAACTGTTTATCTCGAAAAAAATGTGTTTTGACTTTTTCATATTTTTAGGTGTATTAATAGTCTGTTTAATATGCTGAAACATGGTTATGAAACATTTATTAGTTTTTAGTTGATAGCAAAGAAACAGTTGTTGCCCTGTCCACATCCAGCCAGATTCTGCATGCCACAAATGAACAGCTAGCAGTCACAGACAGTGGTCTGAAATGTTCCATACAGTGGGACAGTTTGTCCATGCCACAGGTGGCTAGAGCCATAGAAGACAGTTGTATTCCAAACTAGCCATAGAAGACAGTTGTATTCCAAACTATTACCGCAGACTGATAGGAATGTTCCAGGCCACAAGTCACTATCCTGCAGCTGATCAGTTGTGGCCTGAGAATTTCAGCTGTGAAGGTCTTACTGTTGTGTGCCACAACTATCTAAGTCTTGTTAATTAGTTGTGCTTCAAAATTCTGGGAAGATGAAAGCCTTTCTTTTCAGACCAAGAGTGTTTACTTCTTAAGATTGCGTAATTCTGTTGTTTCCATTTGAGTTTTTTTTTAACCCCCCTTTGTACAGCTTCAGAACACTATCTGGTGTTTGTTTTTCCCAAGTTTGGAAGTTCTGCGTGCAGAGGTGTAATTTTTAGAAACCTGTGAAATCTTCAAGTGGCCATTTCTCAAAATGGCATTTTTCAAGATAGACAGTTGTGGCTCTAATGTATCGCAAGGTTATATCCCGTCGAGTCATCATTCAGTACATGATGTCTCTGGACATCTACATTCCTAATCAGTCTGAAAATTCATTCAATGCTTTGATTCAAGTTCCCTAAAACATGGAAGTGGAGCAGAAATCATAATGACAGAAAGACATCAACTTAGTGAAGGGAAACAGAATCTGAAAGTGAGATCTTTCTAGTTTTTCTGTCTCGCTCTGATTTATGTGGATAAGGTCCAGCGATCATGGATATGGCTGCACCTACAAAGCCATGTGGTCCCATTCTGATTTCACAGCACGTACATCCATGACAGAACTGTATGAATTTCACTAATGCTTTCCAAATAAATCCCTGTGTGAACCACATTCAATAGATAATGTGCTGTACTGGTCCAGAAAGTTGAGACAGACACTCAGGTGAGGTGACGTCATGCGACTCAGCTCCTCTGTGATCATACAAGTCAAAGTTTCACAAGTTCACAAGTTGTTTATTTTGTCCATGAAGGAAAATTATTTTGTGGTGACACATTGCAATACAACATCATAAAATACAGTGTAAAATACAATAGAATGAAATCAAACTAATAAGCTTCTATAAACAATAAATTCAAGAAAAATGCTGCCTCACGTCCCTACCTCTCCCTCTCCCTCTGAGTTTCAGTCACCAGAACCCATCTTTCCAGTCCTAGACATTCAATCATCTGCATGTAAGCTTTCAGCACACTCAGCGAAAAGAAATTAACCTTCCTGTGCGGGAAAATCAAATATATATGCATTACAATCATTCTGATGGGGTTTCAACCTGTGACCCATAGCTGCTAGACATTTGCTGACCACAGTAAGACAGTAACCTGTTTATATTCTTGGTAGCTCTTCCTTCCCACTGCTTATTCACATTTACTGAGTAAGCCTTTTGACTTGTAAATAAACAACACCATGCATCTACAAATATGCTATAATCATAAATCTTTGAGCATGCCTGGCGCGTGTTGCACTTGCAAAGTTTTCAATACACACATTCTCACAAAGTGACACACACACATGCGGAGGTGACATTTATCTGATCAGAACGTTGTGGCTTAGGAGTGGTTTCCTTTGCACTGATTCACTCCTACTTTGTGGGTGCACAGTGCACCCAAACATTGAATATTTCCATGTGACGTGTTTCTACAATTCAAGAAAATTTGGTGGTGAGCCGCTTGTATGCAAATGTGGATTTTCTTTCGAAAAAGAAAAAAAAAAGGGAGGATGACTAAATTTCAGCATTGGTAAGACCTTGTTTTATCAAAAGTAAGTCGACAGACTTCTGGTATTTAAAACTAAGAGAAAAAAAAAACACAGAATATTTGACTAACAAAACTACATTTATTTCATGGCAGTCACTTTATTTTAGGACTTATTTTCTGTTCCCCACCAATTGGATCTGAGCTCCATGACTGACAGTCAAATGCTTCATAGTTCGTTAAATCCCCATACTGCATTTTGCTACTGATTGTGTAAGTAATTACAGACATAAATTTTTTCAGAAATTATTTGTTGATTTTCATATTTTCATTTTTCAAAGCTGCCACTGACATAACTAACTGTTCTTTAGGAAGAAACCTGACAAAAAAAAAGAGCTGTTGAAGTGATTGGAGGTGAATTCTAATTGCAACGTCATCATGTCTCAAGTCCATCAGCATGCAGAAGAACAGCAACACTGGTTTTCATTTTCTTAATTTTGCCAACCAGTTCTGGATGTTTGGAAACCACTTACAAAATATATGTGCATGATTATGACCTTCGTTTTTTTTTCTAAATCTGAGATCTGCACATAATAGACCCTCAGTTGTACAGGTAGTTTTTGCGTTTGTTTGCTTTTAACATTATCAGATTTCTTCTCTGTTACTGGTTTCATAAAAAAGGTGGCAATAGTGTAATATGACAGCTGGTGGATGGTGTAACGGGGTCTGGGCCAAACAGCTTTCCAGTACTGCTGCACAGGAAAGATCTACTCCATGTACATAACATCTTGGTCTGACAGGCCTGATATGCTCCATCCTTGGCATGATGGAAAGGCTGTCCATAATGAAACAAATCCAATGTGTTCTAACATCTAATGAAAAAGAGGACACTCTGAGGTGGTGCCATATCTTGGATGAAATCCTTGAACATTCATTTAAGAACTTACCATGATGCTGTTGATTTCTGCCTGCATGTTGATCAGTGTGTAACTGAAAAGTTGAGATAATCTCCCACAATCCACAATGATCTGAATACCTGTGACGGTTGCATGTCGGGTAAAACTATAAGATAAAACATCTTTGACCATCCTCAACCCCAGCATGGGATCTGTAGTAGGAAGCCAATAGCCAGTGTAGTAGGAAGTTGTCTCCTAGCAAGCCTACCCTTCTGCTTGAACATAACCATAACATATGGTCTCACACAGTCACAGTCTGCGACATGGACTGATGGAGCTCAGTCTGAACCCCAGTGCTCTATATGGCAATCAGTGATATCTTTGGCTGTCCTCATCTTCAACATGGGATTCATGGTCACATATCTCCCCCCACCCCCCTTCACTGCCGTTTTTATGTTAGCATGATAAATGATAAAGATACTAATTAACAATACTTGTATTGCATCATATCACGATCAGTGGGTCACCCAACATGACACTGTAAATTTCATAACACTGATTTAGAATAACCAACACTAACAGCGCCAAAACTAACTATATATGTTTAATAATGACAATAACGCACACATCTGTGACATGACTGTGATCAGATCATGATTATTGAGAGACATAACAATAGTCACGACCGACACTAGTGACAGCATCATCGCATGACACAGTGACAACGTAGCATTTGTAAAAACACGGCTGCGTTGTGATATTCTTAAGACATGGGGGGCAAAATTATCCTGTGGTAATTATCTACTTTTTTCCACGTCTCTGTTCTCTTACCTTCGCATTTGTAACTGACCTAAGGTGTGTTCAAGCACACTAGCCTATTGCGTTTGTAAAGTTTTGATGGTTGACGTAACGGGAACAATAATAAAGGGAAATCACTTAATGAGAAATATGGAAGTAGTCTCCCCTGCACACTTCATGCCGACAGCGTCTTCAACAACGAAAAAGTTATAACGAAAAGGTTGAAAATGCAGGTTTCCGGACTCATTCCAGCCAGGTTTCTCACCATCGTCGCCCACATCGTCATTGTTATTGTAATATTTTGGTCAAGAGTGCGTACAATGTTCCTACCTTTGGGGATGTACACAATGCTTATTGACTTTATTTGGAATAAAGCTTGATTTTTTTTTTAATGATAGTAGTAGTAGTAGTAGTAGTAGTAGTAGTGTAGGGACGTAATTAATACATAGGCCGTTAAGCCTTTCAGTGTCTCCTCGTGTTATTTTACTTTTATGACAGGGTTGAAATGCATGCAATATAAATTTGCCTACTCATTCATCAGAGCTTCTAAACTGTACTTTAAATTTCAAGTCTTCGTTCAGCAAATTCTTAAAAACATTAGTATTATTAGCAAATTTAAGTGCAGTTGGCAAATTGTTCCAGTTAGCAATAACTCTGTTACTGAACGTGAATCTCCCCATATTAGTATGAAACTGCTTAACAAATATCTTGCCTTCCGAACTTCGTGTTCAGTCTGTTTTAGCAGCCTCAAAAAAATAGTCCCACTGTATGTCCGTTTGCTGGTGAAATATTTTGAACACTTCAATCAAATCCCCTCTAAGACGTCTACCTTTTAAAGAGTGCAAATTTAAGTAATTTAATCTATCTGTATAAGACATGTTTGTACATTCTTGCAAGATTTTAGTAGCTCTTCTCTGTACTCTTTCGATTGCTATTGACTGTCTTTTCAAGTGTGGGTACCAGATTACATTGCCATATTCAAGATGCGGTCTAACCATAGCTTTATATAATTTTAAAAACGTTTCTTTATTTAGGTAAATAAAAGTTCTTTTTGTTAATTCAATCATTTGGTTTGCTTTAATTATACACTTTTGAATGTGAGTTTCAAAAAGTACATCTTTATCAAAGATTACACCCAGATCCTTTTCTTCCTCACATTTCTGTACCAGCCTATTTCCACCATCCATTTTCATGTTGTATTCATGTTCTGGATTGTTTTTGCCAACATGCAAAACTTTACATTTTTCAACATTAAAATATAGATTCCACTTGTCTGACCAGTTGTGGAGGCAATTTAAATTTTCTTGCAGACTATTATAGTTATCTGATTTGTCATATATTTTTGTTTCGTCAGCAAAAATTTTACAAAAACTATTTACCTCATCTGGAAGGTCATTTATAAAAATAGTAAACAGTACAGGTCCTAAAATGCTCCCTTGGGGAATACCACTCATAACATCTTTCTCTGTCGACATACAATTACCCACTCTTACTCTTTGTTTTCTATTGGACAAAAAATCTCTAGTCCAGTTTAGCAACTTACCTACTATACCATATGCTTCCATTTTTTTCAACAATCTCTCATGCGGAACCGTATCAAAAGCTTTACGAAAATCAAGGTAAATTATATCAACAGAGTACTTATTCTCTAGCATGGTAACTAAATCTTCCATAACTTCAAGTAGTTGTGATATGCAAGACCTTTTTTTACGAAAGCCATGTTGGCATACTGCAAACAAATTATTATCAGTGAAGTGAGATACTATGACATCTCTTAATATGATGGATTCTAGCACTTTGCATGCAATACAGGTTAAGCTTACCGGACGATAGTTGCCTGGCTCAGATTTTGACCCTTTTTTAAAAATAGCAGTAACTTCTGCTGATTTCCAGTCGAGGGCTAATTTTCCTGTCTCTAATGATTTATTATAAATCTTTCTGAGCGGTACAGCTAACTCCTTACTTAATTCTTTTAGAACTTTAGGTGGTATTAAATCAGGTCCCTGCGCTTTAGATTGATTCATTTCAAACAACTTCTTCTCTACTGCAGCTGAAGTAATTATTATATCTGTAACTGAAATTCCATTAGATTTACTACATTCAATAAGATCAGGTATGTTGTTTGTATCTTCATTAGCAAAGACACTTGCGAAAAACTCATTTAAAACTTCAGCTTTCTCCATATCTGACTCGGCCAACCCTCCTTTACCATCATTTAGGGTATTTACCCCTGTGTTTTCTTTTGCACGTTCTTGCACGTATTTCCAAAAACATTTGGGATTTTTTTTTACATTGTTCTGCTATTTTACGTTCATAAGCTTTTCTTGTTGATTTTATTTTATTTTTGCTCTTATTTCGCATTTTTGCATATTTACTGTATTCTTTCCCATCTTTCGTCAATAAATATCTTTGAAAAAGTTTATGTTTTTTCTTTATCTTTTTAAGTACTTTATCATTCATCCAAAGTGGTTTACGCATTTTATTTTGGCTACATTTAGTCTTTGGAATACATTCGTCCATACATCTTACAACTTCGCATTTTAAGACATTCCACATTTCTTCGACATCCTGATCATTTGTAAGCAAGGAGTTGACACTCTCTGAAAGCATTTTCCTCATTTTATTATAGTCTCCTTTCTGTAAATCAAATTTGTACTTAGGGTTTTCTTTAGTCTTCTTTTTGGGAACATACAGTTCAAATGTTAAAATCAAGTGATCACTTTTACCCAAAGGGTCACTATAGTCAATGTCAGAGATCAAGGATTCTTCATTAACTAAAACTAAGTCATCAGTTGTTAGCTTCTGTCCTTCCCGAACATGAGTTGGGCTAGTCACTTTCTGTATTAAAAAGTCACCTCTAAAGTTTTCAATAACATCATTACTTTTATCACCATTCCAAGTTCCATCCCATTTTACATCAGGAAAATTAAAATCACCAAATATACATATTTTATTACATCTACTCATTTTTTCTGCTTTTAGCAAGTTGCAAAGCGAGAGGACTGCAGGCGGAAATCTAAACAAATCTTAAATAAATGTTAGCGAACCGCCCAGAGAACGTGGACAAACGAGTCACAAGACGAAACACAACTAGTTTCGACCTCTTAGGTCTTCATCAGGTGAGACATTAACGAATAAAACAATGCACTTAGCTTTGATCGCTTCAGATCACTTCGTAGGGTTCAGCGCAAGGAAGAAGGCGTTGAATGACTGTACAAAGCTAAGTGTATTGTTTTATTCGTTAATGTCTCACCTGATGAAGACCTAAGAGGTCGAAACTAGTTGTGTTTCGTCTTGTGACTCGTTTGTCCACGTTCTCTGGGCGGTTCGCTAACATTTATTTAAGATTTGCTTTTAGCAAGTTAAATAGCTCATTATTGTTTTCATCATTTGAGTTTGGGCTTCTGTATATATACACCCTACTAATACTGTCTCATCATTACCACCCCTAACAGTACACCATAATTGCTCTTGAAATTTGTTATTTTCAAACTCTACGCAAAGTTGTGCATTTAGCTCCTTAGCAAAGTACATGGCTATACCCCTTTTAGGTTCCTTATTTAGAAACATATCAAAGGCAGGAATTTCAAATTCAACATCTTTTGCTGCATATAAAACATTTTTTGCTCTTACTTCCGTTAAGCCAATAATATCTGGCTTCTCCTCATTTATACAAATTAAAAACTCATCCTTTTTATTCAGAAGACTATCTACATTACTGTACAAAACTCTCATTGAGTAATTACATTTAGATTTACAATTATTTTTCCCTAAAACAGTCTGGGATGTAACATTTGTGAAATTGTCATTAACTTCAGAGGAATAAAGTTTTTGCTTTGTACAGCTATTTACATGTTGTGGTTTGCTCGACAGTCAATGTTTCACCTCAGGGGTCTGGACCTCGTCCAGACCCTGATCTGAGACAGCAGCACCAGCTTGGTTCTGTTTGGGTGTAAATGTCACAATCTTGCCAGCCTTGTAATCAATCTTCAAGTTTGTCTCCCCATTTGTCTTTCTTTGGTTCAGTTCAGCTTTCAACGATTTGATCTGTTCTCTTTCTTTTTTTATGGTGTCATTGTTTATAAATGTAAATCTTGTTTTCTCCTTCCTTGACATGCTTGTTTAATTCTTGGACATTTTTCATTATTTTCTTTTTGGCTTCCTCAGTTCTGACTTCCATTAATGATTCATTAATGGTCGATGCTAAGCGCACCCGCCACTGTGGCCAGCGTGAAATGATACTCGGCCAGGCCAGGTTGCTTGCAGCTATCACTAAGACAAAACCGTCTGTCACGAGGAAAACTGTAAAGGTTTCCTCTCCTGTCATCGTTTGTGGATGAATCAGTGTAAACTTCAGAGAATGCCAAGTATGTGATCATATCATATCATATTGTGGCATATTAGGCATTTTCAGCCTTTAGCCTGCTCAATGTAGATAATTTCATGGTTTTAGCAAGAAATATTTTGGTCTTATGTCATTTTTTTAAAATGTTGTTCGTAATCATCATGGGACATAAGATTAAGAAGTGTCATTGGAAATCGCAGCAAAATAGGAAATGAAAGCATGAACTTGTGAAACGTTGGAACTATAAACTGAATGAAATTGCATGGTCGGCCCGTTAGAAGTAAAAGGCGCATAAACTTGTGAAACCTGCGCAAGCGCCTGCCAAAAAGACAGTCCGTGTGCATAGACGATGTATTGGAATTATCGTTTCAACCTGTGGGCATAGACAGTGCCTTAATTGACAGTCAGTCAGAATCTAAGAATGTGCTGTGCAATTTGTAACCATTTTTAAAGAGCTTACAAAGAAGGGACATATTAAAAGCATGGAGTCATAGCTTTGAGTCAGTTCCATCTACTACTACTACCACTACTACTACTACTACTACTACTACCACTACTACTACTACTACTACTACTACTACTACTACCACTGCTACTACTGTTCTTATTTCTGCTATGCTACTTCCACTATACTACTACTACTGCTGCTACAGCTACTACTACTAATGCCACCACCACAACCATTACGTACTTATTCACACAGCATTACTTATGATTTCTTCTTCTTCTTCTTCCTAAAAGGCTGGTTCACTCAAAAACGAGTAGGTCACCAGCGCGCGATTTGGCATATAGCCTTTACAGCCTTTTAGCTGGCTCTGGTTTTGGGGTTGTTTCTTTTAATCAAACATGCAGTCATTACTGTAGGGTGCATTGCAGCATGGAGTTAGCCAACTTAATTTACTTCGTAATGTTCAAATGTGTTTGGAAGCAATATTCTTCTTAATGCTTACCAAGCTTTTTTTTTTTTTTTAATTATTGAGTGTTCCTGCAGTTATAATAGTGTTATGTGAAGAGTTCCAAATATCAACAATCATGTTATTAAAAAAAAATCAGTCAGTCTACACAGCATAATGACAATAACTGGACAGTAGACAAGTAATTGAAGTATCTCAGCTGAACCACATTTTTTATCTTATTCACTTATTTTTTTATGCTTACTGGATGCTTGAACCTTACGATGATTGAGGCCAATGTAGGTCAGTTTACTGGTCCTAGCCCACTACATTAGCATGCATGGCAGTATTGTCGAGGCAACTGGAAGTCATACAATGATGAGGCAGAGGCACTATGGGCATCAAACCCAGATTTGAAAGCATTGACAGATAAAACCCTGACCACAACACCAAAGAGCCCAAACAAAGTCCAGTTTAACTCCCACTCTCCAGTCATCACCATTCTCTCTTTTCCTCTCATAATCCTTGAACCCACACCCTTCCAACCCTCCCTCATCCCCATTGCCACAGCCAGAAGAATTGTAGACAGTAGTTGGGTCATAACTGGTATGGTTGTATATAGAGCATTTGATGGTATACATTGTCATCAGTCAAAATGTACATTGTTGATATTTCTTTGTTTGCCCTGGTCACTAGTGCAGTGAGTATGGCATTAGCTCTAATGCTGACTATGTGACCAAGTCATGAGTTACTGCCTCTGCTGGTCACTAGTGCAGTGAGTATGGCATTAGCTCTAATGCTGACTATGTGACCAAGTCATGAGTTACTGCCTCTGCTGGAGGACAGAGGTTGTGCAGAAGAATAGACAGCTGGGGACTCCAGCATTTGTGGATATATCTGTTCTTGAAACCAAGATGTTCTTCCAGAGAGTTTTCCTCTCAGATTCAGTTCTGGCTGGAAGTTAGGTAAACAATCAAAGTTGCCAGAGTGACATGGATGTCTGCACTCCTTTCTCTCTGCCTTGCAGTGCTAACACCCCAGTCCACATCCATTGTATTGATTAGGGGTGGAGGGAAAGGGGGGATTCTTGTGTTGAGGTGGTTGTGAGGCAGAGTGGCTGCCTAGATAATCATTCAGCCCTATTTTATTAGAACAGGGTTGTGAGGCAGAGTGGCTGCCTAGATGATCATTCAGCCCTATTTTATTAGCACAGGGTTGTGAGGCAGAGTGGCTGCCTAGATGATCATTCAGCCCTATTTTATTAGCACAGGGTTGTGAGGCAGAGTGGCTGCCTAGATGATCATTCAGCCCTATTTTATTAGCACAGGGTTGTGAGGCAGGGTGGCTGCCTAGATGATCATTCAGCCCTATTTTATTAGCAAAAGGGTTGTGAGGCAGAGTGGCTGCCCAGATGATCATTCAGCCCTATTTTATTAGAACAGGGTTGTGAGGCAGAGTGGCTGCCTAGATGATCATTCAGCCCTATTTTATTAGAACAGGGTTGTGAGGCAGAGTGGCTGCCTAGATGATCATTCAGCCCTATTTTATTAGCACAGGGTTGTGAGGCAGAGTGGCTGCCCAGATGATCGTTCAGCCCTATTTTATTAGAACAGGGTTGTGAGGCAGAGTGGCTGCCTAGATGATCATTCAGCCCTATTTTATTAGCACAGGGTTGTGAGGCAGAGTGGCTGCCCAGATGATCATTCAGCCCTATTTTATTAGAACAGGGTTGTGAGGCAGAGTGGCTGCCCAGATGATCATTCAGCCCTATTTTATTAGCACAGGCTGGGAGAAGACAAAAAGTTCTGGCAAGTCGGGAAGGGAGGGGAGAGGATTGGGGGATAGTTTGGGGAGGAGGAGCATGTATTTATTATTCCCAAAATCCAACTGCTTCATTTGGTCATGTGGAATGGAGTTTCAGTCCCTTTGATTGGGTCAAAGAGCACCAGAAAAGAGCTCTCCGCATTGCTGGGAAATCTGTGTTTTATTATAACTATGGTGGTCACTGTTATGTCTTATTCAGGGGATTGACTGCTCTGGTAACCTCTCTAGGAAGTGAAAACCTGTAGGGTTCTGGCCTTAAACGTCACTTTCAGCAGGCAGCTCCATTCCTGATAGTATGTGGAAGAAATGAAAGCACTTTGGCTATTTCAAGTGCACCATTGTGGTAAATTTTGAACTGCTGCTGGTCATAGTCTCTGTCCTGCTTTGGAACTGAAAAGCAAGCTTGCAGGATATCCACACAGACCATACTATTGTTAATCAGTCTTATGGTAAATCTGACTGCCTGTTTCTTCAGCTGTAGGGAATTCAACCAAGCCTGTTTACGTGTTTAGCACCCCACTGGAAGTCTTATGGTTATGCTTCAGGATGAACCAGGTGCCTGTTCTCTGTATAAACAGTAGCTTTTCAGTTTTCCTTTACATGTCACATTGGGATTCCACAACAAGCTCACATGTACTCAAGATGAAGCCTAGTAATGGGTATACCTTTTCACTAATCGGGGCGAAGGCTGTCTTGAGTTTGGGTCTCCAGGAGCTGTGATGGTGTTCACATGGCACTACTACTACTACTACTACTACTACTACTACTGACTGAATTGCTTGTGCATCAGTATTCAGGAAACTGAAGCTGACAATAGTAGTACTGGAAAAAGCGAAAATACAAATGAACAAATTAGCACAAAGTAAGATTTATTTGATACAGAACTTAATAAACAATTTTTTTTTATATACATCTCTTTTTCAGACATCACAAATAAACAACATAAAAAATGTGCAGAGAATACTCCCCACCATGCTAGCTGCTGTCTGAGAAGTACTGTTATTGGTCTTTTTTTGGTCTGTTGTTACTGACCTCTGAAGAAGATATTATTTGTCAAAACGTTACTCTTTGCTTTGTGTTGTGCCTTGAGTAAGTGTTCCTTTGCACTTCCTGTGTGCTTTTATTTGTATTTTGACAGGAAGTGGCCATGCACCTGGTATAAATTCAGGTATATCTAGGTATACATCTTCATCGGATCTGAGATTTTACAGTGGAAAGTTTTTTTAACCAAATTTTGGGTGGGTTTTTAGAAGATGTATTTCAAAGAGTTGTGGGAATGAATGATTTGTGAGTTGAGTTTAACGTGGTGACAGCCCTGATATTGCCCTTTGCGGTCGACTGGGCTATAAGCAATATTACCTTACCATACCTTACCTTACCTGGTATAAATCAGAAGTTTGCTTTCTGAGCTCCTTGTAACAGGCAATGAGTTGCAATTCTAAGGGAAAATGATCTTGTCCTGTATCCTGTCCCATTCTCAATGGCACTGGAGATGTCCTTATCAAAGGGGCTTAGTTCTTTTCTAAGCGTATATATGATTCTGATGACTGCTGTCATCCGCATACGGGTTGTGTTTGAAGACTGGTTCTCTGGTAACTTAACAATTTGCTGGGAACAAACACAGACCTAGCACAGATCCCTGTAGGCCTCAAAGAAAGTCTGTGATAAATACCTGACTCATGTTGGACAGAAAAGAATCTTGTGAACTGTGATCCACTTTTTTTCCCTTAGTAAGCTGTGTGTTTTTTAAAACTTTTTTCTTATAAAGGATGGGCGAAAAGCCACAGAATTTAACATGTCATACCACGTCTGAATTTATGAGTAAAATACACAAAAACGTTATGACAAATCAGATGACTGGCAGAAATTGAACAGTGAGGTTTTGGTCTTTCACAGACTGTGTATTTTTGTAAAAGAAAAATGTTTCTCTTTGCTTTCAGGATGAAAATATCCTCATGTGTTTGCCTGAAAGATACTCCCAAAGCGAGTATGACCAGAAAGATTTGGAGTAAGTTTTCTCTGTGGTATTCTATCACTTGTAAATTTACATTCGTTGATTTGAATTGTTTGTATTGTTTTGTTCATTCAAGTTAATATTTTGATTGGAAATTTCAATTTACCACCATTTGTAGTGCAGTGGGTAACACATTGGGCTGGGAGGTTGTGGGTGGGAGTCCCTTTAGAGACATTTTCATCTCCAGATGGCTCCTGCTTGGAGCTCTATGGCATTATTTTCATCTCACTGCGAGAGGATGAATGGAGGTGTGGCTGTGTAGCTGTAGAGGTGGATGGAATGAAGGGCATGGGAGTAATTAGTAGTGTCTCTAAAGGAGCACAGACGATAAGCCACAAAAGTGGGGAAGACATGCCATTGTATCATTTTGGTGTAACTGAAGTTTAATGTGCTTGTGGTGTGTGTTTGTGAATTTAACTCTCAGGAACTGCATTTCATAGTGTATTTTCAGAATTTTGAATGTGTGTGTGTGTGTGTGTGTGTGTGTGTGTGTGTGTGTGTGTGTGTGTGTGTGTATGAAAATGTGTGTGTGTGTGTGTGTGTGAAAATGTGTGTGTGTGTGTGTGTGTGTGAGGAGAGAGAGAGAGAGAGAGAGAGAGAGAGTTTGCATGTGTGTGTGTGTGTGTGTGTGTGAAAGTGTGTGTGTGTGAAAGTGTGTGTGCCTGTTAGTCTCTCTCTCTCTCTCTCTCTCTCTCTCTCTCTCTCTCTCTCTCTCTCTCTTTCATTTGGCTTTTCTACTGTCTCTTTACACACACACACACACACACACACACACACACACACACACACACCACACATGCAAACAAGCGTCGCGCGCGCGCACACACACACACACACACACACACCACACACACACACACACACACCACGTGCATGCGCACTCACTCAAACACACACATACACTCACACACACATACATACTTTCTTATTTACTTTATGTCAGTAGCCTAAAAACTGTTTGAACTATTATAGGAAAATAGCACATTTAATGACATTATAACTACCGAACAATGCTGAACTGTTTACAGGATGGTGACGGCCCTGTCAGTATAACAACCCAACAATGCTGAACTGTTTACAGGATGGTGACGGCCCTGTCGGTATAACAACCCAACAATGCTGAACTGTTTACAGGATGGTGACGGCCCTGTCGGTATAACAACCCAACAATGCTGAACTGTTTACAGGATGGCGGCGGCCCTGTCGGTATAACAACCCAACAATGCTGAACTGTTTACAGGATGGTGACGGCCCTGTCGGTATGACAACCCAACAATGCTGAACTGTTTACAGGATGGTGACGGCCCTGTCGGTATGACAACCCAACAATGCTGAACTGTTTACAGGATGGTGACGGCCCTGTCGGTATAACAACCCAACAATGCTGAACTGTTTACAGGATGGCGGCGGCCCTGTCGGTATAACAACCCAACAATGCTGAACTGTTTACAGGATGGCGGCGGCCCTGTCGGTATAACAACCCAACAGTGCTGAACTGTTTACAGGATGGCGGCGGCCCTGTCGGTATAACAACCCAACAGTGCTGAACTGTTTACAGGATGGTGGCGGCCCTGTCGGTATAACAACCCAACAATGCTGAACTGTTTACAGGATGGCGGCGGCCCTGTCGGTATAACAACCCCACAATGCTGAACTGTTTACAGGATGGTGGTGGCCCTGTCGGTGACCCTGGGTCTCTTTCTGATAGAGGTGATAGGCTTCATGGGGGGTCTCACCATGTTCCTGCCGTTCCAGAGCCTCATCTGTATCCTTTCATCACTGGAATTTGAAAAAAAAAAAACAGTGTAGAGACAAACATGATCACCGTGGCGAAGTGGTTAGTGTCGCGGACTCCCGGCTGGGAGGTCGTGGGTTCGAATCCCATCAGAAGTCATGTGGGTTTTTCTGCCCCGACCGGCTCCTACCCAGAGTTGAGTTGCTGCGGACTCAGTTGGGAAGACTGGGACCACACAGTCGAGTTTCATCCACTTAATGGATGCGTTTCTGAGAGTGTTGCTCAAACTTCCTGACCAACACTGCAGGTGCCTGTATCTCTCGGGCCTGGTTGACGCCGGGATATATTATGAAAGGAAGCGTAGAGTACAGCCCTGTCATGTAGTCTCAGACCGAAATGGAAAATCCGTAGCATCATCTTAATCATCCTCATTCTCATCGATCAGCATAAAAAAAAAAAAATGTCTCAAATTCTGTGGCCCTTCATGCCCTGCTCTCATGGTGACCTCAATTTCGATGTCCTCTCCACGTCTGTGGTCTTGGTTTGGTTCCGTCGGGGTCACCGGTATCGGCGAGTCCATGGGGGCTGTTGCTGGACGGTCGTGGCGGCGCCCTCCGGAGGGAGAGCTCACTCACGCCGGCTCCACGACTAAGCAATTATTGTCGTCAGTAGGGGGCTTAGTAGGTGGTGTCCTGCGTATGTTAGATCAGAACAGGCGCCACTGAACACCACCGAAGTGACTCGGCGGCAGTGCAGTGTCTCCTCCGGTGGGTTGCCTCTTGACGACTTGACATTGACTGCTCCCTTTGGATTGCCGGTGCCGGAGCTGCAGCGGGGCCGACCGGGCTGTGGCTGTGGACGGGGTGTCGGAATGAGCGGCGTGGGTGCACTGCCTCTGAAGTGGCGCAGAGGTTGGGACAGCAAAAAAAAAAAAAAAAAAAAAAAAAAAAACATGATAATGACACAGGTGAACTGTTGCAGGATTTTCCATCACATACAGGGAAGGATGTATCAATTCAGAAATCACATGCCAGTGCGAAAGAGCATTCTTATATGAACATTTTAAGCAAAGTGATCAAGGAATATGCACTAATTATGAACTGATAGAAAGCTGTCTTGCTTGTCTCAGTGTTACATAAAAGATGGTGTCAGTTAAAACGGTTGGGTTGCTGGATGTCACGGGGGAACAGTAATTGCCAGTGTTTGGGAGTTAACTCAGTGTTATTGTCAGCAGTCAGCAGATTGTTACAAACCACCTGCAGACTGAGGAATTCCTGGATGGAGGAAGGACTCTGTCCTGTTTACAATTCAGGACAGAAAGCTGTAGAGATCTGCCCAAGAAGATGTGACTGAACTCCAGTGTGGTCAGAGACTACCATGACAGGGCTTTTTCTGTAGGCTTTTTTTTTTCTATGACACATCCCAGTATCAGTTGGGTATGAGGGATACAAACAGCTGCAGAACTGCTCAGAAAATTTGGAAAACGCTCTCATAAATGCATAGATCTTTGCAGTGGATGAAACTCGACTATATGATTCCAGTCTTCCCACTTGAGCTTGTAGCACACTTAATAAGCCTTGTAACTGGAGCAGAAGAAACACACAAAATGAAATCATGAACTCCCAGCCTGAAACGCGCAGTGCTTATCACAACTGCTGCCTTTTGTGACAGTTTTAACAAAAGTGTCACTTAAAATCTTCATAAAGTTTTATAAGGCTATTTACACACACGCACGCACGCACCACGCACGCACGCTCACTCACACACACACACACACACACACACACACACACACACACACACACACACACACACACACATACACTCACACACACACACACACACACTCACACACACACACACGTACGCACGCACGCACGCACGCACGCACACACGCACACACAAACACACACACACACACACACACACACACACACACTCACACACACACACACTCACACACACACACACATACACACACACACACACACACACACACACACACACACAACACACACACACACACACATCTCTCTGAAAATCCTCAGAGTGAACATGTTCTTGTAAGTACTTTGTGAAGGAGCATGTGGAAAAATATGTGGTAGTTTTTCAACATTATTTGGATGAGCATTTATAGTTGTGCATAATGTATCTGGTTTTGTGCTTTTCCCATCGCTTTTCCCATACCTTTCACTTGTGGTTTTCTCCAGCGTTATTTGGATCATTGTAAAGCTTGCCTGATTTTGCTTCTTGGAAAGCGTCTTGGACCAGCATTTATCTGTTTGTCTGGTTTTGCTGTGTCTGTATCCATTTGTGATCTTTAACCAAACGCAGCAATAATGACGCACACAGGGGCGGCTGTGGCCCTGTCCTACTTTCTGTTTGATGCGTGGCCCTGCCACTGGTACTGGTACGTCTTTGGGTTCTGCAGCGCTTTTCCAGCTGTCACTGAGCTGCTTGCCGTGCTGAGTGTTCTCTGCTTCAAGTAGTGGTGTGCCAGACATGTCACTATAGTTGCCATCGTGTGTGTGTGTGTCTGTGTCTGTCTGTGTCTGTTTTGAAAACTGTGATTTGAACTATTGGTGCATCGCTGGTCAACCTTTGTAGCCATTTTGGGGTCAATTATCAAACTGGGACCAGTTGTTTGAATTGAATTATCAATGGTTGTGTGTGTAGATGTGTTTGTGTGCATATGTTACCTGTTTTTGTGAGTGTGTTTACGTCTTAAAAGCAATGTTGATACCTCATGGAAAACATGTAAATGAATGTTAATTTGGTAATCGTATTATTGATGAAAAAAATTGTTATGTGTTCCAGCAGTTGTATTATTGATGAAAACAATTGCTATGTGTTCCAACAACGTGGTGACAGCCCTGATGTGGCCCTTTGCAGTCGGCTGGGCTATAAGCAACATTATCTTATCTTATGTGTTCCAACAGTTGTATTATTGGTGAAAAGTTAGTATGTGTTCCAGCAGTTGTATTATTGATGAAAACAGTTGGTATGTGTTCCAACAGTTGTATTATTGATGAAAACAGTTGGTACATGTTCCAACAAAGCGTATGACAATCACATGGTATAGCATGAGAATGATGTGAATCCAAAGTGCCATCTTACAATTGCTGTGAAAATCACCTCATAAAAAGAATTGTACAGTGCCGCTTCTCCGCATGACATCCAAATAATAATATTTTTGACAAACACAGAATCTATCATTTGGAACAACGAAATTTAGTGATTACACATTTCTTCATCGAAATATACAAGTGTGTGTGAGTGTGTGTGTGTGTGCGTGAAGTGGGAAGGACAGTTGCCCCCCTTTGCAGATGCCGCATGCTGACTTCCATTTTGATGATGTTTAATGTCCATACCGGAGGAGGGAGAGTGCAGTGTTCGCTAAGGTGGCAAGTCTGCTTCTGTCCCCAGTGCAAAGATCTTTTCATTATGGCAGCGCATTATGCTCCGTCAGATCACATTGCACGTTACTCACGGTCTGATCACGTTACACCTTGTTACACATTGCCCACTGTTCATCATGTTACACATTACCCACCGTCGGATTGTGTTGCATATCACTCACTGTTCAGTTGTGTTACATATCACTCACTGTTCAGTTGTGTTACATATCACTCACTGTTTAATGTGTTACATATCACTCACTGTTCAGTTGTGTTACATATCACTCACTTTTTAATGTGTTACATATTACTCACTGTTCAGTCATGTTACACATCACTCACTGTTTAATGTGTTACATATTACTCACTGTTCAGTCGCTACATGTTACACATCACTCACTGTTCAGTCGTGTTACATATCACTCACTGTTCAGTCGTGTTACATATCACTCGTGGTTCAGTTGTGTTACATATCACTCACTGTTCAATTGTGTTACATATCACTCATGTTCAGTTGTGTTACATATCACTCACTGTTCAATTGTGTTACATATGACTCACTGTTCAGTTGTGTTACATATCACTCGCTGTTCAGTCGTGTTACATATTACTCACTGTTCAGTCATGTTACATATTACTGTTCAGTTGTGTTACATATCACTCACTGTTCAGTCATGTTACATATCACTCACTGTTCAGTAGTGTTACTATCACTCACTGTTCAATTGTGTTACATATCACTCACTGTTCAGTTGTGTTACATATCACTCACTGTTCAGTGTGTTACATATTACTCACTGTTTAATGTGTTACATATCACTCACTTTCAGTCGTGTTACATATCACTCACTGTTCAGTCGTGTTATATATTACTCACTGTTCAGTTGTGTTACATATCACTCACTGTTCAGTTGTGTTACATATCACTCACTGTTCAGTAGTGTTACATATCACTCACTGTTCAGTTGTGTTACATATCACTCACTGTTCAACTGTGTTACATATCACTCACTGTTCAGTCATGTTATATATTACTCACTGTTCACTTGTTTTACATATCACTCACTGTTCAGTTCTGTTACATATCACTCACTGTTCAGTCGTGTTACATATCACTCACTGTTCAATTGTGTTAATATCACTCACTGTTCAGTCATGTTACATATCACTCACTGTTCAGTCGTGTTACATATCACTCACTGTTCAGTTGTGTTACATATCACTCACTGTTCAGTCATGTTACATATCACTCACTGTTCAGTTGTGTTACATATCACTCACTGTTCAGTCGTGTTACATATCACTCACTGTTCAGTTGTGTTACATATCACTCACTGTTCAGTTGTGTTACATATCACTCACTGTTCAGTTGTGTTACATATTACTCACTGTTTAATGTGTTACATATCACTCACTGTTCAGTCGTGTTACATATCACTCACTGTTCAGTTGTGTTACATATCACTCACTGTTCAGTCGTGTTACATATCACTCACTGTTCAATTGTGTTACATATTACTCACTGTTCAGTCATGTTACATATCACTCCCTGTTCAGTTGTGTTACATATCACTCACTGTTCAGTCGTGTTACATATCACTCACTGTTCAATTGTGTTACATATCACTCACTGTTCAGTCATGTTACATATCACTCACTGTTCAGTTGTGTTACATATCACTCACTGTTCAGTCGTGTTTCATATCACTCACTGTTCAGTTGTGTTACATGTCACTCACTGTTCAGTTGTGTTACATGTCACTCACTGTTCAGTTGTGTTACATATCACTCATGTTCAGTTGTGTTACATATCATTCACTGTTCAGTTGTGTTACATATCACTCACGGCTCAGTTGTGTTACATATCACTCACTGTTTGATGTGTTACATATCACTCACTGTTCAGTTTTGTTACATATCACTCACTGTTCAGTTTTGTTACATATCACTCACTGTTTAATGTGTTACATATCACTCACTGTTCAGTCATGTTACATATCACTCACTGTTCAGTTGTGTTTCATATCACTCACTGTTCAGTCATGTTACATATCATTCACTGTTCAGTTGTGTTACATATCACTCACTGTTCAGTTGTGTTAAACATCACTCACTGCTCAGTTGTGTTACATATCACTCACTGTTCAGTTGCGTTACATATCACTCACTGTTCAGTTGTGTTACATATCACTCACTGTTCAGTTGTGTTACATATCATTCACTGTTCAGTCGTGTTACATATCACTCATTGTCTGATCATGTTGTGTCACCCACTGTCCCATCATGCTGCACATTAACCACCGTTCAGTTATGTTACATATTAGTCATCATTTGATCCTGCATGGATGTAGAGAAGGGAGGGGAAGTGGAGAAGAGGGGGGGGGGGGGGGTGGAGTAAATCAGCAGTGTGAACTTCTCATCGGTAATGCTTTATGTGTTCATGTGGGTGTATTGTGTAAATGCATGAGACAGACTGTCCACCATAGAGTCTGACTGGTCATTTTGTGCCAGAGCAAGAGAGTCTGAAGGTAAGTATGATCGAATTTGAGATGCGGTCAGATGTTGATTGTAAGAGTCACTGTTCTTTGTGATGGATGAGGGAAAAACGTAAAGATGCAAATTTGCCATTTCAGCATCTTCCACAGAAGTGCTCTAGAATGCGATGAGAAAATGTTACACACAGTGTTCTCAAAACAGTTTGGGGAGAGGATGTCTGCTGTAGAAGACTGTCATTCAGGATGTCATCTGTAACAGACTGGAAGCGCTTTTTGATGGGCTCATAAAACACACCATGTTCCCCACCAGGATGTCATCTGTAAAAGACTGGAAGCGCTTTTTGATGGGCTCAGAAAACACACCATGTTCCCAAAAGAGTTTCAGGAGAGGATGTACACTGTAGCAGGCTGTCACCGTTACCAAGAGTCAGATCTGAAAGCAGTTTGCTGTATGTACAGGGGAAACTGGAAAATGTTTACAAAATTAAATATAGCCCCCACCCCACCCCCACCCGACCTAAAAACTGATGACACTGGATTCATTTAATGGAGGAGGGTGCTATGTAGCGTGTTACATTTTGCGTTGAATGGACGGCGCGGTGTGCAAATACCTATGTTATTGTGGAAATTGGCTCCTGTATGTGAAACATGGTTATTTTGTTTTGTTTTTGATACACAGTGCTTGTGTTCGGTTGTGAATTTGTTACCAGTGCTGTAAGTGTATATTTGGGAATAAACTGCATTTTGCAGTGGTAATGTTCTGACTAAAATATATTAGTAAGCCCTTGGTTCCTTTTCTTTCAGGCAAGCATAACCATTGGTTCTGGTATACATTTGCTTGAACTTGTGGGTCTATGCAGATATTATGTTCAAAGTTTATCTCAACAAAAAATGTTTTATGCATTTTCATTCTTTGTACTTAATTTTGCAGTTCACATCTGATGTGAAATCTCTCGCAGGCTTTACAACAACAAAGTTTCACTGGCTTACAACTAGTCTTCCTCACAATGAATGTACAAGAGCATTAAAGTTATGAATCTTCTTCTCTGCCTTTAATCCAACTGGGATTACACCTTGTTTATAATTCATGAATTTTCAACCATGTTTTGCTTTACACATGCAGGTGTGCACGCACACGCACACGCACACACACACACATCAACTTGCCAAGAATACCACAAGTAAAGTTGACATCAGTCTGGAAGAAACTTGATGCATGAGCTTATGTCAGAGGCCTTTGGCAAGAGGAATGGAACTTGCAAAATGAAAGTTAATAAACTCCTCCAAACTTGAGTTTTTTCCTTTTTCCATGGGCGGTCTTGAGATGTTTGTGTACAGCCGCTCTTTTTACACCCACTCTTATCTTTTTAAAGATAAAGAAGATCCATGATGCGTTCCATGCAATGTACCACTCGCAGTAGAACATGTTCTTATAGTGTTGGGATTTACATGATGCGAGACATAAACGGTTTACAGCAGACTCGATGAAAATCGTGTTCAGAATTTCCCACCAAAAAAAAAAAAAAAAGAGCAACATCTTTTTCTATGAGATTTTATGGAAGAAAGATTTTCACAAAATTCTGGTGCGCTTTTAGAACGTTTGTTTCAACGAGTTATGTATGTATGGTTTTTCTTCCCTCCCCCCCTTTTTTTTTGTTTTGGATATACTGCGAGTGTTGACTTCAATGAGTTGACTGCCCCGATATGACCCTTCGCAGACAGCTGGGCTGTAAGCAATATCATCTCTCTCACTCTCTCTCTCTCTTTACTTCATTAAAAAAGCGTCTTTTTGTTGGTGGACAGCATTCATCTAAAAACTGACATCCATTCAAAGTAGACATACAGAATTAAGGATGAACGTTCATTTTAGGAGAGAAGTTGCATATATACATGTCTTTAGTGGACAGCAGTATTGTATCTCCACTGCACAGCAGACCCAATGAATCTGTCAGCACTTGACAGCTTGAATTGAAAGGGCCTATCAGAAGACATTACTACTTAGTAGGGTGAATGAAAAAAAAAAAAGTCAGAACAAAAACAGAAAAAAACCACATGTTTTTGACCTTGTCCATAAAGACAACATTTATCTGAATGGAAGGTGAAGTGTATTTTAAAGTGGTGTTGTTTTTAATAATGTACAATAACTTGTTCTGGAAACTTGAAGCTAATGGCCATCATCAAGATCTTGATTCAACTGTCATGTTTTCTTTAATTCATTCAGTTCCATAAACTTTTCACAACTGGCCATCATCAAGATCTTGATTCACCAGTCATATTTTCTTCGTTCATCCTCCCCCCTTCCCCCCTCCAGTCACCTTGACAAAGACCAAGACAGAACACGACGTGTTTCAACTTCTGAGGTCTTCTTCAGGCAAGATACTTAACACTCACCGACTCAGGACAACGAAAGTGAATGAGCAATCACTAATCTTCATCCAATTCAGCGCGAGATGGGAGTTGTCATTTGAGTTCGGCATTTCCATCAGATTGATAAGCAATACATATCTAGGTACAGCCATAATTCAACACAAAGACATCCAGGGATAAATACTGCTCATAACACATTCAACTTTCGAGACAAAAACAAAGGCCACAAGAATTTAATTGCGTTTTTTATTGATCAGATTTCATGATAGATACCAACCAAAGCTTGAAAACACTCAAACAAAATCAGACAAAAATGCGCGCACACAGAGCAGACAAACACTGTCACACAGAAAATATAAACACATGCTCATACTTTTCAACAACCACAAAATGAGATAAGCACTTACAATCACCATGGAAAATTCATGATTTCAGTAGACAGTAAACTTGAACTTTGTTGTCTAGAACCCAAAAACTTCAATGTTCTCAGTTCCCTTCAAACACTGTAGCATGAACAAACGTTCTTGCAATGATTATTTTCATTGATGCATGACTGTCTTTTGCTTTGATGGTTTAAATGCTCTTTTTCCAAGTTTCTAAGAAAACTCAAACATTCAGATTCTAAACACATTTCTGAACTACTGAAAAATGCTCTGAATAATATATTTCACTGCTTAAATCATCAACTATTCACCTTACACCTACTGAATAATAAAATATTGCCACTAGGTCATACTCATTTATGATTTGGTCATATAGTGATTTTCTTAAAAATGAAAATTCTTAAGAATTAAAAAAAAAAAAAAAATCAAAACTGCTCAACCTTTGTTGAAAATAACTTGTTTTCTCATTGGAAAACAGACACAACCAGTGTTCATAGGCTGAAAATATGTCCACTCATGCTTCACTTGATTTGGGCATGGGACGCTAGAACTGGCCAAAAGAAAACGAGCTCCACTAACCCAGGTCACATGCCAAATGTTTTATTATATGCATACTGAAAGAATTTACACACACACGCACACACACACACATTTTTCTACCCAGCATAGGGAATTCCAAATCAGAGAAGACTTCTGGGCGCCCTGAACCTTACGTCAACAATTCTGACAATTCCATTTTTAGAGGGAAGGAAGTTAGTACATATCTGAAAGCAGCACTGTGAAGCTGAAACTGAACAAGCAAACAAAACACAGAAACAGTTATGTCCGTGACAATACAATGGCAAACACATATGTGAAAGCAAACACACATGCACACTCACTTGAAGGCAAAAGTCCAAGTTTCTTTGTATGCACTGTCGTGAAGATATTTTAAACATGTACTGTAATGGATGAATACTCATGCACATCAAACATCCCACAGGTACATTCATCTTTATTAATCAAACAACTCTTTGTAACATTCACCAATGAGTATGAAACAATCCACAGTAATATTCACCCATGCATATGAACAAATCCGCCTAACATCCACAAATGCATATTGAATGATCCACTATTGCATTCCCCCATGCATATCAAACAATCAAAAGTTCGCTGCCTTGGCAGAAAAAAAAAAGCAAATTTCTACTGCATTATCATGAGAAGACTTGGTAAGGGGACTTCCATGCGATTTTAAGGAAAAGGTGGGTAGGGCTGAGGTTGTCGACCTTTTCCATTGCATGCACACAGTAGTTTGAGCAAAAGTGCCACATCTTTATTTCCCATGATCAAGCAGGTAGAAGTTGACCGCTTTGTCCCTTCAAATTCATGCGCTTAATACAAACATTTGTTTGTAAATCAAATGCAAACAAGCTGCTATTCAAAGCCCGACCTCCAAATCATCCAATGGATAAATCCACTTAGCTTTCATTCTTTTTTTATAATCTAAACATTTACTTATTGATTACAACTGCTTATACAGCGCCTATACTTGGTTATAGCCCACGCTTTAATCGAATTACAATCCATGTTCTTGTTTGAACATATGCTGCCTACCTGGGTAGAGCTGAATGAAGAGGTGCTCACTGGCGTTGCATTCACTCACTTCCTGCATCATTTAGTTGATTACCAGTCACTCGGTTTTTCACTCAATCTTTAGACTTAAGGATGCATGCTTTGTGTGCATATGTCTATACAAATAGCATAATCTGGCCTTCCCTTCAAAAGTTGGTGTCGGGAAATTACATGCATGCAAGACAGACATGTGTACATATATCGAACCTCGCTATATACTCTTCATTTGAGACCCGATGTAAAGACAAAAACTAACTGCAAAATGCCTTCCTGCTGCACACTTTTATAAATGACGTGAAATACATTGGATTGAAAAGTAAAGCACCTGCACCACTTTATCTACTGTAAACAAATCAGGATGCAGTCCAAGCGTATTGCACTGCCTGCTGCCAGAATTCCAGTCCCAAGCTACCCAAGAGCAAATTCCATGCCAGGGGACAGAGAATACACGAAGTCTTTATTGAACAGTTTACCTTCTTCCATTTCAACCCACCCTGTTCTGTTTCCACTTACATGGTACCTGTCAAGGCTGGCAAAGCATGCATGAAATTGGAAAAAAAAAAAAAGTTGGAATGAAGTGGGAGTATAGTAAGCAGAGAGTAGCAGCAGAGAGCCATGTTCAAATAGTGCATAGAATTTGTGTAAACAAAAAAAAAAAGGCGAAGTTAGGGTGGGGTTAACGGAAGAGTATTAAAACATTTGGATTGCAGGGAAAACAAACCCAAACCAACAGAAACAAATGAAAGCCTACTTCACTGACCTTCTGACAAACCACAGATAAACCCCTGTCTGTCCACAACAAGCCCACGCTGAACATCAGACAACAGAAACAGTTCAAGAAGGGTTTGTTGTTTTTTTAATCTCCTTGGGAATTGGTCTCTGCATTCTCCCATCCTCCCTGCCCTCACCTCTCAACTCCCCACTCATTACGTCTTCAGTATGATGGTGGATAAAGATTTCTAAATTGAAAACAAAAACAAACCAAGACAGATATGGAACATGCATCAAAAATGGGATAAACTGTTCATTGTGGTATCACTGGGTTGTGAGATGGGCCTGAGGTTAAAAGAAAAATAAAGACTTTTACGATAAGTGCATCTTTTTAAATCGCTCCTCAGCTTTTTGTTTATTTTTATAAGGTCGAGTGCAGCAGCTTTTCCCCCGTATACACAATAATACTATAATTATGCCCCACGCACAACACTCAGCTGTTGATTTTGGCTTTCTGGATGAAATCACCATTTATTACTGATTACCAAACCATGAAAGCACTGCCTTCCCAGACCCAAACTGATTGCATTATTTGTTGTGATATCAAAACTTAATGAAAAGCATCATTATTTGTTGTGATATCAAAACTTAATGAAAAGCATCATATGCAACAACATATGCGTCAGGAAAAAAAAAGCCCTATAGTCTGCTTGACACAGCAGCATATACAGCTAGTGTCCACTTTGGTCAGTGTGTACATTCTCACTACCTAGCAACAAGACCACAACAACAATAACAATATGATAAGCAAAAATGGCATGCTATACATTGTGACCTTAGAAAAAAAAAGTGTAAAAGACTTCTCTAGGTTTTGGGCAAGTTTTTCTTAATATTTAAAATGCTTTTAAAACTTTCTAAGTATTATAAAGTTTTCAAAAAAAAAGGCCATTTGCCCCAATCATGGCTTGCACATGTTTCAGCTTTACAGACCACCAGAACAAATTAAAAGTCTAACAGCTAAAGAAAAACAAAAACACAGAATCAATGAAATACGATTATGATTTGATAAGAAATGAAACAAATGCTTTCCACATTTAGATTAAAACAATGTTGCCTTGAAATCGGTCTTGTCAGTGACACCGCCACTTGGTTGCCATTTCTTTTTAATTCCAAGTGAATCTGAATGTCAACAAACAAATCAATAAAATGGAGTCTCTGAATTCCAATGAAACTGAAATATAACTCCACATTTTCACCTTCTTTTTTAATAAGGGCATCTGACACAATGGATGGACAAAATCATTCCAAGAATCGATCTCATTTTGGCACTTGACTCACAATTCAAACCTTGACCAAGTTGTTGCACATTCTACAAAATAACTGCAGACATTTCATACATTTCTACTGAAATGTCCAAGGTGTTGAGTATCATGATCTCACTTATTTTTTCAACATGTTCTGATAACACTTCATCTGTCAGCAATTTTACCCTCAAACAGATGCGACTTCAACACCAACTTGAAAAGTCAGTGACTGACTGAGATTTTGAACTCTAAGTGGACTTCATTGACATTTATCATGAAATTTCTAGCACCAAATCATCATTAATATCCACTACAACTTTGTCACTATACTCATATCGTCATATCTCAGCCATTCAGACTTTCCAAGGCAAACACCACTGATGGCGCAGTCTTTGTCCCTGGTGTTTTTCTTAAAAGGGTCTCGCCGATGTGCATATAAAGGACATAAATCTGAACATAGGACTGCCTCCTCCCTTAAGACTCGTTATCTGCTGCAGGAATGAAAATAGTGGTTTTATTAAGACAGATCAGATTTCTGCCACGCTAGGCATTGAACTAAAAGTTTCGTGCCATAAATGGATCCAAAATTGAAGACTTTGTTTTAACATGGGTTCCTTTTTTTGTTGTTTTTGTTTAAAGATTATTAAGACTCGTTCGCACACTGACTGCTATTGGGGGAATATTGTTTTAGCATTTTGTCAGTTGTTTGTACCATCTGGAGAAAGTTTTAATTACGTCTCTGTTTTGCACTGAATACTGAACAAAAATGTTAATAAAAAAAAAAAAGAACAGTTGGCCAGAAAGTGAAGCGTTGACATCCTGGCTTGTGCAGCAGGAGTTCTGTTCCGTCTTCCAAAGACGATTTCTGGAGGCCAGGACAGAAAAGATGTGATCCTCACACAGTTTTAATGTCTAACTATGACGACATCACAATTTCATTCCTCATCCTCCTCTCTTCTGTGCCCCCACTCCCCCACCCCCACCCCCACGGTAGAATCTAGCCAGTGAAATTTTTAGAAGGTTTACATTATTTCGCCAATACCTGGATTCATCTGTGACTGCAACATGAAGAAATAATTGAACAGAAAAATAAAAGATCCATTCACAGGTCTCTTGCAAAAATATAAAACCATCACACAACGCCATGATCTAACTTCCATAATACTGCCAACACCCCTAGCCTCCCTCCACACCCTTCATCCCTCCTCCCTCTCCATCCCTTGCTCTACCCCCCCCCCCCCCCCCCCCCCACCCCCACCTCTCTCACCCCACATTCCTTGCAATTTATTCATGCCAATGACCTCAAGGAGGTAAAAATAAGCCTGGTAACAGAAAGAATGGGAGAGGTGTACTAAGAATAAAAACACACACCACTCACAACCACAACACGACACACACACACACACACACACACACACACACACAGAATCTTGTTTGGGGAGAGGGGCATTCCAACAAAATTTCCTGTGCTAATTTCATACTGACAATATAAAATTTGACAGACCATTTTCATTCATTTCATTTCAAATACAAAATTGTTGCATCTCATATTAATTTTTCTTTTCCCCCACTACTTAATTGTTCAGCATTAATTTTTCTTTTGGGAAGTTACTAATAATGCACTGAGAACATCACTGTTTACAAACATCCCGTTCTCAAGTTGCCCACCTTTGTCATCTTTTACTTTCCAACATTTTCTTATCTTTTCTTCTTCTGCAGAAAAATAAAAAGAAGAGACTGATTTTCCTATCAACTGCACATACATTCCTAATAAATGCTAAAACTGGATGCTTCTATGGCAGGTGACCATACTTATCTTCTGTGTCGTTCAAATGTGTTTCCTGGCTCAATCAGAATGGATATGTGAACTTAACAGCTGTTTTTAATTTTGTTCACAACTTTTCGTAACAATGGCATGTCATGTGCAAGCAAAAATGTTTGTACAAGTTTTGTGTTTTCCTGAACTGAGCGGTATATTCTATTTCCTGGATGATCACAAGCAATAAGCACCAAACAGTATGGTCTGGTTTCTGCACAATCACATGGAAAAGGAATATACATACTTGCCCAAACCCATTCACATTATCTTTGTGTAGGATACCATCTTTCCAAAGACAAGTAATTTCAGAGAGAACTCTTTTTTTTTTCCCAGAAGCCAAATTTGTATCTGGGCATGTTATGATTTGTTTCTGTTCTGAGAAAACTGCTGTTTGTACAATCAAATCAAAAAACAAAAACAAAACAAAACAACCACCCCAAACAAAAGCCTTTCTTTGTTCTGAGATTCTGAGAAAACTACTTGTGAAACACTTTCCTTCCTTGTCTTGTCCACCTGCATTTCCACTGCCGTTTAAATAACGGGCATGGTTACTACTTCCTGAGAAACCTGAAACCCATGAAAACTGGGTTTGAAATATTACTGCCAAGAGTTCTGACTAGGAGGTAAATCTGCTGTGGAAACGAAATGCATGAGGCTTTATAAGGAGACTCACTGAACTCCACACCACAACACACAGAGACTCAGCGAACATGGTACACTGTTGCTACATAGCTCAATTAGGTCTATGGGCTACAACACACACAGACTCAGTGAAGATGGTACACTGTTGCTACGTAGCTCAATTAGGTCTATGGGCTCAAGACAAAAAGATGACCAGCCGGAATGGGAACATTTTCCTGAGATCACAAAAAAATCAAGTAAGCTCCAATCAAATTCTTTCAAAGGCAAATCATAGAAAAGTGACAGCTGATACATGATTTGAACATAACTGCATCTGACAGTGAACAGGTTTCCCAACATAATTGCATCTCACAGAGAAATCTTAATAACAGAATTTCACGACTTTGCTGGTATTCAATCTCCACACCCACATGTTCAGTTATTCAGCCTTGCTAATCAGGTAAAATTTCAACACCCACATGTTCAGTTATTCAGCCTTGCTAATCAGGTAAAATTTCAACACCCACATGTTCAGTTATTCAGCCTTGCTAACCAGGTAAAATGTCATATATTCCATGTTTTCTTGTCATGTAGGCTTCCTCGTGTCCCTCCCTCCCATTCACACAGAGCTGCAATCAATTCACAGTTCACACAGCTGAAGCATGTGCTGGTCACCCTTTTGTTCGCTGCCTACCATACACAGGTGAACCTCCAGTCATGTACACTCATGTATTCATTACTCAACCTTGCTTTCTTTTTCTTCTACCCTCCTACCCCTCACCACTTCAATCACACACAGGTGAACCTTAAGTTGCATATACTCAAGCATTCACAAGTCAAACTTATTTTACTCTTTTTCTCAAACCCGCCCTCCTACCTCCCTGTAGCTACTTTTTTTTTTCCTACTAGCGCATGCATTTCATTCTCTCTCTCTCTCTTTCTCGCCCTCTCTCTCAATCATTGCCATGATAGCGACTTGGCCAGGAGAGCTGCCAAAGCCTGGTCAACGTTCCCATTGGCACGGCGAAGTTCTTCCATCACGGCTGCCCGTGAGAAGCCATAGTCCATCAGTTTGGATATGTTGGATTCAGAGAACTCCAAGCTTGGGGCTGCCCCCGTTGAAGGCCCTGGAGTGGCTGAAGTGGAGGGTGTGGGCCGAGATGAGGCTGACGCTGTACAATACACGATACACAAACTGCTAGTCACTTCTGTCAGGAATATGTCATATTTACTTCTGTCCAACAATAATAGAAACACAACCATCATGCAAACATTCAAATACAAATAACCAAAATACATCCCAACCTTAAATAAAACCAAAAATAAATGTAATGGGTTAAAGACCTATCCCATGATTCAAATCTTTGATTTAAACAATCCATGTCTACGATCCTATGTCAGGTAAAAAGGCATGGAAAGTCTTAACCCGTTCACTGCCTGAAAATATTACAAACAAAGGCTTTCCCAGTGCCAGGGAAATCTAATGATTTGGGGTTAATAATTAACAAAAAATTCTAGCTCAGAAACTACAAAAGATATAAAAATGAAATATATATAATTTTTGAAGGAAATTGAAAGAAGATTTTGAATATGGGCTTCTTTTGTTTTAATTCTGATAATAACAAAATATTTAGGCATTTAGATTTGGATAGATTTTTTTGCACGATCAAAAACGTATGCATTTACCACTACAGCTTCACATCCAAAAAAGAACATAAAGCAAAAAAGTTGAAAATAAAGTTTTATTGTCACACTACACCTGTAAATGAAAGTAAAACAGTTTAGAAGTCTATCAAGACGCTCACACTCTAAGCAGACAGGTCAGTCCACGAGCACGCCCCCCTCTCCCCACCACACCCCTTGCTGGACTTCAACCCTTTCACTCCTCCTCTTCCCCTACCTTTCCCTCTGCCCCGTGTCACGCCGCGAGCAGGCTGCGCTGCCCTCTCACGCTGACTATCACGTCACTGGCCACTGGCACACAGTGCAGAGTACACACTAGGCTAACTCGTTCGACGCTGGCAAACCAGTCAGCTGAACACACACTGAGGTTGCACAGCCCGACTCAAAAACTGACGAATATGGTCGGCAATTCCATCACCATCATCATCTCACCTTCATGCTCGAGTGAGTCGTTGAATAAAAGATTATTGTCTTTGTCAAAAATGATTAGCAGAGCCTGCTCAGCTGTGTAAATACGTTGATTTGGTCGCTGCGCTTGTCAAAGGTTGCGCCGCCATCTTTGCAAGCGAGATGAGGTGCTGGCTGGTCATCCAGTCAGTGATGAGAATAAATGGTCTTTCCCCTCACGTGTGGTCATTTGCATATCATTTTAATACTACAGACATATAAGGCTTACTACGCACACTCTATTTGAGTCCGTGATAGAAATAGTAACGAATGAAAATTCAAGAAAAATGCATGACGTCAGTGGACGGCCCACAGGTACTGGGAAAGCATTTTTACTGCGGCGTCAGCTGACGGCTTAAAGGCACTCTACAGGTTAAGGAGCAATTTTTCAGATATCTAGAATGGCCATTGATCTCTCTATTCATTTACAAATCTGTGAACATTAATATTCTTCATAAAAATTAAATGGCAAATGTATTTTTGACCTTCCATTTATCACATACACATTAAATGGCATACATATTTCTGACCTAACAAACTTTCACTTTGCAATGATGGAAAACGGCTTTCTACATGACTTTGACCAGTCAATAAACTTTAAATCCTGAAATGAGCCCAATTGTTGTTCCTTCCGTTCCACAAATCAATGATCTCACTATTCAATCTGATGCCAATCCACGTTAATGCCACTGAACAAAGAAAAGGTAGGCAGTGGTTACACCTGGATAGTGGGACTTGGAGGAGGGGTGACAAGAGACACAGATGGAGGACAAAAGCCAGTGACAGGAACAGGCCGAGAGAAGGGGAATGGTGGCTAGCCTACAGATGAATGCTTTCTTAGCTCTGAACCTCTCTGGCAACACAGGCAACACATTCATATTGCCAATATATAGGAAAAGAAAAAGCCACGCTCTCACCGGATTCTTCTTGTGACTTGGAGATGGCCTGTGCCAACTGCTGATCCTCATCCAAGATGACCTCGTGGGTGTTGTTCAGACGGGCCTGTTGTGGCAGTTGTGATTCCGACAGGAAAGGGGCCTCCGTTCCCGTGGTTCCAAACTTCAGTACATTTCTTTGCAGGTCAATGATGCACTGGAAATCAAAGAGCCCCAAACAACAGTATAAAAAGTTCACTGTTGATAAACCAAGGCACAAATGATGACAAAGGTATCTGACTGCAAAGGTCTGAACCATGCCATGATTCTCTGCCCAAGTAAAATGCACACAAACCCAGAAAATAAGAAGCATAACCTGAAAATTTAACTTCCATGTTGTTATAACGTAAAATGCATACAAACTGCAACTTAATTTTCTGGGATGCTAGATGAACAGGGGATCTACTGAAATATAATTAAAACAAAAAAAGTGTAAACACACATACCCCTCCCTCTAACAAACCCTACAAGTCCAAACATGCCAAATTTTGGACAAGTAAAAAAATGTAGCAATTGTGATCTTATTCATATAATATACTCTTATGTCCGAGTTATAATCATCCATTTTTTAGCTTCATCTGTGCCTCAATATTATCCACAATCATGATAAATGAACTATTTCTATCATGATCACTTGGTGTTGTCAGTCACAACTGATACAAACTGGATACATGGATATATAAGAGTGGACATGGTGTTCATTATTTTTTCCCAAATGTTGCTCACGGCCATTCACAGGGTCTAACACCATCAGGCAGGACAACAGCTGACTTGAACGATCTGAAAAAGGCCAGGGTTCAGGAACCGCCTTGGCCCCGGCGGGGTCCAGGGGCAACATCCTGGTGGAGAGTCCAGGGGGGCGAAACCCCCTGGCTGAAATGGAATCTAAGCAGTGATGACTGTTTCATGGTCTCTCATGAAAGGCAAATCACTATGTACAAAGCAAATAAACCAAAAGAATATAAACACACACACACACACACACACACACACACACACACACACACACACACACACACACACACTTTAATAAATTTCTGAAAAGAAAAAAAAAAAACAAGAAAAAAAGGGGAAAAAAGAGAAGTGAAAGAAAAAGATAAAAAAAAGGTGTTTGTCTCAGCAGTCATGCATACAACCTGCTAATGAAAGAATAGTATCCTTGACTGTGGACACAATCATTGTCAATGTTTGCATCTCACTTTTAGCTGTCTGTAAACAAACCCACCACAGGGGTACATCTCACATATCTGGGCTGTCACACTGTCAACACAAAAAGAATGTGAGTACGTTTGTTTATAACTGGGAGGGAAAAGTTGGGTTGGCGACGGTGGTAAAACATTAATCCGTTCCAGAAATCCAGTCTGACCTGACTGTCGCCCAGTGTTTTTGAAGCATCAACATACTTCTTGTAGTGCACATGTTCCAAGAGCGCCCTTAAAATCACAATTAGTTCAGCTCTTTTTAACAAAGCAACAAAGTAACCATGTACTATTCCCGGCTATTCCACTTTCCAACAACAAGTCAAAAACCGCTGAGCAAAATTGCTCACTTCTGTAGTCTTTTCAGTCCAATCAAATCTCCAACAGTTGACAACTGTGCTTTCCTCAAACATCTCGCCACGATTAACGATTCTTGACACGCAAGACATTGTATTTTCCCTTCAAAAGAAGAAGCCTCTGCATGATCCACAACCAGAAATATGGCTGAATGAACTGCGTTCACCGACTTATTTACCCGCCAATGAAATGCTCTGATTAATGCAAGCAGAAGCACCGTGATGCACCAAAACCACTGTGGGCTGCAGAGCAATGACATAGAATCAGAGAGACCTGGATTGGAAAAACTGGATATGGTAGGAGACTCGGCATACTAAAGTGTTTGTGATATGGTTTTTTTCCAAGAGACTTTTTTCCCCTAGGATATTTGCTTTTCCTGCCTTTGGAAATCGGGTGGTTTTCTCAGAAATCCTCGGATCCAGGAAGAGTTCTTCAGCCTGAACATAGTATTAGAGAATACCACATACTCTAATCATGAATCATGTACACTTCCGCGGAAAGTGTGTGTAAATTACTAGATACCTACAGCAAGAAGCCTGGAACAAACATTTCAGATCAAGGTAAACAAGGCAACTGTCACCAAAGATGATTACTGCCCATGTCTCAGCTTTACTTTGTTTTAGAACAGTGAAGAGCATCTTCTTTTCTTTTCAAACTTCATTACTTTTTATGTCTGTGTGAAGGCCTCATTCTCTGAACCATTGGTCAGGACCTTATTTGTTGCTTACTGAAAGTGAAATGGCTGATGTACTATCCCCATTACACATTTTGCACATCATAACAAATTCTTGTTTGAGCACCCCGCTCATCATCCTTTCCAAAATCTGCACTAAAGGCTCAGTGATGGCATCTCAACTCCAACCAACCCTTGCCACCACCAAAATTTAATTTGGTGAAGTAATAAAAAAACAAATCTTCCTTTCATTAGATGGGAAAATGCAAGTGCAAGTACAGCCCAATCACCTGATGTCTTTTCAGCATGTCCAGACCCAACAGCATATCCATGGGCTGGTCCCCCAGGATGGAGAATGAGGACTGGAAGAAATGGGGGCCTATCTGGATCTGGCCTGAACCACAAACATAATTCAACAAGGAGAGATATACACATGGACCCAACAAACAGCCTTGTGAAATTTGATGACACTCTACCCAACAGACAAGACAAACTCACAGGTCTGAAACCAGTGCCCTTCTTAACAGTGCTTTACTATCGCAAAGAACAATAATAATTATTATAACAACAAGTAGGAGTAATTTATACAGTGACCAATCTACATGTTAAAGGCTTTACAATCAACTGTACCAATAATGGGAAAAGGATAGTGCCTACGCTATAAACAACAAGTAGGAGTAATTTATACAGTGACCAATCTACATGTTAAAGGCTTTACAATCAACTGTACCAATAATGGGAAAAGGATAGTGCCTACGCTATAAACAACAAGTAGGAGTAATTCATACAGTGACCAATCTACATGTTAAAGGCTTTACAATCAACTGTACCAATAATGGGAAAAGGATGGTGCCTACACTATAAACAACAAGTAGGAGTAATTTATACAGTGACCAATCTACATGTTAAAGGCTTTACAATCAACTGTACCAATAATGGGAAAAGGATAGTGCCTACACTGTAAGAAAATGCACGCATGTCAGCAGTTTAACACACACATAAACATACAGGCCAACAAAGCACAAAAGTTATTATGATTTACCGAAAGTTTGAGAATTTGAATTATACAGTTGTTTCAAAAAATGTATTTCTACCCACACACCTGACCATCTTAACTCATGCTTGAACATAAAACAAAATGTCTCAAACTTCTTAATCATACCCCCCCCCCCCCCTTCTCCATGCCTCTCCTCCCCCAGACAGGCTACTGACAAACATCACCACCTTTACAACAACAAAAAATCCACAAACACACAGAAACTTACATAAATGCACACGTCCAATGATTTTCTGCGTGCCCACTCCCTTTGCTATGCCGGCCCAACGTGTGTCCACCAGCCTCATGATGTGACACCGCTCAGCACAGGCCTGGCTCATGATGGTCATCTGAGCACCTGCAGTGACACACCCACACAATCAGCATTATCATTTGAGCACCTGCAGTGACACACCCACACAATCAGCATTATCATTTGAGCACCTGCAATGACACACCCACACAATCAGCATTATCATCTGAGCACCTGCAGTGACACACCCACACAATCAGCATTATCAGCTGAGCACCTGCAGTGACACGCCCACACTATCAGCATTATCATCTGAGCACCTGCAGTGACACACCCACACAATCAGCATTATCATCTGAACACCTGCAATGACACACCCACACAATCAGCATTATCATTTGAGCACCTGCAGTGACACACCCACCCAATCAGCATTATCATCTGAGCACCTGCAGTGACACACCCACCCAATCAGCATTATCATCTGAACACCTGCAGTGACACACCCACACAATCAGCATCATCTGAGCACCTGCAGTGACACACCCACACAATCAGCATTATCATCTGAACACATGCAGTGACACACCCACACAATCAGCATTATCATCTGAACACCTGCAGTGACACACCCACACGATCAGCATTATCATCTGAACACCTGCAGTGACACACCCACACAATCAGCATTATCATCTGAACACATGCAGTGACACACCCACACAATCAGCATTATCATCTGAACACCTGCAGTGACACACCCACACAATCAGCATTGTCCTCTGAACACCTGCAGTGACACACCCACAGTCAGCATTATCATCTGAACACCTGCAGTGACACAATCAGAATTTTCATCCAAGCACCAGCAATTCTTTTCTTTCTTTCTTTCTGCGTACGCAGGCTGATACTCATGCGGACACTGCATGTACAGACCATTAAGGCAGCCACACTCCATCTTCGGGGAAGGTGCATGCTATATGTAACGTGTCATCCATACCAACAGCCAAACTGGCCTTCTCTTCCGAAAGTTGGTGATGGGATTTTACATGTGTGCAAGATGTTGTACATGCGTTCACACATGGAACCTCGGTTCATAGTCTCATTCAAAGGACTGTATGGGGAATGGAGTCAGAATCAATGCTAACTCCAAGGGAAAAATCCCCCTGTACCGAAATTCAAACCCACAACCCCAGGATCACGAGTCCGGCACTCTACCAACTGAGCTATTCCGGCCCCAGCACCAGCAATAATACATCTACAAAATCAGCATAGCCCTCCAAGGACTAACAAAGACACACCAATCAGGATAATCAGGATTATCTTCAAAGTGCCTGCAGCGACACAGCCACACAATCAGCACTTTCATCAGAGCACCTACACTGACAATACAGAACACTGTACTGACAATGCAAAATGATCAATATAATCATCTAACACCTGCACAAACACACTAACATCAACATCACTCTACTGACACAGCACGACAATCATAACAGGGCCATACCATGACACTTAAAATCATGTGACATCATCACTGAAACATCAAGACAACCATTGCAGTGTCACATATCAATCATCGCAACAGCTGACTTGAAACATCTCTGAAAAAGGTGGTCCAGAGGGCCCCCTAGTTGGGTCCTGTGGCAATGCCCTGCTGAAGGGTCCAGGAGGGAGGAGAGGGGAATTCCGAAGCCTTCCAGCCAAAACGAAACTGAAGCAGTTTTTGAAGACCTTTTCCTGGTCTCTTATGACAAGCAAAATTACTATGCAGCAAAGAAACAAGAAGAAAATAACTAACTGCACACACACACACACACACACACACACACACACACACACACACACAAAACAGAGGCATGCATACTCAAATTTCATAAACTGGGGAAAAAAATTGGCGTCTGCCTCTTAAAGCTTGCTAATGAAAAAACAATCCTTTATTCGTGGACACAAGTATTGCAACTCTGTGCATCTCATTTCTTGCTGTTTACAAACAAGCCCACCACAGGGGTACATGCGACATATCACTTAGGACATGATGTCATGGTACCCTCAAAATGCAGTCCTAGTATACACTGACTAAAACATTAATCCAAGAAGAAATCCAGTTTACTGTGATTGCATTCCAGTGCTCCTGAAGCATCAGTATGCATCTTGCAGTGCCAGATGTTCAAAGAGCATGTTTAAAGCCATGATTGGCGCAGTTCAGTTCTTTTTATCACAGTGAAAAAGTAACAATGTGCCATTCTCGGCTCATTCACCCTCTGAAAACAAGTCGAAAACCACTGATTAAAATTGCTCACTTTTCATTCTGCAAAAATCTCCAACAATTGACAATTGTGCCTTTCTCAAACATGTTGTTTTGATTTAGGATTTGTCACACACAAGACACTGCATTTCCCCCAAGAAAGACAAAACCTATGAATGACCCACAACCGGAAAAAAAAGGCCCCCCCCAAAAAAATCACATCCACCTGCAAAAGAAATTACTACATTGTTTCACCTGTTGGTTGGTGATGAATAACTTCTCCCCAATAATCTAGACAATCAACACTCATACAAGGGAAAGCACTCATTGTTGGCACCACTCTCCATCAGGGTATTAAAACAGCAGCAATTTGTCATTTCTTTGTGTCTCCTGTGGCATCCGTTAGTCTAACCTGATCTGAAAAAAAAAAAATCAAAGATCTCTTGCTCAGTATAATCGCTTTTATCTTTGTCATACAAGCTCAAGATCTCACAGTAATGAAATGACCAAGTCAAAAAAGGAGGAAAACAAAACAAACCTTGAAGACAGGGGTGGGAGTGGAGATAAATACAGAGAGACTAACCTGAATCAACAAAGGCCTTGACCGGGTAACCGTTGACCATACAATCCACATACAGCATCACAACCTGTCCAAAACTTTCTGGTGCAAACTCGATGGCTGTTTCCATGTTGCTCTCCACATTTTTCATTCTGTTCAGAAACACATATGGTCAAAGCTGTGTACTCTTTTACCTCCTTGTTCATGTCATCAAACAAATGTAAAAGTCCTTCAAGCTCTGTCACAAAGGCATGTCACAGCTGAGATGTGGACATAATTATTTTTCCCTTCCTGGACACAGCAATCTGAATCTTGGTGACAATACCATCTTGTTAAATCAGTTGTTAGAAGTCATAGCTGATAACATAGATCTGTTGATCAGCTCTCCCCTCCCCCATCGCTCTCCTCACTGCCTTCCCTTCCGCCTTTCTAAAATTCTATTCATTTATATTCATGCACTCACTTATTTCACAATGTTGTATTCATACTTAACAAAATTGAAAAAAACAAAACAAAACTGGCCTATCTTTCAAGTATATAGTGACAGAAGAGTAATATGCCTGTACAGACGGAGCCACCTGTTGTACAATACAGCAGGATGAACTCAACAACAGAAAATACAGCCCACATCTCCTAACGATTCACAATCACTCAGATGGTGATGAAAAAGACGCACATTACGCACCTTTACTTTTAAACCTTTCATCAAATTTTTGTTCAATTCTTTGGAAGCCAGAAGAAAAGAACAAACATACAAACACACACAGGCCTTAGAGTAATCAGTGAGTTCAGTTTGAGTGAAAGCCACGTTTCCATGATTCAGGGACAGTCTTGATAATCACGCGAAGACTGAAATTGTGACTCTTCTGCCAGGAGTACGAACTTCAAAGTTGGCACCAGAGCTGACCAATCCTCTATCCAGGCGAGATTCGAACTGAACAGTTGGGAAAAAACCAAAAAAAAAACAAGGGGCAGTCCCACAGTGGTCACAGCAGAGCAAGAGCACATCAAAACAGAGAGGTTGAAAAATCCAAGCTTGAATGCCAGAAAAACTTGCACCAGTGACTGAACAACATGGACTGCAGCAACACAGCAGACAGAAGCTGACTAGGCAGCTGAACCAACCAAAGGCCGAGGGATGTGCAATCTGAGAGAAAGCCACAGTAGTGCACAGCCCTCGTCCTAAGGCAAGCAGCTCACAACATCCAGTGCATGCCATGACCACTTCAACACCACGTAGTAACACACACACACCATACAGCCAAGTACATCCATAGTTAGAGGGGAAGCTCTAAGTCCTGACAAACTCCTTAAAAACGAAAAAAAAAACAACAACAACAAACAAACAAGGAGAGCAGCATCCCAACAGCATGAGGTATTCATGAATTATTGAACTACACCAACGTCACACCAACGTCACACCACATATGCTTTGAAACAAAACAAAACAAAACAAAACAAAAAAAAGAATACTCCAACAATGTTTGATAGCACAGCGCATTGACAAACCATAAGAGTGCTCCATCAACAAGGGTATTCTGTCTCAAGTGCTCAGCTTGTTCACAAACCAGCAAAATTTGTACAATCTCACAGCATGGTCAATCGTTATCCCCAAGCTATCACATTTCAAAAAACAATAGCAGCAATAACCAAAACTGAATCCTCCCACAGAAACAAACAAAATGTGCTGAAAAAAATATTCATGCAGGGTGGTCTTCATCTGCACATCAACCTGACACAGCAGCATACAGCACAGAAAACTATCCAGACAGAAAGAGATTTGGTGGAGTGGGGGAGGGGGTATGCTAGAAGAGAGAGAGAGAAAAAAAAAGGACACAGAAAGTAGACAGAATAACAGAGCGATCGACACGAAGATCATAACAGAGAAAGGACAGTGAACAGACCGACAGGTACTCAGACAGACATGAAGAGAGAGGGAAGGTGCCCCTTGCTGAACTAGCCACTCTCAAAACTGAAAAACGTAGAGAGCACCAACAGGCAAAGCAATGGTGACATTGTTGAACCAGGGTGGACAAGGCAGGTCGGGACTTGTGCAATTCTTTTTTCATAGTCATGGATTGCACAGATCTCAACCTCTCCTGCAGCACCCATCACATGCAAAACTGAACAGGAACACCGAAACTCAAGTTCTTCAGAAAAAAAAAAGGGAGAGGGGGGGAGGAGGGTGGAAGCACATCACTTCAAGCAAAGCACAACAATCCCGCCAACAAAAGCAAACCAACCAAAGGTAACTTCCCATCATAACATGTGTACACAGGAAGACCAGCGAACAAAATGCAGGCAAGTAGGCAGGCAGACATGCCCATCCAAGAATAGGCCGGGACACGTGCAATTTGTCATCTAATCACAACCTTGCAAATGTCCAGACCTGCTCTTAGATGGCCTAGAGGAAACACTGCAGACAACATGCAACACAATCCAGTGGTGCATTCTACACATCAAAACGTGTCAAACATTCAGCTGATGACAATTCAAACCGAAAACCATGAAGTATGATTGCCCTTCTGTCGAAGACAAACAAAAGGATGGCAATGCATAGAGGCCTACATACGGGTGATGGATATATTCTGTGAAAAAGGTTGCACTGATGCTGGAGAACTCATTGACAAAACACTGAGAAAACGATAAACAAAACTGAAAAGGTCTAATACTTACCATTATGTAAAGTCTCTGAATATTCCAGACTACCTTCAAAATTGATGATCACTGCGTTCTCCTCAGTCAGTTGTGCATTATTTATTTATGGTTCAGATGTTGAGTTAGTCATTATTCCAGAACAGAGAGACTGGTTGATTGTAGTTCTGCTGAAAGTGCATGAATTTGATAGGTAAGGTTATGGCTGTTCTCCAACCAAGAATGGACCCAAAGTCTGAATCCAAGGAGGACCCAACACCTCTCTTGATATTCCTGTGACCTTGGGAAGGACAGTTTCTGACCATCACCAATCAAGCTGAACACAAAAAAATCATAGTTCCAACACACAACACTGACCCACACCTGTCGGGAATAGTAAAATAAATAACTGCTCGGTGTCCAATGCATGAGAGGGAAAAACCACAACAGAATGAAACAAACGCACAGAAGCAAAAGAGAAAGGGGGAAATAACAGTGCAGTAAATGCCAGAATAATATTAGTGATGAGCAGTTTGCTACTTAAAAAAGACTATACGAAATGAAAAGAACTATCAAATCTTTTACACTTATAAAGCAATGTCTACATTTTCACTCCACTAATATGAAAAGTTATAAAAAAAAGTTCCTCAAGTGAAATTTTGATTCGATTCGTTTGGCCTCAGTAACAGACGTAGCTTTCTTTAACTGGTTAAATGTTGCTGAAAGACTGACAGTGACACCTGTGAAAGAATATGATTTCATGAAATTCTTGACATGCTCCCAAACAGATTTTACCATGTCATTCTTACAATCTTTCTGGGCTTCTCCCTAGATTTGTTTTCTCTCTCTCTTTCTCTCTCTCTCTGTCTCTCTCTGTCTCTCTCTCTCTCTCTGTGAGAATTGCTATAGGATCAGTACCTCACTCTCAATTCACACACACACGGCACATTGTTCAGCTGCTAATCCAAATCATAGCATTTGCTCTCACAGCTTCAAAGCCTGAATGCAAACACAACACAAGCCAAGAAACCCACACACATGAGAATCAAATGAACCATATCAAACATCTATTAACCCAATATAAGTAACAGGGTTTCACTGCTGAAAATTTGATACTTTCTCTTTCATTAACCCTTATTTGATGCATGCACATTTGCATGCAGACACAGAAACCAACAATTATCCGCAAAATCTTGTAAGGGACTCAACTGTCTGGACAGGCAAATGTGTACCTGATGGGTACCTTTACTCAGCGTTGTGTTCACGTCTATACAGTTTACCTGTTTGTGTAACTGAAACTGTTGACAGTGATATTCCAGCAATGTTTTGAAAGGAAGTTGCCCAGAGTAACAGAAAAAATAACGTTGAATACAATATTGAAATCTAAGTATACTGATCACCGCTATTAATTTCATTAGCCTACTTGCTCAGAGACACAGAATTTTGACTAGATCTACTTGCAAAAAACTTGCTGACTGTATTTTGAAGCAAGAATATTGCAAGCAGTGACAGGTGCACAAATCTGATGTTCCAACATTGAAGTAGTTTCCACTGACTGGACAGCTGAAAATAATAAGACATCAAAGAACAAGAATGTTTGAATAGTGTGCGGCATACATGTGCGTTCACAACTGTGTGTACAAATTCTTATGTCCAAAATCAAATCATGTGCTGAGCCTTCTTGGAATGCTAAATTCCAAGTTTCCCTTGCGGTTAGTGCCTTGAAGTCTTCGGCATAAAGCAGAAGGCAATGACATCTTGGTTGTTTTTTCTAGATCACAGTCCAAATTACTGACAAGTCTTTTTCGTAACCCCACTGTCATTTGTTCTGGACAAATGGATATCCTCACTCACACTAACTCTTTCATGTAAAAGTCTCATTTCATCACTTAATCATAACATATGATAAAAACTAGCACCACATATAAAATGACCATCTCTGAAATTGAAAGAGTCTAGGAAACTGTGAAAATAATCCAAAGCTGAATGACCAACTCTGCACAGGTTGTTAGAATCAGTTTCCACTAACTTTTGCTAAAGATTTTCTTTTCGTCCATGGTTAAAATTATCTCTTTTTTCAATTAATTCTGTTTTTGCATTTACACCATCCACACATGCTTTTTCTTTTCTTTTTTTATCAGGCAGGGCAACAGTAGTGTCAGCACAAATTAACAGAGCAGATTTATTTTAAAATATCGTAAGTGACAAAAGTTATGATGCGATAAATCACGACACTGATTAAAAAATCTTTTTTTTTCTTTTTCTTTTTTTCCAAAAAGCTTTGGAGATCAACGTCAATGAAGCCGACTCGGGTGACATAAAAATTTTCGTCAGTTTCCACGTTTATAAATTTGGGAACGAAACCACACATATCTAAATGTAATGGTCGACAAAGATAATTCAAAACGGTGAAAAAGAAAAAAAATTACATTGCTGGAGTGGAACAACTGTGAGTAATATCTGCAGTTAAAAAAGACAAACACTACAGACCTGGTCCAGTTTCGAATCGCATGCCAAGGTGCCAAATCAATAAAAAATTCATGGGGTCCTCTTGTCTCACCATTGTGTCAAATGCAGTTGTTAAAAAGGGTAAGCAAACAAAAAATCTACTTCAGATTTAAATTTAATCTCATAAAAAAAAACAACTATATTTCACTGATTTGTTTTTCACTGACTGGTTTCAAATTTACTCAGAACAAAAAATTGCAACTCAGTGGCAGTGTCACTGACAGATTAATTTCAATGCAACATTATTTTTCTGTTGCCTTTGATACTTCATTAACATTGTTTGTTTAATTTTCTTTTTCTTTGAATTTCACAATTTTACTTTAGTTTTGGTAGTCTGTAAAGCTATAGCATGCACAGATAATGATTTCCACTTAGCCAAACAAGCATCCTGATAAAATCTAGCACAGCTTTTATATTTCACCTGTGATTGAAAACAAAGAAAGAAAAATTCTACAGTAAGATAAGGATTTGTTTGCATTTTATCATGTTCTGCATAAAAAAAAAATCAGCCCTTCATACAGAAAACGGCAGCTGTTTAGAGAACATTGTTTACTGGCCAGTTCTGGCTCTCAGGAAACAGTGCTGCTTTCATTTGGTATAGCTGTTACATTTTTTTACATGATTCCATAGAAAACATTACTTTCTATTGTAATCATATTTAATACATAACCATTCATAGAAGAGCAAAGCACCATAAAAGTTTTTGATCAAAACCTGAAACCAGTGGCACGTTTACAAACCCCTGGTTCTCATAGTGGAAAGTGGACCAGCTCCATGAGGTCAAGAGTAGTGTACTCAGCAAAGAGCCAAGTGAAATGCTGGTTATTGAAAAAAGAAAAAAAAAGTCCTTGCTGACTGCCTGATAATGTCTCCTCAATGTCTGGACAGTGAATAAACCCTCTAAGACAGAAATTGTAAAGAATTCACTATGGGGAAAATACTCTACATTTTCACCACCCAAGCCAAAAAGCAGCCAAAATATTGGATTCCCCCCCTTCTTTTCATGCAACACCAATCCAGATTATTCGCCAATGAAACACAGCCCTGATGTGGCCCCTTGCGGTCGGCTGGGCTATAAGCAACATTATCTCATATCTCGCCAATGAAACAAAGTTTCCACAAGACCTCCTCCTGGGATCTTGTGGTCCCTTCAGTTTTCTGAATTCACTCTCTGCTCTTCCTGATCAGATTCCAATAAATGACATGCCCCTGTGAAACCCTGCAACCAATGACCTAAAAGTCAGCTAAAGGCCTCTGTGATATGTGCCTCCTGTGCACCATGGCCAGCTGGGCGACGGCCCTTTACCTCACCCTATCAGGGGCAGTTTGTCGACTCCTACCTGATCTCCTCAGCAATGCGTTTCTGCACATCAGGGTCAAAAGGGTCAGCAGACAATAGTTCCAGTCGTGCCTGCTCTGTCCTTCTCCGCTCCTCTTGCTGCTCCAGGAACACTTCGGTGAATCGCGCTGCGGGAGACAAAGAGATAGACCATTATTAACAGTGTCATGAGAACAAAACATGCTCTAGTAATGATCGTGAAAATGGACATGGCTGAGAAGGAAGAAAAAAAAATCCAAGAACCTAACCAAACCCCTTCCTCAAAAGAGATTTATGGCCAAAGACAAAGACTTCTATAGCCAATGTTTGATTCAGCAGTAACACAAAACCAAACTCAAACCCTTCATTCTCTAATCAAAGCTTACAGCCTTTTCTTTTGGTTTTATTGCAAGTCCTGTATATTTTTTAAATCAAATATGAATCTTTGAAACATTTCAACGAAATACTTCTGATCAATTGTAATCCATGCTCTTTCCCTGGATTATTGATTGACAGATTTAAATTCATGTTACAGGTGCTCCTTATCCCTTTGAGACATATTGGATAGAATTTTTTTTTCAGCCATCTTCTTTTTATCTCGACAAGCCCATTGCTGGAGGACAAAACAGCTTAAAAACAATTAGGAAAACACATGCGAAATAACTTGAGAGAGGTCTAGATATGAAAACATGAAGTGATATACAGACACATTATACACAAAACATAATGAAAATAAACGAGACAAAACTTGATGATTACATTAGTCAATGAAACAATCGGCAGCACTGCTGGGCTTATTCTGGAAATTTAGGTGCAAGGGTCATTGGCCCTTGCAGTCAAAATAACACACTGCTCCCAACATTTTAGGCAAACTGGGCAGGCATTCTACAAGAATCGTGCAGTAAAGGGCAAAACACACAGCAGTGCAAACAAAAGAAAAGAACAGGGCTTTGATACTTGACTGTTACGTTGCTTGTTGCTTTTAAACAGGGATGGAACCCTCTCGTCAAAATGCTATGGGTCATTTGGGAGAATGAGGCACCAGTGGGTCAAGGCATGGTCAGAAAATGAAACCTGCCGCTGCAAAAAACAGATCCCTAGTGCTGAACCCTAGAAGCTATGGAACCCTTTAAATTTTGATCACTGCATCTAGAGCAAGTTCCTCTGAAAAGTGTTCAAGTGTTCAAAACACAAGACCTGCTTACCACACAGGTGTGACAGGAGTAGTCTGGACTAGTGCCCAATGTGTAGCTTTTAGGCTGGATCATGAATGTGTACTTTTCCAGCATCAAAAATCAATCAAAATCAATCAGTCAACAGCAGTCACCATATCTCGTGTCTTCCACTTTGTCCATGCTACCAAGAGCCACGGCATTGCAGCCCGACTGACTTTTCTAAAATCATTTGCATAAGACAAGTTTGAGGGTATCAACTGTGTCATTTGTCAGATTGGTGCCTGATTCCACTGGTCCCACAGGCACAGACTTCAGAACCAGAAGACTTCCCCTTCCACTAGTGGGGAGTCTGCTACACTGACAGAACTGTTTGCTTCAAATCTTAGACTGTTTACATAGGTCCAATACTAGTAGTATAGAAAACAGTATTCTATTATGCATTGACTTCGAAGAATTCATATTCCAAAGAACAAAAAATGGCATTTTAAGAAAATATGAAAGGAGACGTCCTCTTCGTTTATTCTCTCATTGAAACCATAATACAGAGACTTTATTCCAGTGGTTACATAACAGGTAATAGTTCTGTCAGCAAGAACTTCAAATGAAAACAATAAAGTTGAAAAAAGTACAAAAGTGATGGTGATACATCCACAATATAAGCTGGCTGAATTTATGATGGATTACAGAGAGAGATAAAAACTGGTTTTAAAAACACAAACAAAAACGTTGCCACACATAACTGTTATTCCCTTTGAATGGCTTCAAACATGACAAAATGTGTTTTTCATTGTTCATTTTCCATTCAACTGTCACACAAGTTTGCCCGACAGCAATTCAAAATTGTTGTGGTTCCACTGAGAAAAAGAATCTTTCTTTTGCCAGCATTATCATAAGTGGCATCAGATTTCAAGGATGAATGTCCTCTTACTGTCCTAGACTCCATATCAAAGATGAATGTGTTCCTAGACTCCACCTCAACCATTCATAGGTGTATTTCAGAACTAAAATCATACAAGGCTATATTCAGTATAGATGGTTTTGAATATCTTGTACACAAGTATAATGCTGAAGATCAGTGACTCAGTCAGAGGCAGATGTATTCATGGGAATCCAGGTTTTGATTTCAGATGGCAATGTCCATTCATAAACCACTATAGCAGAGAGTGAAATAATGTTTTAGTAAGCAACTGATGTGCATTAGGCTCCTTCTCTAAATCATTATTACAGTCAAACCTCTTTTATTAGACCTTCAAAATGACCAGAAAATTCGGTCTTAAATTGGAGGGGTCTTACAATGGAGGTAGGCACCAACTGTTGTAGTTCTAAACAAGCACTTTCTCACAGATGAATTCTCCAAGCACAAAAAGCCTCAAGAACACTGAATGCATACTGAAAACATGTATAATCTTCTCTTCTTTCATATTCTTTTAATCACCTCCACTCTCTCTTCTAAGTTCAGAGGCTTTCTCTTTCGCATTCTGCATGTTTTGCCTACGATCTCCGCTATCTTTCTTTTAACAAGGGAAGCAACTCTTGATTGGGCAGGTCTGCAGTTGTTTCCCTTGACTCATGGTCATACATGAATGCTGCTATGGTCGTAAATTTCAACAAAACGGAGGTCGCAAGTCGCGTTTTAGAGTAAGTCGCTTAAGAGGGGTCATTTTAATAGTATAATGCATCCGTGCAAAAAAATTCAGTCGTAAATGAGAGGAGGTCTCTTAACAGAGGGTCTTATAATGGAGGTTTGACTGTACTTGTAACAATGAAAAAAGCTTTTCTACAGGACAGCGCAAGATGGAGAGAAAAAAAGAGATGACATCTTACTGCAGGGATTGCCTCACCTAGATCTCCACTGGTTAGAGCCTCAGCCAAGGGCGGGTTGCGTTCTTTGAGCAATGCCAACTGATGAGGATTGTTGAGAAACATCTGACGAATGGTAGCTGGGTCATGGTCACCTCCCTGGCCTGGCCTGGACTGAGCCAACCCCCCACTCCCTGCCCCGCCACCTGGACTTTGGCCAGGCAACTGGATGCTGCCAAAGTCAATCTGTGGAAGACCTAAAACAATACAAAGAGTCAAGTCATCCTTGCTATACATACACATTTACAAATGGCAAGAATGGAATGATAAAACCACATTGTAGTCCCTGTCTACTAATTTTGCCAAGCCAGTTTTCAACCTTTTGAGTGAAGTTACAAGTAACTTCTACAAACAGCAATTAGGGTACACATGGTAAGAGCGCAGCCTGGTACTATCTGTTTCATCCCCTTAAAACCAGCAGAGGGATTCAAAAAAGGACAATGGCACTAGTTAGCACCTCTTTTCAAAAGCATAGTTCAAAACTTATCTTTTCACAATTTTCAGCCAAACACTGTTTACAATGCTATTCCCACAATGTGTGTACACAATCTAGTGTTTGCTGCAAACATAAATGTGCTGGCAGGTCAGCATGGTAAAGAGCATTAATTTTTCATCTTGACCACCAAGAAAACCTCATGTCAAGCCTTATACAAAATGAGAACACACAAGGGAGGTTTTTCTTCATCTCCCTTTCTGCGTGTCGAACGTTGGACATTGCTTCAAAAGTAATTAGTGTTTTAAAATGAAAATAAATAAAATGCATCGCATTGGTGCACGACAAGTTAAACAGATTGTTTCAAACCAAATCAATGGACAATAAATTTGCTCCAATCACAAATTCAAATCCAAAACTGAAATACAAATCAGATGCGACTTTTTCATCTTGACTCGAATTTGTGGATTCAATGTCAAACTGCCTTTGTCAAAATTGAGCATGTGTTGGCAAAGTGTGTGTACAGTTCTGTCACAGGTCAAGTTTGGTGCAAATTTTCCAAAATGATTCACCATTCCCAGAAAAATTTGCAGTTCAGAAATGTTTGTGGGTGTTGGGAAGCTGGAAATAGCTTGAACTTTTTCTGGATCCATCTGAATTCCTTCACGTGATATCACATGCCCAAGGAACTTGACCGAGTCAACTGAGAAAACGCCTTTTTCATTTAGCATGACATTAGCTTATTTCATCCTCTGAAGGACAACTCTCAGTTAGCTGTCATGCTCTTGTTGATCTTTTCCATTGACCAGAACATCGTTGATGTCACAACTGACCCCAGGTATTCCTTCTGGGATACAAGTCCCTCACTTGATAGGACACCTCCAGACCTGTGCTGATGCCAAACGGCTTTGTATGCATCTACTGATCCAGTGACCAGTAAAATACTAGACAGACCGATTATACATATATATGTTTATACATACATAAATATACATAACATATAAGTTAAATGTATATAAATATGTTTATACATGTTTACATCACATGTGTTTATACACAGTATGTTCGGCAATGTGCACATTTTTTCTGAGAAAATGATCTAATGATAGAAACAAGCTCAACAAATAATTCAAAAACTTGAAAAAGCTTCTTCTGACAATAATCTTCTATTCCAGGGGTAAATGTAAATAAAATCTGTTGTTGTTTTTTCTTTGTTGTTTTGTTGTTGTTTTTTTGTTTGTTTGTTGTTGTTTTTTTGTCTTTTTTTTTTTTTCCAAATTATAGCAATACTATTGTAACTGTTGCTGAAAGAGTTAATGATTCAAAATCTGGGTGTCATGAGTCACTCTGGTGTTATGGTTAAGACTGCTATTAAAATAAATCATCTTTTAACAGCCCCCCTCCTTCTCAGTGAAAAAACCAATTCTCTCGATCTAAGTGCTTTGACTGGGAATGTGAGGAGGAATGGGTACGGGTGGGGCTTCTAAATCAAGACTAAGGCAAACAAAGAATGTTTTGTGAATCCTGGCTGCTTCATAATCCACAGACGTAGTGATCTAACGATTCGTAATCCTTTACTTTTAAAAGTTTTGGGTCCCACTAAAGTTTGAGGATGCGAGAGTGAAACAAAGAAAAACAATGAAAATTAATGATCACTTAAACAGCACATTTGACTTTTACGTCAATACCTGATGCCGGCTGTCCTCCCAACGATCCTCGAGTCTGTCCAGCTTGACCCTGAATTTGCTGGAGCAGGAGCATGTCGCCATTGTTGATCCCGTACTGCTTCAAAGAAAGCTTGTCATCATGAAGAGGTCGTCCATTCCATAAAATTGCGATTTGGTGTGCAGGCACTCCAACTTCAATTTCACATAGTCCTTTAAAACTTGCCAAATCTAAATCTTCCCCAACTTCTAACGTAAAAATTTGATCTGCCAAAGTTGTAACTGTTAACCGCATTGTCACTTTGCCAGCTTTTCAAGTGGAATTCGCGAAAAGTGCTGAACGTGTTCAGACGGAAGTATTAACAGGCAGCAAGGGACTAAACTCACATATGACATTCCGTTGTCAAGTGCGCTTCTATGGTCCTCAAACGAACCAAAGATTTTTTTTTTTTTTAATTGGATAATCTTGGTTGTGCGCGGTCACGATCAACACTTTTATTTCTTAGTTGTAATGTTACTAAATTAATCTGTTTTACTCCTTTTTTTTTTTTTTAGTAGTAGTAGCAGTAGTGAGTAGTGGTAGTGGCTAACTTCAGTCGAGGCTGTACAGCCCGGGCGGGTAAAAGACACGGTCGGCAACGATCGGCGACGGTCGGCAACAATCGGCGACGGTCGGCAACGATCGGCGACTGTCGGCGACTGTCGGGAACATATAAACTTCCATCTTATATTAGTAATCTGTTCACATGTTCCCTGTCTCCATATTCCTCATGAAATGAATTTATTCTTTCCTAAGCCCCGTATTGATATTTTCAAAACAAGCATTTCTTATTCAGGTACACTCTTGTGGAACTCCCTCCCCACTTCCTTGAAAATGCCATCAGTTACACTATCTAGTTACACTGTCTTAGTTATCATGTTGCCTCTAGGTGAGGCCTCCCCTCTCTCTCTCTCTCTCTCTCTCTAATCACACACACACATTCCAAAACTCAACATTCCACTACCAAGAATTCAATTTTTCGGCAGAACACATAAATTTAAACCTGTACTTAAGGGCCGATACTTAAGCATCATTTGCTTTTTGATTATAAATAAACAGTTTACACACAACATGTGAGAATTGCAGAGCCCCACAGCAATTAACAAAATACATGACTGTGTGTGTGTGTGTGTGTGTGTGTGTGAGAGAGAGAGAGAGAGAGAGAGAGAGAGAGAGAGAGAGAGAGAGAGAGAGAGAGAGAGAGAGTTATCGCTTCCGAAATTTTGCATCTGAGGAGGTGGTGGTGGTTTTTTCAGCCCGTTTTCTTTTTCTCTGTTGCGGTTCCCCCTGGAAGGGGTGCCGGTCAGGTGGAATTTTGTTGTGATCTGTTTTACCCCACTCTCCCACCCCGTGCACCCCTAGACTGGCTGTCACTGCCCTTTTCTGAGGCTTTATTTGGCTGTAAATTAGATTGGAACCCGACAGACAGAGAGAGAGACAAAGAAAGGAAGAAGAAAGGAAAAGAGAGAGAGAGAGAGAGAGAGAGAGAGAGAGAGAGAGAGAGAGAGAGAGAGAGAGAGAGAGAGAGATTTGTGATATCGGCTTACGACATCAAGTCGGGAGATACCAATCGCAAAGTCAAAGTCGCCTCCTGGGCTCTGCACTTCTCGCAGACGAACTCCATTTCTTCATCTTGCCACAGGCCCCATCGGGTCTCTGTCGGGTCTTCACAGTGCTTGTGGTTCCAAGTCTGGCATATCTGAAGTGAAAACGTGCGTAATTACCCATTTTCTCTCCACACCTCCCAATTCATTTATCCCAATCGTTTTTTGTCTCCCACTTGACACTTAAAGGCCGCCAGACCTGTCTGTTGTTGTGATCTGTTTTACCCCACTCTCCCACCCCGTGCACCCCTAGACTGGCTGTCACTGCCCTTGTCTGAGGCTTTATTTGGCTGTAAATTAGATTGGAACCCGACAGACAGAGAGAGAGACAAAGAAAGGAAGAAGAAGAAGAAGAAGAAGAAGAAGAAGAAGAAGAAGAGAGAGAGAGAGAGAGAGAGAGAGAGAGAGAGAGAGAGAGAGAGAGAGAGAGAGAGAGAGAGTGAGTGTGTGTGCGTGTGTAAAACATTGTGAAGTAACAAGACCTACCTCGCAATAAATGCAACGAGTGCTTTCAGTTCCTTTGTAGCAGGCACCACATGGATATCGCGCTGCCCGGCGTCTCCAAGAATCCATGTCCGCGGCACAAAATCGCGCACACAAATCGCAAAATGAAAGATCGTGTTACAGCCGAAAGTAGTAGAAAGAAACTCGTGGAGAGCGTGGCAGCAGAGAATCCTCAGAAGAGAAGCCCCCTTCAAGCAAGTGTTTCGGCCCTTATCTCCTGACACTCTAGGGGGGTTGGGCCACACCCGGTTCATGACTCCGGATGTCCCTCTGCTGCCCCTTTTTTTCTTTTTCCCCATCTTGGGACGAGCCATGGCTGGGATTCGAACCCATGACCTTCTGGACATGCTCATTTTCCACTTAATGACTCGCGCTTTAACCACTGAGCCACAGGGACACCTGATATTTGTAGGGAAGTTAAGCCTTATGAAGTTCACTTTTGTTCCTCCTTGACCAGATCCAGCTTGAACACCTCTCTGCCGCTTCTGCCATTGCTTTCAGGGCTCTGGTTTTTTCCCTCCCTGCAACTGAGAGCTGTTTCATGAGGCTGTATGCAGACGTTCCTACAAACCCCCTAGCTCCAATTTCTGCAGTGAGGACTTTGACCTGATAGCCTTCTCTCCTCAGGCTGTTTGCCAGATCAGCATACTTTTCAGTCTTGTAGATTTGAGCTGCCTCCATTCTGTTCTCATATGGCACCGTGAGCTCGATCATGATCAGCTGCTTGGTTGACTTAGAGTGGACTACTATGTCTGGTCTCATGCCACTCTTGCTGATGATCTCTGGGTGACTCTTCCATTCTGGGAGGTCTGCAGTGCACTCCCAGTCATCTGCCCCGTCCAGCAGACTCTGCCTGCATGTTTCGAGTGGTACTGTTGTTCTTGGCCATGATTTGCTGCCTCCTGCCGTGAAGAATGTTGCGGGTGCTTTTGGAGTCCTGATTTTCCCTTTTGTCGTGTTGGTACTAGCCGCGACTACTTGTACAATCTCTTTGAGCACTTGGTTGTGCCTCCATGTGTACCTTCCTTGAGCCAGGGCTATTTTACATGAGCTTAGAACATGCTCCACTGTTTGTTTTTCATGGCAGAGGGGGCATGCAGGATCGTCTGTTTTTCCCCACTTCACCAGGTTTGCATTTGAGGGCAGAAGGTCATATGCAGATCTGAGAATGAAGCTGATCCTGAGAGGGGCCATGTGCCAAATGTCATTCCAAGTGAGACTTCTTTGGAGTGCATTCTCCCACGTTGTCCATTGCCCTTGCTGGCTCTGCTGGACTGCTTTTTGGAGTCTTTTTTGGTCGTCTTCTTTTCTCATCTCCTGAATCATCATGTCTCTTTTGGCTTTTCCTTTGGCCTTTGACCACCATTCAGTTTTGGTCACCCCCAGTCCTTGTCTGTTGGTCTGTGTGTGTCCTGTTATTTCTCTGATCTTGAGACTTTCTTTTGCAGAATCCATCGCCTCTTGAACTTTCCATTTTCTGCCTGTCTTCAGCTGGGGCTTGATTGCTTCTACCACCTTGTCTCCTGAGTCCTCCAGCATGCTTTGAAGTCTGATCTTCCCTGCTTTGTATTCCTCCAGGATGGATTTCAGTGGTAGTTTCAGCTTTGCTTGGCGACAGTACAGCGCTATGTCAGTCAGACAGGGTGGGACACCAAGCCATTTCCTTGTGAACTTGTCGATTTTGGCTTCCATTGCCTCCACTATGCTGGTGCAGATGTCGTATATCATCAGAGGCCATAGGAGCTTTGGTATCAGCATGAACTGCAGACACCAGACCTTGTATTTGCCAGGGAGCCCGCACTGGTCAATGGTGTCCAAGCCTTCTTCCAACATCTGCTTGGTTTCTTTTGCTCTTTGTGTGTCTTTCAGCGTATCATCATACCATCTTCCAAGGCTCTTGACTGGTTCTTCTGTGACTGTTGGAATGGCCTGGTTGGCAACACTGAAGACCACAGATTCGGCCACTTTTCCTTTCCACAGTGAGAGACTCCGTGATTTCTTTGGCTTGAACTTCATTCTGGATGAGGCAACTATGTCGTCCAGCCTCTCCAGCACATGATGTGTCTCGTCTTCTCTGGATGAAATCACTGTAGTGTCATCCATGAAGGCCTTGAGAGGAGGCATCTTGTATCCATCGCCAAGGTCTGTTTGTCTTGCGTTGCTTGTTGCTGCTTTCAAGATGACTTCCATTGCCAACACGAACAGTATTGGGGAAATTGCACAGCCCATTGCAATGCCCACTTCCAAGTTGATCCAATCTGTTGTGTACTCCTTGGTAGAGAACCGCATTGAGAAGCCATTGAAGTACTTCTTGAGCATGTCGCGGATGTTCTTTGGCACATGGTACATCTCAAGAGCCAAATGTATCATCTCATGGGGTACAGATCCATATGCGTTTGCCAGATCAAGCCACACTACGTCCAGGTCTCTCTTTTCTGTTTTTGCTTTTTGGATTGCGTCCCAGATCATTGTGGCGTGTTCTACACAGCCAGCCACGCCTGGGATGCCACCTTTCTGGACTGACACATCCAAGTACTTGTTTTCCATCAGGTACTTGGTCAGCCTTGCTGCCATGACAGAGAAGAAGATTTTCCCTTCGACGTTCAGTAGTGATATTGGCCTGAACTGGCTGATGTCATTTGAGTTTTGCTCTTTGGGGATGTACATACCATCTGCCGTCATCCACTGGCCGCTGATCTTCTGGTTTCTCCAAGCCGATCGCAGCAGCTTGTGGAGCCACTCCAGCACCTTGGGACATTTCTTGTAAAGCTGGTAAGGTATTCCGTTTGGCCCTGGTGATGCTTTGGCTCTGGCTTTGTCGACCACCTTCTTGATTTCCGCCAATGTTGGAGGCTTGCCATTGAACTGTTCCTCAGGGTTGGTTGGCCACACCAGACCTTGAATGTCGAGTGGTGCTTTGCTCTGTGAGTCAGAGTATGTTTTCCTCAGATGCTGCTCAAGAACTCCTTTGTCCACACTTAGGGTCCCAGATTTTGGCTGCTCAAACAGTGTTCTGGCAAACTGGAAGGGGTCTCTGAAGAAGCGCTCTTGTGTCTTCTTCTTTTTGCTCTTCCTCTTCCTCGCAGATTCCGCTTTGCTGAGGGCGCTGTGTTTTTCTTTCAGGTCTTTCCACAGTTTTTCCAAGCCTTGTTTTTCAGCTGGCAGTGCGGTCTTCATTTGCTTCTTGAGGTTTTTCTTTTGGACCCTGATCTTGTCCATCTCTTCTTGGCGTCTGGGTTTCTTTGGAGGTGTTTTCTCTTTGGGTAGTTTTGCTCCATAGGCGTCTCTACATGTGGCATACACAATGTCCCCATATGTGGCTAGTTTGTGTTCCAGGGTGCTTTTCCCTATCAGTGCATCGAGTCTTTGGACGATTTTTGCATCCATTTTCTCCCAATCTTCAGTTTCGTTTGCTCGTGGCAGGTTGAGTTTCAGGCGCCTGGAATCGAGGGCCTGTGCAAATTCCTCATCCGAACCAACAACGTGGAAAATATCTTATGTGACCGTAAAATGAGCGATGTTTAAATTCTGAGGGAAAATGACGTTCGAAAGTTAACACATTTTGAGTGAGTGACACTCAAAATGTGAGTAACACATTTTGAGTGAGTGACGACGATGTGATTGTGACGATTGTGATTGTGACAGCGATGAGAGAGAGGGTGGGGATGTAGCAGGTGATTGTGAGAATGATTTAGACTGAATTTTGGTGAATTATGCTGCCGATCGTTGTCGACCGTCGCCGACCGTCGCCGATCGTTGCCGACCGTTTCTTTTTCCCGCCCCGTACAGCCTGTATACGCTCCATCCTTTTATATCGTAGTTTTAACTGGTATATTTTGGATAGCGCATTTATTTCTCATCGTAATCATAACATTTTTCATCAAATTTCTTGTGGGTGTCAATAAGACCTTCGAAGGAGTTCTACTACTCACTATCTCCATTACTTTTTGCTCATTACCTTTACCTTCCTAACCCCTAAAATCCCCCCCCCCCCCCCCCACCAACCTGTTCTCCCCTCCTCAAGTTGATTTCTTGCCCTCACCCTTTTTCTTTTTTTCTCTCCCCCCCCCCCCCCCCCCCCTTTATTAAGTATAATATTTCTCACCATTTAACTTCCTCGGTGTACCCCTTTGTTCTTCTCTTTGCCCTCTCTCATCTCTCTCTCTCTCTCTCCCTTACCCCCTCCACCACCACCTTTCCCTCCCCACCGCCCCCTTTCCCCTTCCCCCCCAGCCACCCGCCCAACTATTCCTGTCCCCTAGTACCCTCCTTCATTCCTCCATCCCTTACCCCGTTCCCATAGCTCTTTTTTCTCTCTCTCCCCCCTCTCTCTCTCTCTCTCTCTCTCCCTCTCTCCCTTTCTTTCTCACTATCTCTCTCTCTTCTCCACTTCTCTCTCTCCATCTCTCTCTTTCTTTCTATCTCACCCTCTTTCTCTCTCCCTCTCTCCCTTTATCTCTCTCTTTCTCTCTCTCTTTCACCCCCATGCGCACTATGCTTACATATGTATATGGGTGTGCTTATCTGGATGCGCACAGGCGCATACATGTCTGGGCGAGTGTATTTGTGTGTGTGTGTGTGAGTGTGTGTGTGTGTGTGTGTGTGTGTGTGGTGTGGTGTGGGTGTGCGTGTGCGTGTGCGTGTGGCGATGAATGTGTTTGATGTTGGGCATGTGTGAAAGATCGCCAAGGTTGATGCAGTGTATATGTGCGGGGTGTGTGTGTGTTTATGTGGCGATGAATGTGTTTGATGTTGGGTATATGGGAAAAATCGCCAGGGTTGATGCAGGGTGTGTGTGTGTGGGGGGGGGGGGGTGGTGGTGGTGGTGAATGCGTGTGTGTGTGGGGGGGGGGATGTGTGCGTGCATGTGTGCGTGTGTGTATGTGTGCGTGCGTGCGTGCGTGTGTGTGTGTGTGTGTGTGTGTGTGTGTGTGTGTGTGTGTGTGTGTGTGTGTGGATGTGGGTGTGGGTGAGTTAGTGTGTGTGTGGGAGGGAGTGTGTGCGTGTGTGTGTGAGCACACCGACATGTTTTCCACTGCCTCTCCAACGATACGCTCGTGCAAGTGATTTTATTTCTCTTTGAACTTAATTCAGCTTCTGCTTTATGTGACAGGGACTTGGATGTGTGTGTGTGCGTGGTCAGTTGGCCAACCTTTTAGCCTGAAGAAGGTTTGTAATAAACCGAAAATTTGCTTTTTACAACGGCGTTACCGCGTTTTACTTGTTTGAGTCTTATTTGTGCATGTTTTACTTCATATGGTAACGAGTTCCAAATTTCAATAATTCTCTGATTGATGGAGTAAAGTCTACGGTTTGTTGAACAATATTGTTTGAAAAGCTTATCCTCTGAATTTTCTTGTTTTGTTATATCCAGATAACTTAAATAGTTTGTCCTTATCTACTTCTTCTATACCGTGAAAAATCTTATATATTTCAGTTCTTCCTCTTCTTCTGAAGGCTGATACTCCTGCGGACACTCCCTGTAAGGACAGGCAAGTGTTAATCCCATCTACCCTACAAAGGGAGTGGAGTTTTGTGTGCATGACCGTTTTCTATCCCGCCATTAAGGCAGCCATACTCCATCTTCGGGGAAAGTACATGTTATGTGTACCGTGTCATCCGTGTGTGCAAGATGTTATGCGTGCGTTCATACACGGAACCTCTGTTTATAGTCTCATTCGAAGGACTGTATGGGAAATGGAATCAGAACTAATGTTAACTCCGAGGGAAAACTCCCCCTGTACTGAAACGGCCCGGCGGAGATTCGAACCCGCAGCTCTTGGATTACGAGTCCGGCGCTCTACCAACTGAGCTATTCCGGCCCCCTACATTTCAATTAAATCCCCTCTTATTCTTCTCCCTTTCACTGAATGTAGTCTTAAATATTTTAGCCTTTCTTTATACTCCATCTTCGAACATTCTTTAATCAACTTTGTAGTACGTCTATGGACTCCTTCCAGCACTAGGGACTGTCGCTTTAAGAATGGGGACTAAATCGTATTTCCATACTCCAGGTGGGGCCTCACCAAGGCCTTGTACAATTTCAAAAATGTTTCTTTGGTTAAGTATCTAAATGTTCTCCTGATTATTCCAACCATCTTGTTTGCTTTGTTCACAGCTCCTTCTATGTGTGGGTCAAACGATAATTGGTCATCGAAAACAACTCCCAGGTCCTTTTCTTGGGTACATGTGTGAATATTTTGTGACTTATTATCCAGTCTCATTGAATATACCATTTTAGGATTTTTGTTTCCTAAGTGCATGACTTTGCACTTTTCAACATTAAAATATACGTTCCATGTGCCTGACCAGGTTTGTAGTTTATGTAGGTCATTTTGTATTTTTGTACTATTTTGCACACTATGGTATATTTTAGTATCATCAGCAAATATTTTGCAAGTTGATTCGATACAATTTGGGACATCATTTATGAAAATTGTAAAAAGTACCAGGCCGAGGATGCTTCCTTGGGGGATCCCACTTAATACCTCAGCTTCAGATGACTTTCCTTCCCCAACACGAACCCACTGAGTTCGGAAGTGTAGAAAGTGTTGTATCCAAAGGAGTACATCGCCTGTGATCCCGGGGGTAGGTGTTAGGTAACCGAGCAGAGAACTATAAAATAGGCATTCTGGCTCACCCGGCTCCGCTGTTGCTCCGCCGGCTTACCCAGAATGCCTATTTTATAGTTCTCTAATAGTAAACACTTTACAAACATACATAATGTGTAGGATTATCTGTTTTTAACACTAATTTAGAAAACTTTTGAGACTTAAGTTTTTGCTTAATCCTTCGTTTTTCTTGATCGTTTTCAATAACATCATTTTCTTTCATACATTCATCAAATGCGTCTCTATCTTTCATGTGGAATAAAACCACTGTCTTTAATTGCTCTCTAAAGTCTTTTAAAACTGAGTTATATTTCTGACATAAAATCTACACACTTATCCCAGCATGTCTCCCGCTGAAAGCCAGTTTTGACAAAGCGTTTCTTTTTTTGACTATATCCTTTTCTGCTGAACAATCATCTATAATAAATAATGTCTGAGTTCCTTCAAACTGTCTAAAGAAATGTTCTAAGCACTCGCTAAGTTTATTGCTGGGATCAACTAAATAGATTTCATCATCTGTCCATATAAACCTTCTGTCGTGATATGTTTTGTTCCACTTTAATGTTGGACAGAAAATTACAATATGATCAAAATTATAACTATAAACTGTTTGTAATAGGTCGAGGACAAATATTGTTTTTCCACAACCAGTCTGTCCACAAATCAATGAACAATGAGGGGTTTTTGTCATAAAGTTTAACATCGGCATTGACACCAAAGTCGTCTGCTCCATAGTTTTAAAACAGAATTTAATCTAATCCAGTTATTGTTTTTATCATACTCTCTGTCAAAACTTGTTCAGTATAATAAAACCCTATAAGGCCCAAATGTGTAAGATTAATCCAGTTTAGTTCTGTAAGATCGTTTCTATTTAGACTAATATCAATTTTGTTGCTTGTTGTTATGACCTTAATATCCTCGCCATTGTAAAGAACAACAACAGTAACTTTAAGTTTGTCAACGTCTAAGTTTTGCCAGCTAATAAGAATTCCTTTCATAAGATTGTCACTGACGCCCAGAGCTCCATTTCTCGCCTCATCTTTTAAGACAGAAATTTTAAATATCATTGTGAACGTGTCTCCTAATTTTGTGCGTGGAATGAACTGTAATTTTGTAGAAGCTTTCTTTAAAACCGATTCTCTTCTGTGGAGGATGTACTGTTTGTCCCCAAACGGCTTTATTTCGATCTCTTTCCGACTGTTGTCCTCTGGCATAAGACTTACATGTAAAGGGCCAGAGTTCAATGCTTTTCTGAAACTTTTTTGACGGTCAAAAAATGTAAATGGGCTTAAGAATTCAAATTTTATGTCCCATTCTAAATATGGTTCTAAGTGCCATTTGTTGTCAGTTTTTCGAACTATTTTATATTCATACTGACCCGCATTATTTGCTTCTACATTGCGTAGTTGTTCTAGTTTAGGAAACCTTTTGCTGTCGCTAACCTCTTTGCGTTTATAATAACCATCTTTAGTGTACTCAAAACCATACAAAGTGTCTATCTCACCGTTCTGTTCAAAGTTCTCAACGTCTGCAAGGTCTTTTAATTCTAAAGTTACACACCTCTCAGGCGCTAATGTAACTCCTGATTCTTCTGGTCCACGTGACATTTTCTAAAACAACGTATTATTTTATTTCTAAAACAATGTGCAGGTTATCACATTTCACGACTTTCCCTGTTTTATCTGTGATCTTTATATTAAATGATCTGACCCTCCCACAAGCTAATCTTTTAAACTGTAAATTAGGGAATTGTATAATTTCATAATCGCAATATGCAGCTTTCCCTGATGGAAGAGCTCTTAAAACAGTTGAGGGCCTTCCATCATATAAGTTTTCATCAGTGCTCAGCTCGTCCAAATGAACATAGAGTAATGAATGTAATGCAAGATCGAGCGGATATTCTCCCTCATAAGTAGTTTCGTCTGATGTAACTCTAAAACCATGATTGTCAGTTGCAAAGCCTAACATTTTAGCTAGCTCTCCATCAAAAAGGTAATGGTCTACTTCTTCTTCAGGTTTGAATGTCAACATTATTTTCAAATTTGCATTGTTAAGTTTGAGAGTAATGTCGAAGTTACTCATTGCTTCTTTTAGCGAGCAAAACCCGTAATAACCATCAGGTATGGTTAACTGGCTAACTAAATTTCCTCTATTATCAAATTTTTTAATCTTATTATTCTCCTTGGATTCAGTTATATTAAACCATACGACTTTGTAAAAAATTTCATGGAGTGCGACCCTTTGGGTTCCGCAGTTATTATCAATAGCATATTCTAAAAACGAAGGACTGTCTTGAGTTGTTATTGTTACAAACATTTTTAAAACAAATTTAAAAATGAGTGCATTCAAATATACTAATGCAAAATATTCTGTTGGACCGCACTACAGTCCTAAAGATATAACAACTGATACCCTCGACATTTCTGTGACTCAGACTGACGCCTTTCAAGTAAAGGTTAGTACTCCATTGGATCGTTATCTTAACCCTCCTGTTAAAAGCGATTACATTGCAAAAATTTGGTTTAGTCATCCGATGCAGTTTTATCAAAACCAGTTAAACTTTGCTGTGTTTTGCGCATCAACTGGGTGTGGAGTGTCGTATGCTGATCATTTAAATCATCCTGATCCTTTGGTGAGGTCAGTGTATAGATTTCATTTTTATTACACCTTCAGACGTATTTTATCTGAACTGCAAGCGCCATTACCAAATGACAAAACGTTTAATCCATTCAGCAACAGAATAGATTACAAGGCTTTTGAAAGGATCTGTAACGAATTTGATATTGACCCAAAGACAGACTTTAGACAAAAGTTGGATCTTAATCATGGTTTAGGCACTCTTTATTATTGGGGCGTGCACAGAAAGTATAACTATGATTGGAATCCTCCTTACACATCTTTCTCTTCAGACACAACTGTTCACCTCGGGTCCATAGAGCAAGAGCATAAAACAGCATGGACAACATTTATTTTGGATACTTCTAAGGGCCTAACAAAAGCGGGAATAGAACGAATAAACGACTCTATTCGTACTTATGTTTGGTGTTTGCTAGGTTCGCAAGCACAAACGAGATCAAACATAATTGATCCTTCTACTGGCTTTGACGCCCAAAAACAGTATTTAGCAAATTTAGAGGACTCCATTAATTCTGCAGTTGATTTACCTTCAAGTATTAAAAGGTACCAAAATGTTTTGCAATACGCAAGATCGAAAGTAGACTTCGCCGTTGGCACTGGTTTATACATGCTGCCTTCCGACCTCAGACTTCAGATAGGAACAATAATAAACTATAATAATGAAATCCTTGTGGCTGGTAAAGAAGAGAAGGTTGGAAAAAACGACATAAATTCTAAGCCAGCAATAGCAATAAAAAAAGAAGCCCCAATCCCCGTGGCCCCCTCTAAACCCCATCCAATCCCCGAGACCCCCTCAAAACCCCATCCAATCCCCGTGGCCTCAAAAAATAATGACCATGAATATGAAAAGACGGCACTTGTTATTGGATTAACTGCCCTAGGATTACTTGGTCTTTATCTTACTATAAAGTAACCCAACTATTAAGGCAACTAATGTCCATAAGTGCTCAGCCATAAAGCCAACTACTTTACTTGCGGCAGACAAAAGCCAGCTAACGATCCCACCTATTATACCAGGCAAAGAGTCTATTGCTTTACTGGCTAATTTTTTTAATAAACTTGCAAGATGATCAAGTTGTTTTTTTACCCATGATTTATCTGATGGTGGTGATGGTGGCGGAGGCACTAACCCTTGCCCACCGCCGCCTGTAATAGCCAACACCAGTGTACTTATTGCAAATCCTAAGGCTGTTATAACACTTGCTAATGTGACACCTTGCTCTCTAAACAGTGTTCTTATTCGTTCTGCTAACGTTGTGTCTTCATATAAAATTCTTTGGATAGTTTCTCTTATTCTGCTCACTTGAGTTCGTAATTGTTCTCGGTTAGTAGACAACACTTCTAGTCTTGCTGATCTCTCTTGTTCAAGATCTTTTAGTCTTTGTGTTATTCTTTCTTTAACACCAGGTCCTAAGTTGTGGTCATCAGCCTCAACTAGTTTTTCTTTTTCTCTTTTTATATGCTCATCTAGTTCACCCAGTTTTGCTAAATTGTTTGTTAATTCGCCTCTGATGCTTCTCAAAGCATGATCAAGGGCCGTTATTTCTCTCATAGGTAGCGGCGGATCGTGCATAGTTTTTAATGCTGTTTCTTCTGAAAAACTGGTTTCTGCTTGTATTATTTTGTCTGCTGTTGGGCTTAAATCTTTAAGTTCCATGTTTTGTATTTGGTTATCTGTTGGGAGTTCTTGTAGTGTGTTTTGAAGTTTAGCAACTGCTTCCCTATCTAATTTTGGTTTAGTAATGCCAAGGCGATTTTGTTCGCTCACACTGAGCCTTTGTCTAATTGTACTCTTTTTTAAAAACTTTGATGAGTCTGGTTTAGTTGTAAGCTGAACAAGTTGTCCTTGCTCGTTTTTAAAAAACAAATGGCCATCTTTTGTTTCAAAATCATTAGGGTCTATAAATTCGGGAGGTTCTTGGCCTAAACTTTGGTACAATGATCTGACCTTACTTTCTGTTAATTCATGTCGCAATGAGCGCAATGGATGTGTCAAAGGTGTCATTTCACTCATGTCGTCTCCAGGATCAAAAACATCATAATCTTCAATGCCTGCCATGTTTTAAAAATAATTAACTTTTTATTTTGTTTTATAAAAAAAATGTCACAAGCATATGGCTCAATTCTTGACCCGCATAGAAGACTGAAAGAGCCCTTTGGCGTGAAGGGAAATAAACAGAATATTATTGTTCCAAATAATCCATCTACTATTGATTCAGATCAAATTCTTACTGTTAAATTTCCAGACCTAGGAGCAGATGAAGTGATTGTGTCGGGATCTGCACGTCTTACTTTCAAAATAGAACTCGAATCAGCAACAGACGTAAATAGGACAGTAGTTCAGAATCTGGGACGGGCAATCGTTAAGAAAATTTCTATAAAACTTGAGGGGCAAGAAATATTTTCTTTACACAATGCAGATATATTTCTAATCTATTTTGATCTATGGCTAACCGATAATGAAAGGGCCGATCTTGCGTTTCAAGGAATCGAAAATAACGAAGCACTAAAACACAGAATAGACGCCGAAGACGCTAAAGACGGTAACAAGTATGAAGCTGTAAGTTTTGCTTATGGAAATCGCTTTTCTATACCCTTAGATTTTGAGTTGTTAAAAGCGCATGCGCCATACTTTCAAGGAGCATTAAAAGACAGATTGTCATATGAACTAACTTTTAATGAATACAAACGTGTCATTAAATCTGCAGACACTGACGCAAAGTACAGCATTTTCGACATCTCGTTAGAGTTTGACATTGTTAGCAACCCTAACTTAGCAAGGCTGATTGAGCAACAATATCAGTCAAAATTAGCAATATATTACGAAAGAGTGATTCATCATTCAAAATATCCTAAAAGCAGGGCAGACACTATATGGAATTTTAGTTTTAGCGCCACAGCACGATCACTTAAAGGTATTTTATTGCTGTGTGAAGATGATAAAGAACCATACCAAAGACAAAGTGAAAAGTTTATCAATCCTAAAATAACGAAAGTACAATGTTCAATTGAGGGTAGTCCTAACCAAGTCTACGGTAGTGGGCTTAAACCTTATCATCATTTTGATGAAATAAGAAAATTGTTTGGAGGCGGGAGGTCTAGAAGTCCAACAGTAGACCTTGTGTCTAAAGATCTACACCTTCACAGTGTTAGACTTGATGAATATTTAACAACGAAATACGGTTTATGGATTGACCTAAGGTCAACAGAAGATAATCAGTTGCATGGGAGTGGGAGAACAGTTAAAGACGTAATAAACATTCAAATTGATAAAGAAAAAGAGAGTGATAAACCACTTAATGTACATTTGTTTTTAATATATGATGCGCAGCTGAATATTCAAGATAACAGATTAAAAGATATCCAATACTAAATTATTTTTATTTTTAAAAAGCATGTCTGTTCAGGTTTATCCAAAAGTGCCCAAAGAAGAGATAGTAGGCAACTCTGTTGCTGTAGACATAAAAACTTTCAGATTAACAAACATAACACAAATGCAAACCCAACTAGAGCAGGACCTTTCAAAATACAGTAAAACCAAACGAAGGTATTCTGCTGTCTTTAATGCTGTTACATATGTTAATACTGGAGCATCGATCACTAGTGCTCTATCAGCAGGAACAAGTGTAGGTCTCTTAGCAACAGGCGTAGGTGCACCGGCAGCTTTACCTCTAGGTGGTTTGTCTTTAACTCTTGGCCTGTGTTCATTGGCTGTAAGTGCTGTCAGCAAAAAAATAAAAGCTAAACTCCAAAAGCACACAGCTATGGTTCAACTAATAACAGCTAAACTTAGTTCCTTCAAACTGATAATTGATAAAGCACTTGCTGACTCGAACATCACGGATGAAGAATTTAGTCGCCTACAGGCTGATTTTGAGGACTACAAAAGACAAAAGTTTGATCTTCAAAGAAAGGCAAGGGCAACTTTTTCTCAACAGCCAGACACCGACCAGATAAAAAAGGAATGCTTAAAAAAAGTAAACGAGACATTAAACTCTGTTCTAAACAGCTCACATTAACAACACCAAAGGGCGTTTATACTTTAGTTTACGAGTCCAAGCACAAAAAGACCGTTGATATTGATTCTGACTAAGTATTTTTTTTTAAATTTAAATAAATATTTTGAGTTAGAAAAGAAGCTCAACATGGATAAGATATATGACAGTTTTGACTCTTGGTTAGATGCAATGGAAGAGGAAGAGCGTTTGTCAAAAGCTTTAAATGAGGTCGTTTTAGAAGTTATTGATCCAACAAACGTGCAGGCAAGCGTTGTACATGCTATTTCTCAAGTTCCAAGTAAACTAACAATAAACCCTCCAGTTAAAGTAAGGTTAGTTGTTTTAATCGACTATATAACAATAAACGAAGAAAATCTAGAAGTCTGGGTCTCAACTAAACAGCAGACTATTCTTTCTTATAATGACTTAACACCCGGTTGGGCAGATCAACTTCTTACACAGTTTAATGAAGCCTCTGAAGCAGCTAAAATGAGAGGCTCTGGTTGGTCAGAGGGTGAAGTCCTAGACATCAGATTAAGACAGGCTAAGTATGAGCCGATTGTAGGCAAGTCTTACATTCCACTGCCTCCAACATTAGTTGCAAAGAAAGCAGTTCTGAACATAAAGAATTCAGACGACAAATGTTTTATGTGGTGCGTTCTTGCTAGGCTGCATCACGTTGCCAAAAATGCAGAGAGAGTATCTAACTATTTACAGTGGGCCAATGATCTTAACTTTAACGGCCTTGAATTTCCTATGGCTGTAGACAAAATTGATCAGTTTGAAAAACAAAATCCACCAATAACTGTTAATGTCTACACATGGTCTGAAGAAACCAACCTTCTGCCAATTAGAGTATCAAAGAACAGTCCAACAATAGGCGAACCAACCAAACACCATGTAGACTTACTCCTAATGCAAAGCCTTAATGGGTTGCACTACACTCTAATACGCACAATGAGTAGATTACTAGTGCATACTACAAAACAACATAGCAAACAAGAATTTTGTAGAAAATGTTTAACAAGAATTCCGTCCGTTCAAGCTGCGAGCGAACATGTAAAACATTGTCTCAGTCCAGTTGACTGCAATACAGAACTAATTATGCCAAGAGAAGGCAGTAAGGTTAGTTTTAAGAATTACAAAAAACTCCAGAGGTCTCCATACGTTGTTTACGCAGACTTTGAATCACTTATTGTTCCTTATGAAGGACCTGCTCCAAAACATTTACCAAAAACAGTTATAATGAATAACCACCAGATTTGTTCATTTGCCTTCATTGTTGTCAGGTCAGATGGTGAACATTCAAAGCCAGAATTATACAGAGGACCACATGCAGCAAAACATTTCTTAAAACGCATGCAAGAAGTTCGTAATGTCTGTTCTAATAATCTAGTCCTATCCGATCTTAAGATGACCCCTGAAGATCAAGATCGCTATGACTCAGCCACTCACTGTTGGATTTGTGGTTTAGAGCTAACACCTAAAAGTTTAAACCCAACAGTAAGAGATCATGATCACATTAGCGGAGAATTCAGAGGAGCAGCACATAACAATTGCAATCTTCAACTAAAGTTTGATCCTAGGACTTGGAGACTTCCTATATTCTTTCATAACTTGCGAGGTTACGATTCTCATCTTATATTGCAAGCAGTAACTAGCGATTTCAGGGTGTCATGCATTGCGCAGTCATCAGAAAAGTACATGTGTTTCACTTTAAATAATTTATCTTTTTATGACTCTATGCAACACCTGATGGGATCATTAGAGTCACTAGCATGATCATTAAAGTCCTGTCCAATAACAGAAGAATATTTTGACCCAACGCTCGTTAGAAAGGGCGTTTACCCTTATGAGTACATGAACAGTTGGGAAAGGTTTGACGAGCCAGCCCTTCCGCCTAAAGGTGCGTTCTTTTCTAGTCTTAGGGGAAAGACATCAGTGACTGCGATTACCAGCATGCTCAAGAAGCGTGGCAGAAATTAGAGTGTAAAACAATGGGAGACTATCATGATTCTTATTTAATGGCGGATACCTGTTTGTTGGCGGATATCTTTGAAAATTACAGAAAGACCTGCATGAAACATTATAGTCTAGATCCTGCGCATTATATTTCTGCGCCTGGGATGAGTTGGGATGCTTTCTTAAAATATACAGGTGTACAGACTGACCTGTTGTCTGACCTGCCAATGCTTCAGATGATTGAAAACGGATTGCGTGGAGGAATTAGTATGGCGTCTCACCATTACTGTAAAGCAAACAACAAATACCTAGACAACTATGATCCAAGTAAAACTTCTAACTATCTTATGTATTTAGATGCAAACAATCTGTATGGTTGGGCTATGAGTCAATCACTTCCATTACGTAACTTTAAAATGTACACAGGAGGTGTAAAAGACATTCAAAAGTTTTTAAAATGGCTTCATAGTCTAGAAGCTGATCAACAACAAGGCTTTATTCTAGAAGTTGATTTAGAATATCCTCATGAACTTCATGATTACCATAATGACTATCCATTAGCGGCAGAAACCCTAAAGGTGTCAATGACAGAACCGCCTAAACTTGTGCCTAATCTTCGTGACAAAAAAAATTATGTCTGTCATTACAGACTTCTCCAATTTTATTTAAGACATGGTTTAAAGTTAACAGCAGTTCATCGTATAATTGCATTTGATCAAGAACAGTTCATGAAACCATACATCATGAAGAACACTGATCTCAGAACTAAATCCGCAGATGCTTCAGAAAAAGACTTTTTCAAGTTGATGAACAACAGCTGTTTTGGAAAGACTATGGAAAATCCGCACAAGCGCAAAGATGTCAGATTGGTCACTAGAGAAAACGATGCAATTAAGCTGGTGTCAAAACCAAATTATCAAGACTTCAGAAGATTTCATGATCAGCTTTTTGGAATAATGATGAAAAAAAAGAAAGTCAAATTGGACAAACCTGTTTTTATTGGGTTTACTGTTTTAGAGCTGTCGAAGCTTTTGATGTTAGAATTTCTTTATGACTACTTTAAACCCTTGTATCCAGAGTCCAGAGTTCTGTACACAGATACAGATTCCTTTGTAATCGACATCCCTACTGAAGATTTTTACAAAGACATGGAATTAGAAGTAGCAAAAGAGCATGCTGGATGGTACGACACATCTGATTACCCTAAAGATTCACCTTTGCATTCAACTATTAATAAGAAGGTTTTAGGTAAGATGAAGGATGAATTATCTGGAGGTGTGATCAAGGAGTTTATTGGTTTAAGGTCGAAAATGTACAGTCTTTCAAGCCAAAAAAAAGTTGTCAAAAAAGCAAAGGGAATATCTGGCAGTGTTGTGCAGTCAAACATATCACATGACAACTACAAAGAAGCATTGTTCAATAAAAAGACTTTTCATCATGACAATTACAAACTACGATCTAATCTGCATGAGATTAACACAACAGTTGTAACAAAACGGTCTCTTGACTGCACTAACACAAAAAGAGTATTTGTTAATCCAGAGTATTCATATGCAATTGGGCACTGGAGAATAGTATAATCATATGTCTTCATGGAGTTTCTGTTTGGTCAAGTGTTATCAGAAGCTCAACTATATCATTATCCAGTATAGCCAAATCATTATTATTCATTACTGCTAAATGTGCTTCAATTTTTTTTTATCATTTTGATTTTTCCATATCAAAATATCAGAATCTAGGGATTGGGGTAGTAAGCGATTGTCTGGTATAAGATTGTCAATGTTCTTAAATATTTTTTTGATAATAATATTATAAGCAGATAATTGACGTATTAATTTTGAAAACTCTTTTTTCTTTTGAGCTTCCATTTTAAACTCAAATGTATTTGCCTAAATTAACTAAGCAACTGGAACTGTGTCTGGCGGGATTATCTGCAGTTCTTCCTTCACAAAAGATCTTCGGGGGGCTGGTCGTTTTGTTGTGTCAGTTTCTCGTAAATAATACACGGGCGGATTCATTTTCACAATTTTTTTTATCTCATATGGATCAACACTCCAAACTGGATCTGTTGCCCTGATGCGAGTGTCCCCTTCCGCTTCTCCCGGTGAATAAAGGTATCTCACTTTTAAACCAAATGGTAATAGTTTACTGGATGAGTCTTCAATAGCAACATTTATTTGTTTGGTTTTGATTGCTTGTACTGGTTTTAGCCCTTTAAATTCTTCATTATTCATTGCGCGCAAAACTGAGGGCAGTCTTCTAACCCATTCTGTGTTGCGAGAATTGTCAATCAGCTCTCTGTGATACTGGTAGGAGAAAAGTCTTTCAGATAACTGTTTGTTAAAGTTTTCAACCAAAGCCTGTGATCTGTGAACACCCGGAATGCCTCTTTTAATGGTAACTCTATGTTTTAACAATAATTGATTCACTTGACCTTTAAATTCTTTTCCATCATCAACTTGAATCATGCGAGGATAAGTTAAAGGGCCTCGTTGATATATCAGTTGTATAGCGACAGCAACAGCAGAAGCACTCTTTTGTGTTAATGGTTCCGCATCTTTGTATCTTGAAGCTATGTCAATGACTGTAAGTGCGTACTTAAATCTTTTTCGTCTAATCGTATCATGGGGTAAATATAGAAGATCCATTTGATGGGTGTCGTTTGGAGTTATATTCACAAAGTGTGGTCTCTGTATTCGTTTAGGCGCAGGTAAATAAATTTGCCAAATTGCTTGTTTAGATAACCATTCTTTTGCTGTTTGTTCACTGACACCCGCTGCTTGGCTTAACTTTTTAATTGCAGTGATTCCCTTCCAATATCCTTTTGGCGAATAATAGATCTTGTTCATTTTTATTCAGCCAATACTTTGTGCAACAAAATACACAGCGGTCATGCCAAAGACAATAAACAATATTTCTTGCATCTTTTGTTTTTCTGATGGTTGATAAAAGTCGCTGAATTTTGGTGGGGGCAATGTTTCAACTTGTTTGCCTGTTACTAGAAAATATTCTTTTATTGCCTGGTCAACATCTTTAAATGTGTAAGCTGCATGTCCCTGTTGTTTAAGTCTGTCGTTAATAAAATCTAACTGCTCCATTCTTTGCTTTTCATAGGTATCTTGTGCAGCGGCTAGTTGCTCCATAGCTCTGTTATGTCTTTTTCTCTCATCGTTATTTTGTAGTTTACTAAACGCGTAATTACTTCCGCTGAAAGCAAGCGCGTTGACCACTGCGCCGCCTATCATCATTACGAGTGAAGCCATTTTTATAAATGTATTTTTTTTTTTACATATTTATATTTTCTGGAATTATTCCTTGCTTAACTAGAAAGTCTTTCGTAGCAAATGAAGCTGTAATGACAGCAATCAACTTTGCTGAGTCTTCAAAATCTAGCTTACCAAGATCTGCTGGTTTTATTCTTAACAAGCTTTTACCAAGCATTGTGTATCCTACACTTAGACCTCCAATAACAGCAGAATGGTATACGAGGTTGGCAACAGTTTTTTCGGTGCTCATTTTTTAAAAATAAAATAATATTTATTATTAATAAAACATGAACTGCGATGAGTTTACTTCCTGAACTTACAAATAATCAAGTTGATGACCAAGCTATTATGCGCCAAAAGGAAAGGCTGTATTCTTTGGCGGCGTGTGGAAAAACAAAACAGTACCTCGGAAATGAATTCAGCATAGAACAGATTCAACAGATGTCGCCGCAAGACATTGTAAAGTATCACAACAGGTATGAAGCGCAACTGGGGTCAAGAATGGTCAAAAGTGTCGGACAAACTGTTCTTAGTTTGTACACTAAACTAGTTAGTAGATTTGTGCCCATTGATTCTGAACAAGATTTTATGTATGATTTAACGCAGGATCCAGTTTTAACAAAGTCATTAGAGTCTCTAGGATGTGATCTATATTACAGATTTGGAACATTATTGTCGCCAGTAATTATGGGGTTAATTACGTTTAATCATATAGATTTTATTTCCCTTAAAAATGACCGAGCAGAATCAGAAAACGTTGATGGAGAAAGTGACCCGTGAAAAGAATCCTGGGCGCGTTGAAGCAGGGAAAAAATTAGCAGAGTGGAACAAAAAAAGAAAATTAGAGTTACAACATATAACTCATAATGAAAAAACACCAGTTGTTTCAGTGCCAGAGCCACAACAAGAACAAGTTGTTTCAAGTCCCGCAACACCAAAGTATTCATGGATTATTTGGATTAAAAGAGTTGGCATTTTTGGCGTCATTGCTGTTGGTGGGGGTGGTTATTACGTTTATAAAACATATAAAGAAAGACAGCAAAAACCAAAGCAGCCCAAAAAATCACAGCCACTAAATACAAAATCTGAACAAAAAAGAATACCAGAACTGCCAACAACAAAATCTCATTTTGATCCATTTGATATGCAGTAATATTTCAAGAACTTAATAAATAATTATAAGTGACTTGAATAAGAACTTGATAACGACTTGATGACGACTTGATGAAAACTTAAATAAGAACTTGATGACGACTTGATAAGAACTTAATGACGACTTGATAAGAACTTAATGACGACTTGATGACGACTTGTTAAGAACTTGAATAAGTACTTGAATAAGTACTTGAATAATAACTTGTTAAGAACTTGATGATGACTTGTTAAGAACTTGATGTTGACTTGTTAAGAACTTAAATAAGAACTTGAATAAAAACTTGTTAAGAACTTAAATAAGAACTTGAATAAGAACGTGATGCCGACTTGAATAAGAACCTAGAACGACTTAATGACGATTTTTTTTTCATAAAGGATAAAACACAATTAATTGTTACATTCTTTTCCGGGGAGACAACTCCTCTTCACTTCTGAAGGGTTTGCTGCCTTTATGTAGTACTCTACTAATTCTAGGTCACGGCTTACCCAACTGCATAATTGCCGAGTCGAAGCGTCGCACTGTTTGCTGGTTCGTGTCGAGTTACACATAACGGAGTAAGGGCGTCGTTTACTGCAGGCCGTCACGCGGCATTGTATAAATTTAGGCGGCTAAATTCCCCACCGGCGTCGTTTAGTGCAGGCGTTAGCCGTCACGCGGCATTGTATAAATTTAGGCGGCTAAATTCCCCACCAGAGAACTATAAAATAGGCATTCTGGGTAATCCGGTGGAGCAGCAGCGAAACCGGCTTTAGCCGGTTGGAGCTGGGCGGAGCCGGATGAGCCAGAATGCCTATTTTATAGTTCTCTCGAGCGTTCAGCAACCTCAGTCAGAAAATCTGTCAAATATGACAAAAACAAACAAACAAACAAACACACGAACAAACAAAACAAGAACCAAAAGTGAAAAGCGGGAAAAGTAGAGCAAATGCCGAAGACGAAGGAATGGTGCTGCAGGACCGCTAATAGACTCACTTTTCGGTTTCGGCTATAAACATACATAATTGGCATCACGGAAATTATCAACTATATAAAAGATTGCCATCCTGGTTTACATTTCTTTGGTGAAAATTCTACAGGTTTTGATCAAATTTCTCAGGAGGCTATTGACTCGATTTGTATTGAATCCCACTGTTATGAACTATTGAATTCCACTGCTATGAACTATTGAATCCCGTTCACATCCTGGTTGTCGTGTGTTCCGCCCGTGCATGAGGCAAATTGGAAAATTGCCTTATTCAGACAACTGCACGCAATTTAGGTGTTTCCCCTGACTCAGCACTTTCCTTCCAGCAACATGTTTCCAGCGTCTGCCATGTCTGTTACTTTGAGCTTCGCCGCATTGGTTCTGTGCGACATCTTCTCTCCGCTAATGCCACAAAACCCCTTAATCTTTCTTGGTCTGATTAATCCTTTATACTATGGATCATCTTTGTTGCTCTTCTTTGAACATGTTCTAGAGCTTCTGATTGTCTCTTTAGCATTGGATACCATACAGTATTGCCATATTCAAGAATGGGTCTAACTAATGTCTTATACAATTGCAAGAAAGTGTCCTTTTCTACAAATGTAAGGGCTCTTTTCATTATTCCAATCATTCTGTTGGCCTTGTTAATACTATTTGCAATATGTTTGTCAAATAGTAAGTTTTTGTCGAAAGTCACACCTAGGTCTTTCTCTTCCTCACATTTAGATACTTTGATTTACTTGTCCCCAATTTCATTATATAATCATTTTGTGTCTTTGATTTTCCAATACGAAGTACTTTAAATTTTTCTGCATTAAAATATAGGTTCCAAGTATCAGACCAATGTATCCTTTTGTAATTCCTGATGCAGTTTCGGAGAATCATAAAGTTTTGTGTCATCTGAAAAAAAATACATGTAGGCCTACTCTTTAATTCAACAGGGAGATCATTTATACACACTGTGAATAATGTTGGTCCCAAAATACTGCCTTGTGGTATCCCACTAATAACATCAGCACTACGAGAGAAAGAACTACCAATCCTTACCTTTTGAGTAATTTTTGATAGAAAGTCTCTAACCCAACCAAGTACATTGCCTACTATTCCATAAGATTCCAATTTCTTTAATAGTCTTTCATGTGGTACCGAATCGAATGCTTTTCTAAAATCTAAATACAATACATCTGTATTCTCTCCTTTATCTGTCTCCTTTGTAAAGTCTTCCATCACTTCTAGAAGTTGAGTCACACAAGATCTGTTTTTACGAAATCCATGTTGGCACTCCTCTATCTTCTCTTCCAGAACCTTTCCGTTACACCCTTCCTGTAGTCTTTCCAGCCTTTCTTCTACTTTTGCAAACAGCCTGATCAGTCTGTCTCTCTAGGTTATCACATCGTCTGAATAGCCTGGTGTCATCAGCAAAGACCTTCATCTGGCCGTTTACGTGGTATGGCAAGTCGTTTATGAACGGGACAAAAAGGATGGGGCCACTGTCTTGCAAGATCCTATCGGCATGTAATTCTGTGACAGCAGCCTCCAAAGATACAACTTGTCTGTAAGTTTGTCTGCTTGTAAAATGATCAATTTTGACAACAGTCGCTACATGGGACACAGATACACCCAGAGAATGGGCTCATAATTATTGTCATGACAAAGAAAATAGATTCGGTAAATTGGATTTTGTGGACTATAACCTTGGCATTAGCCACACATACTTCCGGTTACTCGCTAGAGCAGCCGATGATTTTCAGTGTACTGGGGGGCTTGTTTCAGTAAACGATGATTTCCAAAGCATCTCGTCATCAGATATTCATAATTTGTTTATTCCTGCTTTACACGGCGTCTTCAGAAGATTTATATGATATTTTAGGTGTCAGAAAGGGAGCAACGACTCAAGAAATCAAATCAGCATACAAAAAGTTGGCCAGAGAATGGTGAGATAACTAAAAAAAAACGAAGTCTGAAACTAACTCCGTATCTTTGAAATGATGATTGCCAGTTATATAAGTGTCTTTTTGTAGTGTCTACCGATCAGGCTGTTGTTTGTCAGTGAGTTTTGGTCACTGTTGTATTTTCGTCTTTATCTAGCTGTCATTGTGAAACATAACCACAGGCAATAGTCGATGTAAAGATCAGCTAGTGAACTAGTGCACACTTCCAGTTCAAGTATATATCGAGGACAGTCCAGTCAATGATGGACATTTGTGACAAATGAGACAACTGGAAATTCTGGGGGCCGCAACAAAAATGGCGCATTGGATGTGCATGCATATCCCAACTTGTGAAATGAAATAAATTATTTGCACCCACATGTGGGGCAGGACAGGTCAAAGTGAGCAGGTGAGGGTGTCTTACATCTCTTTGCATCGAGCAGAACCGAAAACGCCCCAAAAAGTGCGTGCAAATAGCCCCCAGAATTTCGTATACTATTCTTCAAGATTTTAGCCCCCAGAATTTCGTATACTATTCTTCAAGATTACCAGACAACTGAATTAGCATGTCATATTTCAAAAATTTAAAAGAAGATTTGGCATCTAAAGATTGTCAAATATGTATCGTAAGTGAAGATCTTGTCGGTATTTTTAAATCAGTTACTGAATAGACGAGCCTTTGTTCTGTCAACCGTAATGAAAACAGCTGACTTTGGTTGCTGACCATGCCTTCTTCATAAGTTCATAATTTTGTGTGTGTGGTGTGTGTGTGTGTGTTGTGGTGTGTTGTGTGGTGTGTGTGTGTGTGTGTTTACTGATCTTTAATCATTGTTTTATTTTCATATTTTGTTATTGATTACTCAAATGACAAGGGAAATTTGGTAGAGGCCATGATTGGACTGATGACATGCCATTGCTGTGTGGTAATCTAACTCTCCTTTTGAAGTAACATATGCTGGGTTAAACCGAATATATAGCTGGATTTGTTAGATTTACTTTGTTGGGTCAAACTTGATATGTATATATATATATATATATATATAATATCCAAAAACAGCAGTCCTCTGCTGGATCAGCTGGCATGTACTGAGTCAAACTAATATGAGATCAGTATTGGATGTTGGCTTGGTGGTGTTCAGGTTGGCAAATACTGGGTCGGCCAATAGACCATTTTTGTTGTACTTAGTCTACTTATATCATTTTGTGTGTGTGTGTGTGTGTGTGGTGTGGTGTGTGTGTGTGTGGTCTCCAATAAGTGAATACTGTATCAGAAGTTAATGTTTGTGTGTGTGTGTGTGTGTGTGTGTGTATGTGGTCTCCAATAAGTGAATACTGTATCAGAAGTTAACTTGGCCTGCGAAGAGATGGAGGCAAAGAGGGGGTGTGGGAGTAAGGAAGGAGGGAGGAAGGAGTGGCAGGGGGTAGGTGAGGGGGGGGGGGGGGGGTTCAGAAAATAAATTTGGGATCACCTTGCTCAAGTTTAAGAGAGGGGAGCTAGAGAGACAGCGACGGGTAGAAATGAAACATGGATTTCATGCATGAAGAGGGGAAAGAGAGAGAGAAAGAAAGACACAGAGAATGGAGGGAGTGGGATGGAGTGAGGGTCAGTGGGTGGGTAAAGAAATGAAGCAAATGTCAGAAACATGAATAATGTGTGTGGAATTATCTTGCTCCGGAAGAAGGGGAGGGGGGTGGGTGGGGGGGGGGGGGGTGTCAGAAAGAAAATGAATACTGCATTTGAAATTTACTTGATCCATACAGAGAGAGAAAATCTTGCAATGGTTGGGCAGAAGAAGCATGAGGAAAAGAAGGGGAAGTCAGTTCAAGAAAATAAACACTGTAAATAACCATAAAACTTACGTTGCAGGTAATGAAACTAAGAAACAGATAAGATGAAGAAGAGGGTGTGTGTGAAAGTACCAGGAAGAAAATGAATATAGTTTGTGACATTGTCTACAGTATTAGATTTGGTATGGCAGGGGTAAGTTAGGGTAAAGTCAGAAAGTATCAGAAAGATAATGAAAACTGCATATGAAATTATCTTTCTCTGGTTTTGGGCAACAAGTTGGGTTATCAGCCCCCTGCAATGGTATGCCTGTATATTTACTGCCCAGCGTTTGATGAATTCCTTGCAAATTTTCTTTATAAATACTTTACAAGGAGTTGCTCAAATTTTTAACAAGACCAATCATGTTATTGTATCTTGTTTCAGATCTTTATTACAGAAGATCTTGGTTCTTTCTGAAGATTTTTGCCTTAAAAATGCGTATCATACAGGGTCAATGTTGACTGATACTATGTAGTTACTTCTGTTGTCTATGAATATTCTCGGAATGAAAGATGAAACAAAATGAAACTAAGGAGGTATCATGAGGAAATCATATTATTACTGCTGCAAATTATGATTGTCATGTACATAAATGATCTTTGAACATTTTGTATAGACCACATGGCCTTATGCACGAAAATCATGATAACCCTGCTGCAAACTATGATCATTATCCATATACGTGACCTTTGAATGCTAAGTATGCTGAAGTACAGCTTCATGCACAAAAACATGAAAATACTGTTGCAAATTATAATCATCATGCCAAATCCTCACTCCCTGTACTCCTATCAACATGCAGTCAAGTGTCACATGTTGGTGGAACAACATGCACTGGCTTGATTCAGTATCGTGGAGGATTGCTGTTAACACATATATTGGGTTTTAACTGATGGGGACGGTTCGTATTTGGATGGACTGATACATTATCTATGTATTTGGTTTAGCCCAGTACATGTTGGGTCAAAGCATGTACTGTTTGTAACAGGTGCGCTAAGCATTACTTCCTTGTTCACCACAGTTTTGGAGGGAGGCTAACATCTGGTCACATTATATATTAAGAATTTGGAATTAGTATAGGCATGTGTGTGTGTGTGTGTGTGTGTGTGTGTGTGTGTACGAGTGAGTGAGTGGAGAGTTTTTCTATTTGTTATCTGTTTTTTTAAATCATAAGTTATGAACATGTATAATTTGCCTTTTTTTTACTTGGAAAGTTGTACATGTGCATATGTATGTTTGTGGTTGTGTGTGATATATGTGTGTTCAATATGATGCACATATTGTGTTTTCAGGCATCCTGATAAGAACAAAGCTCCAGATGCCACGGATCGATTCACAAAGATTAATGAAGCATATGAGGTATGGTCCTGACTTTATGCTCAGTCTTTCAAATCCTTTTCAGAGTGTGGCGTATTCATTTTTTTTTTTCTCAACAACTTTGGGTAACCATACCTCCTGCAAGAATTTTCAGGAGATACGGATTCAACTGGTTTTTTTCCCCCAATGCTGGAAGTGGCTCACGCTTTGCTATCATGGACACTGTCACTTTTCAGACAAGTGTGACTTAGTTTGCAACATGTTTAAAATTTGGATCATGCATAAATGTATGATGCTTGACTACTAAGGACTGAAGAGCTGAGGCCCTGCTGTTTTCATAGAGTAAACATTTACAGTCTTGTGGCTTGTGCTTCCCCCCCCCCCCCCCCCCCCCAACAACAACAACAACAACAAACAAACAAAAAAAACAAAACAAAAAAAACAACCAAACCAAAACTATGCAAAAATGCGAGTCTTTCAAGCACGATGGAGTAGATGAAATGTAGTTCAAGTAGGCAGCTAGACCTCTGAGAAGTAAAGTATGATATGTATTATTAGTTACCCTTTCTCTGATTATCAGGTATGTTCTTTGTAACTTCAAATGGTACTATACCCCCATTTCTACATGATCTAAAATACTCATGCTTGACAAAGATTATGTTTTGCTTCTAGATCGATCAGTATTTCAGATCCATCTCAGGGCCTTTTCAATAACACCAGGGGTAATTATACCCTCCAGCAAGAATTTTCAGGGGTATGGACTGAACTGAAATGAGTGTGGAGTTAGGGGTGGGTGGGGGTGGGGGAATGAAGGTTGCTTTGGTCTTATATTTGTAAAAGCACAGTTACATGTGATGTGGGGAGGGGGATCAAAGGAGCAGAGGTCAAGCATGCTTTCATCAAGTGAGTGTTCATGTTTATTAATGCTCAGTGACTGATAGCGTTGTTGCTTGTGTGGTTGTGGCCAAAAATAATTCAGAGTCTTGTGAGTCTGATGGAATGGATGAAATTTTAATTTTACCGCATGCCCCAACAGGCAATGACTGGTTTGTGGTGAAACCTAGCTGGAACGTGAAAGATCTTATCATTTTAATGATTTTTCTCTACTTGTTTTTTTTAGCTTCAGAGGGTGCTATATACTGTATTGTGCTAATTCACTTATTCCTTTCACTCCCGGCCGCGGATATAGCTGCGGTTCAAGGGTCATCGCATAATTGGATCATCTGACCGGTCACATGATAATGTTTACTTGCTTGCAAATGGCGGCTCCCATACAGCGTGTTTGAAGCGATTTCTCAGCAAGTTTTGGGTCGAGTTTGACGCGTTTTTTTGCGTTTTGTAAAGCGAAAATTAGTCGAGCAGATCAACATGGCTGCCAGAAGATTTACTGCCGAAGCGGTAGTGAGAATTGTGTTTGAAACGCCGTACGAAGGTGAAATTAGCAATGACGAAAGTGAAAGGAAAATGAAAATGACGTGGTTGTCGATCATCCTGACAATGAGTCAAGTGATTCGGGTTACCCGTATGAAGATATTGATCTACCAAGTACATCGACAGGTAGGGGGCGTAGTCGTGCTGGTAGTGGGCGTAGTCGAGGACGTGATAGGAGAGGAAAAAATTGTTAAAATGTGACGCAAAAATTGTTAGAGTGTGACGCCAGTTACAGTGGTTGACAACACTTGTTATGTTAATTTTTTGCCGATTTTTTTTTGTATGACGGATGAAGTGTTAGTAAACGTCGCATCTCTAGCCGACATTGACATGCATTACTCAATGCATCCCTGAACACACTGTGTGCATTTTTTTTTTTTTAGTAAATAATTGCACTTGGTTCTTAAGTCCTATAGATTTGTGCACATTTCAATACCATTTCCACCTATGATATTTTGAGACTTGAATTTTCATGGATTTTTTTTCTCCAAAATATTGTTTATTTTTTCATAAAATCTTGGTTATCTTCCCATGATTGTGAGTTATCTCATCCTGTCAACATGAAACATATAATAATTATATTCTCCATTCATTTTCCTTCAAGAAAATGTATACTTCTGTATGCTTTAGAGCAATACTTGAATTTTTGCGATTTTTTTGTTGTAAGGTTGGTGTTTTTTTCCCAAAAATTACAAATAGTTCTGGGAGTCAAAGGATTATAGTGGTAGCAGTATCAGAAATTTTTACTGAAAGTGATATTGGATTGTTAGTGTATTGCATTTTATATTGTGACATGGTTAAAAGCTGGAAGTCCAGAGTGTGGTAGTGTGTGTGTGTGTGTGTGTGTGTGTGTGTGTGTGTGTGTGTGCCTTTAAGATCTTATTCCAAGAATTTTTGTTTACACTGCATTTTAATCATTGTCAGACACTGAGCGATGATGCGAAGAGGCGGGACTACGACAACTTCGGTTACACTTCAGCCCAGGAAAGGCCTCAGCGACCACAGCATCCGGACTTTGGTTTTTCTTTTGAAGATTTATTCAGTGGCCAAGGCTTCACCTTTGGGGGCTTTGGAGGAGGCTTTGGTGGTGGCTTTGGCCGACAGGCAGAGTCTGTGATTGATAAACACATGACCACACTGAGGTGAGAAGAGCTCCTACTCTTTGTTTTCGTCATCTGTTGCCTCTGCTTGACATTGCTGATTTGAGCCTTTTGGCTGGATTTTACCTTGTCATTCGTCAATAAGTGGGTTTTGTTGTTGTTTTATCTGTCAGTATGATGTGATCCTCTCCCTCATCTTTCACGGATATCAGCTTTCTGCACTTTGGCAGATTTCTGCTTTTCCTCTTAAAGCATGATTTTTCAGGGAATGGGAATGAAACTGTATGTTTGTTGTTGTTGTTGTTGTTGTTGTTGTTGTTGTATCCATTGAAAGTGTGGCACTATCAACACTTTCTTGAGTGCGTCAGTGTTAACATCAGATCAGTGAAGAGTTTTCAGAAAATGGAAGTGGTCATTTCTGGGCCAGCCTTGTGATATTGTTGTGACTGAATAGTAGTGACAGTTTGTCAGCACATGCATCCATTGTGACTGAATAGTAGTGACAGTTTGTCAGCACATGCATTCATTGTGACTGAATAGTAGTGACAGTTTGTCAGCACATGCATCCATTGTGACTGAATAGTAGTGACAGTTTGTCAGCACATGCATCCATTGTGACTGAATAGTAGTGACAGTTTGTCAGCACATGCATCCATAACTCTGCTCTCAGTACTTGGTCAGAACAACAAACTGGTAGTAATGGCAAAGATGAATAAGGAAATAAACAAAGTGGACGTAATCAATTTATAAGGCTCATTACAAATTTGCAGGTAATGAAACATGACCAAAAAAATGAAAGCTTGCAGTATTACACAGCAGCAACGCAGAAAAACAACAAACAGATTGAACACACACGCACGCATGCATGCACGCAGGCGCACACATTAATATTTTGAGGTAACACCAGTGGAGCAGTATTTGTAACAAGGGGTCACAGACTTCTAAAATAATAGGTTTTGAGTTGGGACTAGAATGGAAGGAAGGAATCTGAGAGTGTGATCATGAAAAGTGGATTTGCTCCAGACTGTCGGTGCTTGATATGTGGAAGATCTTTCACCTTAGGTCTTTGCTCTGAAAGAGGAAGTTTTTTTTTAAACATCTTGTATCAGAGTAAGGACAGAGTTAGCAAGGTGTACATCTTTGGAGACAATCAGTCTTCATGCAGAGCACAGTACAGAATACAAACCCTGTTGTGTATTTCTGATGGGTTGCATCTGTGTTGTTCAAAAGTGAAAAGGAAGCATGATTGATGCATGGCTCGAGATCCTGAAGAAAGGTTCTTTTACAATAATTTTGATAAATATCAGCAATGTGTGACAGGCTTAGAGAGTCATGTGGACAAAATAAAAAAAAAATTGAATTGATTTGTTTATTTTCTATACGATGCCTTTCAGTACCCTGTGTGTGTGTGTGTGTGTGTGTGTGTGTGTGTGTGTGTGTGTGTGTGTGTGTGTGTGTGTGCATGCACATGTTTAAAGTGATAACTTTAATTCAGATTACACACACACACACACATGTGCACACATGCATGCACACACACACACACACACACACACACACACACACCACACACACACACACACACACACCAGTAGGATGAAAAAAGCAGCCGACACCCAGGTAGTGGCAGTTAAAATTTTTGGTTTATTAAACCTTCTTCAGTAAAACCAAGGACTGCCCCCCCCCCCCCCCTTCACACACACACACACACACACACACACACACACACACACACACACAAAGGTACTGAAAGGCATTCTATATGAAAGAAACAAATAAATAAATTTAAACACACACAAGTCAAAGCTGGTTGTACTGCTCACTGTATTAAAGTGGTTGCTTTTAGAGTAAAAAAAAAAATCCAGGTGGTGTGGCTGTAATGAAAACCTTTTTGCATAAAAGTTGATCTTTATCAACTCCGCTGAACAACATGGACAAACGAATAACAAGACAGAACACGATGCATTTTGACCTGTAAGGTCTGCTTCAGGCAGGAGAAACAACACTCAGGACAACGAAAATGAAGAATGAGCAATCACTTATCTTTGTCAAATTCGGCACAAGATGGGCGTTGAAGCTGATGTCATCACCATCCCTTTTACTCTGAAACCCCTGGCTTGGATTATAGTTACTGATGGTTCTGTTTTCACAGGAATTTTGAGACGAATCTTCAGCCGGAGAGTCACCAGCGACCATGTTTCCTGTATGCCTTTGGCAACTTCTGTTTCAACTGTATGCGCATGGAACACATTCTGGAGAAATTTATTGAGGAGCTGGAAAACGTGGGTAAGTATGAGGCCCTGTGCTAGAGAATGCCTGTGAGTTGTGTGCTTGACAGTGGAGGAGTGTTGTCAAACTCAGGAGTAGTTTCTAGGCCAGATAGTGGGTGAGCACTGTCCAGCTTCATGCAGACGTGTCCATTGTCCTCTTTTTCAGCTGATTCCCTCTGGGTTTTTTTTGTCTCTTTCTTTTTTTTTTTCTAGACGGTTTCCTCATTTTTTAGAAGAGCCTGGGGTTAAATGATTGGAGAATTTTGTAGAAAGAAAGAAACAGAAGCATACCGTAAAACCTGCAACTTTAAATGGCATTGAATTTTTATGACAGTGGTAGTTGTAATAATGAGTTGTGCATGTTTCTGTTTGAGAGTTGATGATGGTTTTAAGTGACTATTTCTCATGTATCTGACTGTCCATTCTGGCCCTTTGCCAGCGCTTGCAGATCTAAACATCAGTTCAAAGATGAACGCTGACTTATGACATCTCGGTCACCCTCATGCAGGGAATCTGACAGGGAAATAAACCTTATGCTTACTTGGTCATTAACAAGATGCATTTTTTTCCCCATTGTTTAGTGTGGCTTTTTGTACTGAAGTCAAGTTTGTAAATAAAAGTGGGCAGCAAAAGGGTAAATGAACATGAATGAATCAGAATTCAGCATTAGGTACATGTCACAGTTACCAAACCACTAACAATGCTGAGATTTAGCTAGCCAAACCAAGGAGCCAGCTAGGCTGCAGTTCTAGGAAGTTGTGGTAGCCGTACATTTTTTCCAGATAACCTGACACATAGGTCAGAAAATGCTGCATGCCAGGCTTTGAAAAATTGATGCGCACAAAGGGAAATACAGTAAGTTTCACATGATTGGATGAGCAGGCTTTGTGTTTGGTGATGAAATATGGCTCACGAAGCTGACTAGGGCTCTCTTACATGCTGGATTCACTCGGCAAGTGTGTGTGTGTTGTATTGTGTGTGTCAGAGTCTCTGTGGAGTTTACAGAATCTCTGCTAATCAGGGAAATTTTTAGGTTGCCCCCCTTGGGTAACTTGAAAATGAATTTGCCTGATGTGAGTTGTAGGTGTATTTTGCGAGCAGGAGAATGTTAGATCTTGGCCTGGGTCAACAGACTTATTGCACCTTTGACAGTTAGTTTGTTATTGCACCTTTGACAGTTAGTTTGTTATCACACCTTTGACAGCTGGTTTGTTTTCTGCACAGATCTGTGTATTGCGACAGTCCACATTCATCGGAACCCTGATCTTGCCAGCTATTTACGCATCTACAATGTGCCAAGTCTGATGGGGTTGGTGAATGGGCGAGTGTCGCACATGAAAGCAGAAGTCATCAGTCTTCAGGGGCTGCGTGAGTTTGTGCGGCAGCTTTTCCCCAGGAACACCTTGCTGAGGGTGAGGCTTGCAGTGTTCGTCTCTTTCATCCTTTGCCTACAATAAAACGCGTGAATAACAGAAATGGTGGCATGTTTTATTCGGCAGCTGTATTGGAAGAAGAGAAATTATCTCCCTTAGCCAGGGGTGTTATCTGATGTTTAATGCATAAGGTTTTTCAAGTATAGTTAGCACCTTTGTGTCGGTATCAGTAAAGGCTCTGAATAGCATTAGCATACAACATGTTGCTATCATCTTTTTGTTTTATTTTGCCAGTTTTCTTTCTTTCTTTTTGTTTGTTTTTAACTTTAAAGCTATGTGTAATGTTGAAAATCAGCTATGATAATGCCAGACACCTACTGACAAAAGTTTTTCATGACTTGTGAAATATGTTGTTTTACAGTTCATTTGATCTAATTCAGGTATTAACATGTCTTTATGGGTGGGGGTAGGTAAGTTCATTCCATATATATATATATATCTCTCTCTCTAAATATATATATATTTATAAATATATTATATAAATATATATAGTACATATAAGTATATATTAAAAAAAAAAAATGGTAACAGTATCAATTATTTCCCTGTGTCATTCCAATGAATGGGTGTGAGATTTAAGAATTCATGTGTAGTCGTTCTGATTTGGGAATCATGTTTAGTTGTTTGAACATAGTCTTTGTTCCAATCCATTTTTGTCATGTTATTGTGAATTTCATTATTCTGTTTGAAATTTTCATTTAGTCATTCATTGTTCCAGTTCAGATTTTATTCATTGTGTTATGCAATTTATCATTCTGGTTCAAAGTTCCGTTTTGTTGGGGGAGGGGGTGTATGTACATTTTCTGCTAGTGGTTTCAAGTGCTTGTGGGTATGTCTGTTTTTATCGATCTTGATCAGATTTCTTTTTTTTTTTCATGGTTATTGTTGTTGTGTACATTTTCTTCAGTCGATTCAAATTTTTGTCTTTTTCTGTCAGTTTATACATTTCTGTTGTTCTGGTTCTGCCTTTTATCACTTCATTCATTTACATTTTCATGGCAGCTGAAGGACGGTGACCTTGACACTTTCCTTGATGGCTGGCGAAACAACCAGATGACAGCCATTTTCTTCTCGCCTCGTCTGGAGCCATCAGCCAGATTTCTGGCCCCTGCCTTCTATCACCGCGACCGCATCGCCTCAGCGTTTGTCAGCACATCCATGGATGAGGCTCAGGACGTTATGCGCCGTTTTAACATCAACCGACGGAGAGAAACATTCCTCATGTTCAATGAAGAAACCAGCTCACCTGTAGCCACCGTCAGTGTGAGTGAGGGGGCGTAAACTTGCAGGAGGCATTGGGAAAGGGATGGAATACTCTCATTGTGCAGTATCATGAAAAGATACATGTGGTTAACAACATATGTGAACAGCTGAAAACTGTGCATGATTGAAGGAAGGAGATAAAGACATCTCATTGTGCAGTATCATGAAAAGATACATGTGGTTAACACATATGTGAACAGCTGAAAACTGTGCATGATTGAAGGAAGGAGATAAAGAAAAACAAAAGAGGGGAAGAAAGAAGTAGCAAAGAAAGAGAGAGACAGAACAAAAATAAGTGAGGGAGAGAAAGAGCCATCAAATCCCCCTTTGTACTTACCTGATGACATGCAAAATTCCCAGTGTACTTATCCATAGTGACATGCAAAACTTATTTATTCTACCACATCCCCCGTCTGTAAAGCTTGTCCATTGTGTAAGTGCATGAGTCAGGCATCTCCTGAGACTCATCCATGAACCTAAACGAACATTTTTCCATCTGTAATCTTGTTATGTTGATTTATCAATATCCTGAAAGCCCCTTAAATCTCATTTTAAAACAGATATAGTGTAGGCAGTGATGCCTTTGCTGAAACTGAAAGTGCCCTTTTCACATTGATACACACTAATGTGCTCTCCCCTTCCCTTAACACACTGGAGAACAGTTGAGGTCGTTGTCAGCTGTGACCTCAGTGGCTGTGGATGTGTGTGCAGATGCAGCAGCTGTCTCACAGCACCATTGAGGAGGTGATCACCTCCAACCGTTTCTTGCTGCTCCCCCGTCTCTCTTCCCAGAGCTTCTTCGATGAACTCTGCCCCAAGGAGCCAAAGATTAAACGCCGAAAGTGAGTGTTTGTTTGTTTGTTTGTTTTTTGTGGGGAAACTTTAAACGCCGAAAGTGAGTGTTTGTTTGTTTGTTTTTTGTGGGGAAACTTTGTTCAGGGTTTTGTGGGACTGTGCACCACTTACTCCTGAATCTTGGTGGTTGAAGTTAGGGTCATGGTAGTGTTTAGTGGGTAAAGTGTGGAGTGGGATTTATTTGGAAGTTCCAGGTCACCATCACCATGTGGTCAGACTTGCAGTAGCTGAACACTTTGCGTGCAGAACAGTAGATTGGCGTGTTAAAAGAATCACTGATCCATGTACGCATTTGATGGGTTGTGTTACTACACACTCTTTCTCTCTCTCTCTCTCTCTCTCTCTCTGTCACACACACACACACACACACACACACACACACACACACACACACACACACACACACACACACACACACACATGTATTTATTGATTTACTTATCCATTTTGACCTCACACCCATTTTCACCAGACTCGCTAATTTCCTCAGATAGTTCAAGGGTAAATTCATACACATGTGACTGGTGATGACAATATTATGTGAAACAAACTCTTTCTCCACTATCATTATCAGCTGCTGAATCATTTTTTAACAGCTGGCATTTGTGTGAATTTGCAGCTTTCCTATGTATCAAAGCTGAAAACCAGATTGCTGGTCAAAATTTGAAGTCCTTGCCATCACTTAAAGTGAAAACAAAAACACTGTGAAAATCAATCATTAATGAAGCAATGTCTCTTAAGTGAGTGTATGTGTTACCTTGAATACATGGCAGGAAGTTGAGCTTATTGTGATTCTGTTCATATAAGAGTTCCGCAGGCTTTTAACTTTAAATGCTTACGACAGTCATCAGCCCCAACAGAGATTTCGCAGCATGTTGCTCATTGACACCACCAGCATGTATATTTGTCTATACCTTGGAAAGAAAAGATGCCTATGGATGTATGATGTGTGTTTGTATGTTATTTCAGTCTTTGTTTTGGTGAGAACTTGTGTGTATAAGTATGACCTTAAGATACAAAATGAGGCCTCATTTTCACTTTTTCTTTAGGTTGTGTGTGGCACTGATCACCAACAAGATAGCCGACCATGACTCGGCCCGGGAAAAGTTCCGGCAGTTCGCTCAGGTGGACGGCCCTTCCATCAGTATGGAACGCCTGCAGTTTGTGTACCTGTATGAGGAGGTACAGCACAAAGTAATGCAGGTGTTGACCAAAGGGAACTCGACTCGAAAGACCACTGTACTGGAGGTAAGTGGGCGGTATGTGTGTCACAGGTGCAGGTGCTTAAATACAGGTGCGTACATACGCACGCAGACACACACACACACACACACACACACACACACACACACACACACACACACACACACACACAAGACAGACAGACAGACAGACACACACACCGCACACGCACACACACGCGCGT